>JAWNZC010000252.1:2162500-2277500 GCA_035771165.1 Paragorgia papillata | reverse complement strand
TCAAAAAGTAACTAGTTATAGTTACAGTTGCTTCTTCAGAAAAAGTGACTAGTTTCAGTCACAGTTACTTAAAAATGTAACTAGTTACTGTAACTAGTTACTTGTAACGAAGTTACTCACAGCACTGCATATCAGCGCATTTGATAGGAAATATTGGTTGAAATCTCTTTAATAGACCGATGAAATATTATCCTCTGGTTTGATCCCGAGGATGGCGCTTTTAAAAATGTATAAAAAAATGAGTCAAGGTGCAAGAAAAAAGATGACGCACGCTGACCATAAACAGAAGATATTCTTTTTTTGGCCTTATCCCAACTTTTATATTTGAAATATTACCTCTTCAAGGTACACCTCTGCCAACGGACGACCAGCCACAACCTTGAGAAAAATAAGAGGTTTTCTTTAAATGGTTTTCCATACGATATTTTTACACGATAATTCAATGTTTCATTATGAGCTATGCGTATTATCTACCCTGGACAAACATACAAAGAGGCACTACAGTTGGCTGGCTGCCCAAGGTTAGACACTAGGCGGGAAGATCTCTGTGTGAAGACTTTGATGAAGATAGCTGAAGATGGCTCTCTCGCGCAATATGTGACCCAGACCAGGGCATGCGCACACGACTATCTTATTAGAACCACGAACAATTGGACATTGTATAAGTGTAGAACAGAGCGTTTTAAAAATAGCTTTTTCCCGAATACAATCTCTACGGCTAATACGATATTGTCAAATTAGGCTGATGGAAACTTATTTTTAAACTTATAGAACTTTTTTAGCAATTATCAAAGTAATTATATGTAGTGTTTAACCGATTAAGTAAAGTTTTAAAATAATTTTGTAATTTTTATTCTATGTAAAATTCTAACTATTGTAAACACATTGTAATTCATTTTTTTAATGCGAATATGTGTTATTAAACATCATCATCATCATCATTGTCCACTTAATTTAATTTGAACGCTTTACAACCAACTAAATATATTTAGAGAAAAGTAAAAAGGCGGTAAAATGTTGAGAATAATTTTAATAACGAAATACTGACGTTTCAAGCGGAGCCCTTCATCAAAGTAAAAGCAGAGTAAAATTATTATAACTGATGAAGGGCTCCGCTTGAAACGTCAGTATTTTGTTATCAAAACTAATCTCGTTTACCACCTTTTCACTTTGCTCTATCTAAAACACTGCCTACGCAGTACTCTACTTTTTAAAATATATTTCGATTAGTTTTAAGCTCTAAGCAAACGAGAACGCAAGTCATCGCAAGTTGGCAGTCACGCTATCTCAGTCAGCCGCTCTGAATAATTTCTCGAAAATATTATGTGCCGTGACAAAGTTAAAACTTGTTTAAAACACTCATGAAACCTTTATTTTGTTAATTTGGGTGTTCAAACGACCGCCACAGAAATTCTGACTGCCAACTTGCGATGACTTGCGTTCTCGTTTGATTAGGGCTTTAAAGTTATTATAGGGCAGACTGGCAGTAAACTGCATTCGCTATATCCAGTAAACTTTAATTAAAGTAGTATATCCCTGACCTTTGGACCTCCTCCGTGCATCTTTATTGCCCTCACGGTAGCCACAAGAACAACACAGTTTGGAATCAAACCTGAAATTTTTTAAAGTGCACATAAACCAAAACAATTTATCATCTGAATACGTTCTACATAGAGCAAACAGTTGTTCAGTGAAATATTTTTTTGATTGGAGCTATTCTTCAATGTTTTTTGGCGATTCGCATTTCTAGTATGGTAATGAGATGAGGTCTATGTAGGCATTTGGCTTTTTCTTTCTCTTTTTGGCAAGATAAACTACCTGAGAACTTTTGTGGAAAAACTCATACGATATGGAACATGTTGTTCAAATACACCATTAATGGAAGAATTGGGTCATGTCACTCCTGCAAATAAATATTGTATAGATAATGATGACTACTTTGGCATCATCTCATTAACATTTTGAAAACAAAAATCTCTATTAAAGCAATAAAGGTTGCTCCAATCTAAAAAATATTCCGTTATTGTTCAACTATTTGCCAAAGGTAGAACGTATTTAGATGATAAAAAAAATTGGGGTTATATGCATCACGCAGAAAACATATTATTTAGGTTGGTTAATTCACATTAAGTAGGATTTTAATGAATTACCAAAGAAACGCTAAGAAAATCTCAGTACTTACCGCTGTACCTGCACTTAATGTTAAAGAATTTTTCCATTCCAATATCTGCGCCAAAACCAGCTTCGGTAACTAATAAATGAGATATAAACAATTCAGTTCATCTACACTGTAAATTTCAAGGGGCAAAATTTACCCCATTTTGGGGGTAAAAGTGCTATTTTTGTGGGGGTGAATGATAAAGGGGTAATAATTACCCCTTAAATAAGGGCAATTCTTCTTTTTGTCGCGCAGAATTACCCCTTTTACGGGGGTAATTTGTTGGAGCAAATTTTTTACCCATCTCGGGGTAAAAATGTAAAATTTACCCCTGAATAAGGGGTAAAAATATAGGGGGGTAAAATTATCTAGAGGTAAAATCTACACCCATTTTGGCGGGTAACTAATAACGAGGGTAAAATTTACATTCTTGTAAGGGGTAACTAGTAGTGGGGGTAAAAACTCCCCCTACGTTGGGGGTAACCAGAACTGCAAGACAATGTTTTCGAAAATGGCGATTTTTTTCGAAAGAGTGACATGAAGACATAACTACAATTATCGTTAATATAAAAGCGTATGTAGGCAATTTTCTTGAATAGTTTTTGTACACAAATGTGTATAATAGTTAAAAATTAAGGTGAAGATTGTTTAGCAGATTGAAATCGACCTAAAGTTTACTTCCGTAAGCTTGTAAACATCGTCTGTGTGTAAAGGCTCAAAGGTGACTTAAAACACAACCTAAGACTGCTCACAAAGATGAAATTACTCTGGATTTGGTTTTGAATGTTGTTGTTTTATATTGGATTAAATTGGGGTACGTAAACAAGTGTTATTTCCTATATTTTTTGCTCTACGACAATGTCTTTAAGTTGCTATTGAAATGAATTACTTTGAATGATTTTACACTTTTCTTGTGTCAAAAAACAATGCGAAAAAGTTTGAACAAAAGAACTTGGCTCATTTATTTTTTGACTCGACAAAAGTTCATTGCTAATATATATCATGAACTTAGTTGAAACTATAGTATTTTCGGCATTGTCTGTGTATCAAAGCTGAGGAGACAAGATTAAAATGGGCTGAACTGACTTTGAATCTAGTTCTTAACGTTGCAACGATTTAGTTTCTTTTCCCATTTTGCTGGAAATTCGTATAGGTAAACAAATGTTTGTACATATTTTTGGCCTACAACAGTGTTTTATAAACTGTTATCGAAATAAATATTTTGTTTCTTCATCGTATGATACGGAAACTGACCGGCTATTAACTCATAACATTAGTTCTATGTGGCAAAATTAATGTAAATGTTTTTGATCTGTCACAACTAGTCAACACAAATGGGGTTTTTTAATGAAACCCTTCCAAACCCATCACAAATGTCGTGAAACGTTATAAAATAAACGTGTTAAGAAAAGTAAAGAAAATATGAACTTAACAATGTAATATTAAAGAAAAAACTCGGTTATATATCGTAAATTTCAATAATAAATATGAAGAGGCGGTTGGCGCAGTGGTAAGGTAAGCAAACTAATGCAAGGTAAGTTAAGCCCGGGAGGTTAGGGTTAGTACTTGGATGGGTGACCCATTGGGAAGGTTAAGGCTCATAAAAAAGCATAAGAAATAGAGGACTGAGGCTACTCAATTTTTACCCCTTTATTTTTACCCTTAATTTTCACCCCACATTTCGGAGGTAAAAATTACCCCTTTTTTAAATTGATTGAAATTTTACCCCCCAAAAACGGGGCGTTCTGTGGAAAACATGTTACCCCCACATTTTGGGGTATTTTTTACCCCCTGAAATTTACAGTGTACATGCGTAAAAACGCACAACTTGTTCACGGTTGTTAACAGGCGTGAACAATGTGCTGCACCCCGTGAACAAGTTGTCAACAAGTTGTTCACTTATAGTTCGAACAACTTGTTCACGGATAAATTAACAGTCATGAACAAGTTGTTCCAACAGCACATTTTTTATAGCCAACAACGTTGTTCACACATGATACAACATGCATGTTGTAACAGCATGACGAAGTAACAACGATGAACAACAATGTTACAACAATTGTGAACATGACTTCCTTGACAAGTTTTTCCTTGACAAATTTTATTTGTTCGTGTGTACACAAATTGACAAGTTTTTCCTTGACAAGGAGCCTTGTTCAAGGAAAACTTGACAACATCATCTCCTAAGCTTATTACGCGATCATTGCCGTCAAGGAAAACTTGTTCAACCGTACACACGAGCAATTACAACTCGTCAAGGAAAATTGTTGGGAAAAAACGTGCTCATCGTACACACGAGCAAGGAAAGCTACCAAGGAACTTGTCAAGAAAAACTTGGTCGTCTGTGCGGACAATTTGTACATTTAGTTTGAAACCTCCGTGATTAATGTAAAGTTTCATTAGTTGTAAACTACTACAGAAAAAGATATTGTCGATTCCAGCTTTTGTGGTAGCCCGCGTTCAATTAATTGTCATTCATGAATGTTGAACGATGTTGAATTCATTTGGCCACTCGTGCTTTCAACATTTTATTCAACATCGTTCAACAATGTTGAATGCGATATTGAATGCGATGTTGAAAGCGTTTGGCCAGGCCTTTAGACGTTAGCCGTAAAAGAAACAAACGTCAAACTAAATGTCTCTAAAAGATTCATTTTGCATTGGATTCAACTTACAGACAAAGCCTTGCTGTCCTACCAATTTTAGCGCTATTCTGTCGGCTATTATCGATGAATTGCCATGCGCAATGTTTGCAAAAGGTCCAGCGTGAACAAATACTGGTGAGCCCTAGAACAGACAAAACAACAAAAATGTGAATTCATGTAATATTTCTTAAACGAGTGGGAGTGTTTTACCAAGGATTACAAACACAAGAGGACAATGAAAATCACGAGGCCGTTAAAGGGTATTGGCAATAAAAATTAAGTTTGTCTCATTTGAAAGAACTCGTCAAATGGTATAAGAAGACCTTTTACAATTTTTCTCTATCTTTCTTGTGTTTTGAAATATTTCGACCAAAGACAGCGTGCTGTCCGCCGCCATCTTGTTGTAATATCGGGTCTAATTAACTAGGAAATTGGTGACGTCACAAGCAGGGTAAACCTGATGAAACTACTCCGTGGGTGACCACATTTCAACGGAGGGCTTTTTAAATGTTGTGGGTCAATTTAAAATGGAAATAGCGCAACAAAATCGAGTTTCTAGCTCATAATGTCATAAGGTTGGCAAGATAAAAATTTCACTTTACCCTGCTTATGATGTCACATGCATATCGAAAATAATTCCAAGATGGCGGACAGCACGCTGTCTTTGGTCGAAATATTTCCAAAACCAAAACAGAGACGGAAAAATTGTAAAAGGTCTTCTTATACCATTTGACAAGTTCTTTCACAAAGAGACAAACTTAATTTTTATTGCCAATACCCTTTAACCTAGTAATTTTCATTGTTCTCGAGTGTTTGTAAAACATGAGAGAACATTGAAAATTACGAGGTAATAGGCGGAGTGATTTTTGTTGTTCTCGAGTGTTTGAAACCCCTTGGTAAAACACGATGCACAAGTTATGAAATAGGTTCTCAACCGTCAATTATAGTAGAGAGACTTGGTGATATTGGTGCATATTAGTTTTATAGACAATGGTTTCACGTTGAATTTATAATTAAGACTAATGTGGTAATAAACTGTCTTTAGTTTGTGTCGTTTATTATCTGATTTCTTAATTATGAATTCATGTTGCGCGACCTTTATCTGGTTTCAAAACTCGTACACATGACTAAATATTTTTCTCTGATTGGCTATCTGAATTATTAATGAGTTTGAGAAATATATTTCGAGTATTAAACTCTTTCACTCTGTGCAAACAAAGGACTGGGGGCTAATCATGCTTACTTGCAGCCAGCGGCTGAATTGCGAAGGACGCAGATCAACGTGGCCGTGTCGAGGCATATCAAAGGCGCTCCAAGCAGCCACCAACGACACAGTTCAGACTACGGATCACAGCTAAGATGTTAGGTGTTGATTTTATGGAGGGAGGAAAACCGGAGAACCCGACGAAAAACCCTCGAAGCACAGGAGAGATCAACTACAACTCTATACTCACATGAGTCCAAGCCCGACAACGGGGTCATTCCCAAGCGGTCACCCATCCAAGTACTAACCCCGTCTAACCGGGCTTAACTTTTTGGTGAGAGGCAGCGCGCTAACAGCACACGCCACCCGTGCTCCCTCACTCTGTGCAAACGTACGCACTAAATCACATACCTCCAAAGTCTGCATTAAGTTCGGTTTAATCGTGTCCTTCATTAGTACAGCCAAAGCTCCTGTAACACCCTGTGTAAAAAATGCATGCCTTTTGAAAACATTTACGCTTAACTTAATACGGAGCGAGAGATATAGTTGTTTCTATTAAAGTTGTTTCTATTTCTTTAAAATTGTTTCTCAAAGTGAACATATTTCAGTCGTTATATAACGTATTAATTCATTGTATTTAGTCTGCTCAGTAGAGGTGTGCGAATCCGATCCGAATCCAAATCCGAATCCGATCCGATTCGGATTCGGATTCGGACTAAACTTTTATCGTTCGGATCGGATCGGATTGCATTTTGTTCTTTTTTTCTCGGATCAGATCGGATTTTGTTCTTCTTTTTTCAGATCGGATCGAATCGGATTTTGCACTTTTTACCCGCATCAGATTCACTTTTGTCATTGTTTTTGTCACAAAATTAACAAATTCACTAGTTGTATGCACATTCCACAACATATGAACGTTACTATTGCATAAGATTATTATTGTATAGTAGTTTTCTTAAATTTATTTGTTCATTGGTTTTCTTTTCGGAAAGTTTGCGCAACTATTGCAACATATATCCGGTGTTTTAATTTTTTCGGATCGGATCGGACTACGATTTTTTGGCTTCGGATCGGATCGGATCGGATTGACAGTTTTGGCAAACCCTCGGATTATAAGGCGTCAGTCCGATCCGACGCACACCACTAGTCTGCTGTATACTGGTACCTAATCTTACTCAAATGATTCACTTGGCTCACACTCACATTGAAATTTTATAATTAACTATTGTGGGTGCAGCATGACAACGTTTAGTAATTCCCTTTGGCTTTTTAATCTTATGCTCCTTTCCATTCTGTTTTAACATACATTAGTTAATGCACTACTCCTTTTCATTCTTTTTTAATGTACATTATTTAATGTATATTATTTAATGTACTGAATGGATAAATAAACAAATCTTGACTCTTGGATAAGATTGGAAACCATGCACGTGATTATACGTAGAAAAACAACAGCACTGGAAATGAAGCTTATGAATGTAAGAAAATCCTACCAGGTCATCAGCAGTCACTGGTTGTCCCTTCTTATCACATGCTACTACCATCGTTTCAAATCTACAGCAAAGTAGAATTAAGATTCATTCGTTTATTCGTTCATTCGAATTCATTCGTTCGTTCGTTCGTTCGTCCGTCCGTCCGTCCGTCCGTCCGTCCGTCCGTCCGTCCGTCCGTCCGTCCGTCCGTCCGTCCCTCCCTCCCTCCCTCCCTCCCTCCCTCCGTCCCTCCCTCCGTCCCTCCCTCCGTCCCTCCCTCCGTCCCTCCCTCCGTCCCTCCCTCCGTCCCTCCGTCCCTCCCTCCGTCCCTCCGTCCCTCCCTCCCTCCCTCCCTCCCTCCCTCCCTCCCTCCCTCCCTCCCTCCCTCCCTCCCTCCCTCCCTCCCTCCCTCCCTTCACAAAACTGTTTTACTAACCTTTCCTTCATGTCTTTAAGGTCCTTTCCTAGAGCCAAGATGGCCATAATTTCACTGGCAACCGAGATGTCGAATTGACACTTCAAATACAAAAAAATATAATCAAAACTATAAAAACTAATCAGCTAGAAATTTTAATTTAAATGAAAGTCGTATTCAATAATTTTTTTGAATTTGTTGAAAACAGGTAAAAAAAAAGTCCAACTATCAAAACAAACCTCTCGGGTTCTTCCCTTCTCCGTCGGAGACTGACCAATCGTAATCTTTCTTAAAAACCTATCGTTTGTGTCTAATACTAAAAACAAATCATACATAACTACTAACCACTAAACAGTAGAGCGCGGTATAGACAGTGTTTTAGATAGAGCAAAGAAAAAATGTGGTAAACTGCCGAGAATAATTTTGATAACGAAATACTGACGCTTCCAGCGGAGTCCTCCCCACATATTTTACTCTGATGAAGGGCTCGGCTCGAAACGTCAGTATTTCGTTATCAAAACTATTCTCGGCAGTTTAACATATTGGCTTGAAATTAAGGATCTTCTCTTCTTTTTTAAGTGTAAACAAGGTCTCTACGATCTAGATATCTCCCGTTTTGTTACTTTTTCTTCTATCCGCTCGTCTCGCACTCGTTCAAGTCAACACAACTTGCTTCAAGCCAATCCTTGCAGGACTTCTCTATTTAGAAATTCTCTTTTCAACAGAATTGGCTTTCAATGGAACAATCTCTCTCCGATATAGTTCGTAAGAGTACTTCTGTTTCCATTTTTAAACATGAACTTTATATTCACTACTCTTCTAAGTTAGACTCCAATTTCGATGCTAATAGACTGTGTACCTGGAAAAGTTTCTGTTCTAAATGTCGTTCTTTCAATCCAAGTTGTTATTCTTAAATCTTTACTCTTATGTAATTTGTGTATTAGTTTGTTGGGGGGTTTTTATCGTGTGTTTACTTAACGTTTATTATGTAATTTTTTTGTTGGGCTGGTCTTCACATGGGACTCGTGTCCTGTTGATCATTCTTTCAATCATGTTCAAGTATTGCACTCTTTATTTCCTGTATATTTGCATTCTTTCATGGTTGTAAAGTTAATAAATTAAAAAAAAACACTTTGAGGCCTGAACCTCCCCATGTGCTGAATAAAATCGTCTGGCGTTAGCCAGAATAAATACTAAAGACTCGTCGTCATACTTCAAAGTGTTAACATCTTTCACTCTGCTCTAAACACACTTATTTTTCTAATCACCCAACTTTACCATGCAGTTTGTACTTTGCAAAGACTCCACAGAAACTAACAGGCATTAATCGTGTTTGCAGAAAAATAATTAGTTATATTAGATTAGTATTTTTTCCAGCTTAGAATTTATAATGTTTTGTTGGTTCAGAGTATTACCAGGCTAATGATACCTTGTGCGGAAAGAATAAACGAAAACATTTCAATTCAAAATAGGATGTGATTCGAAAGAAATAAGTTTCTATTTCAAGCATCGTTGTTTCATTATTGTGTCAAGGAAATTTACCTCTTTGCCACGTAATGGTGTCAGGATCAATGTCCAGTCTTGCAAATGTTCCAGCTTCGTCTGGTGTCAGGTCGTCTGGGTTCGTTTTATTTATGCCAAGTTTCTAGCAACAATGTTTAGTGTTTGTAATTTAACACATGTTGGAATATTTTCCTCACGTAACGAAACGCCAACATCTTCAAAATCACCACCACTATAAGCACCCAAAACACCACCAACTACAGTAACTACCACTATTACTGCCAACACCATCTACCATCACTATACTACTGCCACCACTACTGCTACCACCACCAACACCAACAGCATCACTACTACTGCCACTACTACCACCACCATCATTGCCACCACCACCACTACTACCACCACTACTACCACTATTACTAACACCAACACCACCACTACCACTATTACCACCACCATCACTACTACCACCACCACTACTACCACCACCACTACCACCACCACCACTACCACCACCACCACTACCACCACTACCACCACCACCACTACCACCGCTACCAGTACCACCACCACTACTACCACCACCACTACGACTACCACCACTACTATACTACAACTACTACTACCACCAGCACCACTACCACCAGCACCACTACTACCACCACTACTACCACCACTACCACTAAGACCACCACCACTACTACCACAACTACCATACTACAACTATTAGTCTATTACTACCACTCACTGTCACCAACAGCCTCACTTTTACCACTACTACCACCGTCACCACTAAAACCAACAAATTAAACACCACATAAATAAAAAAAGAAACAGATTTAGCGTGTTACCTTCAATCTCCTCAACATTATTTCCGAGAACGTTCTTTTTCCATCTTTAGCAGGCACAAGTCTGTTAAATAATGCCTGGAAAATATTAAACACAAATCAAACACAGTCATAAGAACAAAAGGGTGTTGGTGTCTTGGTGAGATTGTAAGTAGTGACAGACTGAGCTGAAGCCTTCTTTTTACCTCGTCTGTTTGAGCAGATTCGTGAAATACTCTTGTATCAATTGCCGCGGCTAAGAAAAACGAAAAATAAATCATATTAATAAACACGTTCTAAATCTCTTGCAAAATTATCACGGATTAATGTCTTGAAAAAAGAAAGGTTTTTCGCATTCCTCAAGTGTTATTTAAAAATATACCAACGAGATTGTTGGCCGCGGTAATGGCGTGTATGTCCCCAGTGAGATGGAGATTGAACTATTGAAGAAAGAAAGAAAAAAAATAGCGATAAATCATGAAGTTTTTTTTTTTACAATTTTAATAAATATACAGTCAAACCTGTATTAAGTGGCCCTCCATTAAGCGGACACCCTGTATTAAGCGGACAGTTCCCAAAGTCCCGAATTGAATCCCATGTTAACCATACAAAGGACACCTCTATTAAGAGGACGGGGACACCTAAATCAGTGTAAAACGATACCCAATCCTTGTATTAAGCGGACAGTGTTTTCTTTTATTCATTTATTTAATATATGTTTCTCCTTAAGATGGTAGATATTAGATTAGCGCCCTTCCTGTTTTCAATGTCTCGCGACGGAAATCAATAAATGCATGACAATAATCAGTACATAGTTTCTTGCATATTTTTCTAAACTGCGTTTGGTTCGAGTTAATGTTACTGTTTATTGGAGACTTGGACTCCAACGTCAAAGTTCTCAGTATCTAATTTATTCCTCAACCAGTCGCAAGAGAAGCGGTCTCCTCGAAATTCATACACACAAGGAATTTCCAAGCCATATCCAGCGCCTCTGTTAATCATTTCCCCCTTGATGATAAGTTGAACGCTTAAAAACCCGTATCTGGCATCCGGGGGGGGGGACGGGATGGGTGCGAGATTGACAGAGGGCCTGGGTACGAGAACCTCTATTGAGCGGACACCTCTATTAAGCGGACACTAACCAATTCCCCGAGGGTGTCCGCTTAATACAGGTTTGACTGTAATAGCGAAATATACAAGATACACCAGTACGCTATACTATACTATACTATACTATACTATACTATACTATACCACAGCACATCCTACCCAACCATATGCCATACCATATACCATATACCATATACTAGATTATACTATACACCATACAATATACCATATACCATAGCATATACAATACCATACACCATACCGTACACCATACCATATACCATACACTATATCAAACCAAACACTACACCATACCATATACCACACCATATACCACACCATATACCACACCATATACCACACCATGTACCATACAATACACTATACCATACCATATCATATACCATACACTATACCATACCATACACTATACCATACCATATACCATACCACACCATATACCACACCATATACCATACCATACACCATACCATATACCATATCATATACCATATCATATACCACACCATATACCACACCATAATGACGATATACCATACCATACCATATACCACACCATACCATACACCATACCATATCATATACCACACCATACAACATACCATATACCACACCATAATGACCATATACCATACCATACCATATACCACACCATATACCATATTATATACCACACCATATACCA
This sequence comes from Paragorgia papillata, assembly GCA_035771165.1. Taxonomy (NCBI): domain Eukaryota; kingdom Metazoa; phylum Cnidaria; class Anthozoa; order Scleralcyonacea; family Coralliidae; genus Paragorgia; species Paragorgia papillata. The sequence goes on along the minus strand of JAWNZC010000252.1, from coordinate 2,265,457 downwards.
TACCACACCACATACCATACCATATACCATACATTGTCTTGTGCTGTCTACAGCTATACTATAGACATGTAGTTATACTACACACCATGCTCATCACATGCTATTTCATATTATGAGTGGACTATACTGTACCGCTGTACTAATTGTACGCTCGTTATAACTAGAACTCTCTTACCTCCTCCATTGGAATAACCTGTGCATAACCACCTCCAGCAGCTCCCCCTATATAAGACACACACTCAAATTCACCAGTGTAAAAAACTAGAGTACTGCGTAGGCAGTGTTTTGGATATAGCAAAGCGAAATAGTGGTAAATTGCCGAGATTTTTAGTAACGAAATACTGACGTTTCGAGCAGTGCTCTGTCATTTTATTTCGTCGTACCTTTAATTCCAAAGATTGGTCCTTGCGAAGGCTGGCGAATGCATGCGAACGTGTTTTTCTTCAAGTGAGCGGACATTGCTTGGGCAATACCGATGGTTGTAGTACTTTTCCCTTCGCCCAAAGGAGTTGGAGTAATTCTACAGTGGAGAGAGGGTCAATGAAATAATACTGAGGCAAGGTCAGTCGGAGATGTGTAGACCAAATATTTGAGCCCAGGAAAACTACGGTACAGGTAACGCAAGGAATAAAGCGAGAGGGGAAAGAAGAAAGGAAGGAAGAAAAGGGAAGAGAGGGGGAAAGAAGAAATGAAAAGAAAACGAAGAAGAAGAAAAAAGAAAAGAAGAAGAGAAAGGAGAAGGGAAAAGAGAAAGGACAGAAAAGCACGGGTGGCAAAGAGTTGCCTCTCACTGCTGCGATCCAAAGTTAAGCCCGACTGGACGGGGTGACCGCTTGGGACAAACCTTGTCACAGGCTTGAGCTTGGAACTCATGTGAGTAGAGTTATTGTAGTTGATCTCTCCTGTGCTTCGAGGGTTTTTCTCCGGGTTCTCCTCCCCCCCCCGTCCGTAAAATCAACACTTCGATCTTTGGAGAACAACCTTGTAACGGACCTCGAGTCCTATTGTTGTTTCTCCGGTATCAGTTAGATACACTTATTGATAAATAAATAATAAATAAAAATAATAAATACGGAAAGAACAGAAAGAAGAGAAAAAGAAAAGAGAAAGACAATAAAAAGGAAAAAAAGAATTTGAGAGGTTACTAAGTTTTAGCGCTTTCTTCGAAATATACGATAGTTTTACGATTAATACGATTAATTTTTAAGAAAGTAAATGGTTTGAACTTAACACGTGTTTGATAATAACATGTTTGAGAAAGTTGCTCGTCTAGCCCTAGGTTATAGTCTTGAGAAAGACTGTTAGTGCATGGTGGTAGTGACTGACGTTTCAACGGCCTCAGCGGCGGTCATCTTCAGAGTCAAGTGAAAGGTTTCTGTCTTTCAACTCGTTCGCTCTGTCGTAATAAAGTAAATGGTTTGAACCTAGGAGTATTATAACATGTGACTGTTAGTGGTGGTAATGACTGACGTTTCGACGGCCTCAGCGGCGGTCATCTTCAGAGTCAAGTTTCATCACCTACCTATATTAAGAAGCCTTGCGATTGGTTTATATAACCTAACCCAACACCTTCCCCTATAACCCTAATCAGTAAGAAGCATGGAAACGAAATGATAATCGAAAATGTGATTGGTTACTTATAGCCAATCAGAAAACTCGTTCATATTAGGTAGGTCTTTACTGCCTCTGAGGCGTAGCCGTCGAAACATCAGTCATTACCACCACTAACAGTCTTTCTCAAGACTACTCTAACCTGTAACAGCAATTTAATAAGTGAATAACACAACAAAACATTCAGATATATATACCCCATGCATATATACGTACCCAGTCACCACAACATATCTTCCATTTGGTTCATTCTGAAGACGATCCAAAACTGACAAAGAAACTTTGCATTTCTTTGTCCCATAGAGTTCCAACTAACAAGAAGAGTGCGAGGATTTAAGGGCACAGTGTCGGACATAGAGCACGCAACAAATCTTTCCATGCTTACCTCGTGTGACTGAATACCAATTTCATTCGCCAGTCGTTGAATATTCTTCGGATCTTGAGCTTTAGAAATGTCGATATCACTAGAGAATGATGGCTAGAATTACTCCGGTTATTTCTGCTATAATTGTGATTAATTATTAAAGTGCTCATAAACTCAAATATGATATTACTGCATATGGATTCTATTTAATGTGTATAGTTGAATGCCAAAATATTTTTTGATTTGAACTTTTATTTGTTGTTATATTGAGGTTTGTATTTCCAAAATGGTAATGAGGATAACGTCTATGTAGGCATAATTTGCATACACAATGTTCCGTTACAGCAGAAATATTACCCAATTCACCTGTTAATGGAATACTTGAAGTAATATATCATACACGAGGAGGAGTGTTTCATCAGGATATCCAAACACCGAGACGTTTGTTGAAAACCGAGGCGAAGCCGAGGTTTTTGAACAAACTTCGAGGTGTTTGGATATCCTGATGAAACACTCCTCCGAGTGTATGATATAGCATCTCAAACAAATCAGTATTTTAAGAGAAAATCAAGATGAAAGTTTGCTTAATTTATGTAATTTCTTCCTCCGATATCCAAACCACCGACACGGTACTGATTTCCTTTGTGTTTTCTTCATGAATTATTAATGAGTTTGAGATGTAATATTTCTCAAACTCATTAATAATTCATGAACCAAAAACAAAAGAAATTAATGTTTAATCAGTGCTTTGAAATCGGAGGAAAAGTACTAGTACTTTGAAATAATGCAAAATACGTTTTCAAAGTCTTGGGACTTTGAAATAAGGCAAATTATATTACCTTTCAGAGGTATATCTTCGGAGTTTTGAGTTTGAGAAGTCAGTTCAAATACTCGACGTCGGACTTTACCGGGATTACAAAGCCCTCGTGCATTAAAAAGGCTCGCCTTTGGCTCGCCTTTTCAAAAAGCACTCGGACTTTGAAATCCCGGTAAAGTCCGCCGTCTCGTATTTGAATACTATATTCTATATTTTATCATTTTTTTTCTCAATAAAATCTTCAAGCGGTTTATCATAAGAAAAGAAAAAAACACTGACAAAGGCCTACATTGACGTCATCCTCATTACCATTTTGGAAATACAAACCTCAATATAACAACAAATAGAAGTTCAAGTCAGAAAATATTTCGGCATTCAACTATTCACTTCATATAGAATCCATATCAGTAATATCTTATTTGCGTTTATAGGCACTTTAAAGGGGATTGGCATTAAAAATTAAGTTTGTCTAATTTGAAAGAACTCATAAAATTGTAATAGAAGATCCTTTACAACTTTTACGTATCTTTCTGCGTTTTCAAGATATTTCAATTTGTTTGATATGTAAATTAGATGGTCTCTGACGTCAGGAGTGGGGTAAAATATTTTCATGCAGAGCAAAATCACTTACATATCTAACATGAAATGTTCAGCGTCGCAAGGAGTTTTTATGTGCACAGTTTCAAATGATTTCGCTGAACAAACTTAGAGATATAACTGGTTTTGCTACATGTGAAAATATTTTACCCCACACCTGACGTCAGAGACCATCTCATTTACATATCAAACAAATTGAAATATCTTGAAAACGAAGAGAGATACGAAAAAGTTGTAAAGGATGTTCTATTACAATTTTATGACTTCTTTCAAATTAGACAAACTTAATTTTTAGTGCTATTGCCCTTTAAAAACGCATTCGCCAAAATCCGGCCATCAACTCATACCTGTTCTAGGTCTTCCCCAGAGGTGAATAAACATGATAAGTATTAGAATGAACATTCATACAAGAGACTTTTAAATAAAATACGAAGAGTCTACTACTCCCAAAAAAAACGTACAAATGTTTTGGGTATTTTTTAAATTAATATTGAGAATTTTTCGAAGATTTTTAAAGATTTGACATGCAGTTCTAAGAATTGTCAGATATTTTTGAGACTTGAGATCTGCAGGAATTTTTCAGGATTTTCTAAGAATGCTTTAACGAGATTTGGGGGAATGATACACCACTCGATAAAATATATGCCAATGTTTTCGAATGATTGTGGGACAGTGAATATTATTTTCCACCCGAGTTCACCGTCCGACAATAATCATTCGAAATCGTCCTGTATGAAGACTGTTGTCTAGATATCGAAGAAACTAGTCTGTTTCGAAAGCCTAAGTACTATCTCATTCGACCTTCAGCTCACAACTTGACCTGTAGCTCAGTTGGTAGAGCATCGGACTAGTAAACCGAAGGTCGCGGGTTCGAATCCCAGCCGGGCCAAGTAGAGTTTTCTCTCTACTTGTCCGGTATGGTTCGTCACCCGGAGTAACACCTTAATATTATATGCCAATGTAATTGCAATCTTCATTATTTCTTTACGACGGATCAACCGATATTTAAGAAATAGAAAATGGCCGACCGTGTTTATATAGCCTGATGCAAACACGAGAGTGAGTTGGGAGAATTCGAAAGTTTATGTGAACCCGAGCCGTATAGGCGCGAGCTAGGTTTACTTTCGAATCCTCCCAACTCACTCGAGTGTTTGCATCAGGTTATATAAACACAGGGCATCCATTTTCTATTTCTTTTATGAAATAAGGCTAAGAAATGTGCCGTGACACATCACAACCGTGTTTACATAGCCTGATATAAACACGGTAATTGACCAATCACAGCGTGCGTAAGACGCAACCTATTTTATAAAATGCGGTACACAACTATATCCGAAATTATAACGATCCTTCCGAAAGCCAAACAAAAACTTGTTCATTTGATTCATAAAAACTAAATACGTCAAATAAAAAACGTTGCAAACGTTGCAAAACAAGCATTGACTATATATATATATATATATATATATTATGTAGAATGAATTTTTGAACAATTTTCTAAACACATTCGATACTTTTGATATAATTTTATGGCTGGGTATATCAATTTACCTTGGAACAGGCCGCGATACGTTCAATGGTAAATACTTTATCTCCCACAAGCCAGCCTGAAGATAAATAGAAAATGAATCACAATTACTCAACGTATCCTACACAAATTTCTCAATTATTCCTTTCAAAAAACAATTTCTTGAATTCTAAGGTCTTTCAAAGTAATTGTATTATCGTATTTTATTTAATATACTTTTAAAAATTGTATTTTATTCGTAATTTTGTAACTTTGATCGTCACACGAAATATTTTTAGCCGAAAGTGTTTTACTCGTCGCCTCAATTTTTTTGTTTTCCGCGAATGTTTGGAACACAGACGAGCCGTGGATAAAATATTGTAGACAGTCGAATTGGCAGAAATAATATAAGTGATTTAAAATGTCTAGGTTGCCTAGCTTTGAAGAAGTCCTGCGTTACCCAGGATGAAAGCAAAAATAAGAACTTTTCTACACATGGTTGTATCCGTAAACGTATTTTAAGAAATAATATAACAAGAAATAAGAAGGATATAACTAAAAGAGAAATGTATTACAAAATAAAGGAAAGATATGAAAGAATAGAGCAAAAAGATAAAATGAAAACCACAGAACCAAACAATTTGAAAACTCAAGTATTTATTGGTCAAAACATAGTTTAAAGTGCATATGACACGAAAATTAAGTTTGTCTTATTTGAAAAAACACTTATCAAATTCATTAATAATTCATGAGAAAATTCAAAAGAAATGAATGTTTAATCAGCATCTTTAAAGTGCCTATGTCATCCTCAGGGACTTTACATATTTATACTAATTGGAACATTCTGAGAAGATTTGTAATATATCTTCTCAGGCGAAAATTTCATCTTCATGGATTTTTTTGCCGTTAAAGTTGACGGAAGTGACGTCAAAAGAGGAATCTGTATAGTGGTTTTCATATAGATAAATTCCTCTTTCGACCACTTCCGTCAACTTTAACGGCAAAAAAATCCATGAAGATGAAATTTTCGCCTGAGAAGATATATTACAAATCTTCTCAGAAGATATATTACAAATCTTCTCAGAATGTTCCAATTAGTATAAATATGTAAAGTCCCTGAGGATGACATAGGCACTTTAACTACGGATAAAACATTGATTAATAAAACATCAAGGTTTTATCAAAGTTAATAGGCACTAGTGCCTCAAATTGAGCTTCTTTCGTGTTTCCCTTATGAATTCTTATTGAGTTTTTGAAATAAAGTTGAAATTAATCACAATTTTTATCATTGTTTGTTTTGATTTATACACACATATAATCATATAATCATATAATCATATATATATATATATATATATATATATATATATATATATATATATATATATATATATATATATATATATATTGATATATTGATAATTCATGAGGAAAATTCAAAAGAAATTAAGGTTTAATCAATGTCTGTTTACCCCGGTACAGAACTGATATCAGTGTCTGTAAATGTGATACAGAACTGTTTAACAAAACATCAGTTCTGTATATTACATTTACAGACAGTGATATCAGTTCTGTAGCAAGTGTACAGACACATTGCATTCAACTATCTTGAGTGAGGTACGCTGGTAGCGTCCTCATACAAGATGAACATGCAAACATTTGTTGAATAACAAATAAACATTTGTTGAATAACAAATAAACATTTGTTGAATAACAAATAAACATTTGTTGAATAACAAATAAACATTTGTTGAATAACAAATAAACATTTGTTGAATAACAAATAAACATTTGTTGAATAACAAATAAACATTTGTTGAATAACAAATAAACATTTGTTGAATAACAAATGATGATCAGAACGGCTATTTATGGCACGTCACTTAGAATATAAAATGTGGGACTAATATTAAATCAAAGCGCATGCTCACACCACTAATTTAATAATAGTAACCTATTAAACATTACCTCGAAGGTTTATCAGCTCTTAACATGATGTAGTTTAGAAGTCATTTACAGAATTCGTGCCCGTTCTGTATCGGGATACAGGCACTCGGCTTCGCCTCGTGTCTGTATACCACGATACAGAACGGCCACTCATTCTGTAAATAGTATATATAGTTCGAGTTTTCCAATATTTATCCGTTTGTTTCATTTCATATTTTTATCACTATAAAGCCCGGCATACACTGAAACAAGTTTCCAAAACACATTTTCGAAAACGTTTCCGAAACTTGGTTTCTGATTCTGAAAAAAAGTTTCGGAAACTTTTCAACTTTTGTTTCTAAAACCGTGTTTCGGTAACTTGTTTCGGAAATTTTCTCTAGTGTATGCCGGGCTCAAAACTTTAACAAATCCTCTTTATGAATTTCAATAAAAATATCTTTATTATTGTTATAATATTTTGTCTTTAACAAAACTACTAGAAAACTATGGGCCTATATTTGGGGGGATTATATTCAGAAACATCTTTACAATGGTCCAAGTCGGTGTCACCAATATTTGACCCAGAATGCATCGCGGCAATGACGTCAAAATCAGCTGGACATGGACAGAAAAGGGGTAAACCTAAATTTACTTCCGAAGTGCAAGTCTTATTAATTTAAAAAGTGGTTGCAAAGAGTAGCCCATTTTTAAAGTTGGCGACGTGACCTTTTGTTTCAGCATCATTTTCTTGGCGCTTTCAACTGTGTTTTGCATCAGCATGGCAACCGTCATTGGGCCAACACCTACGTGAAATACAAAGAAGGCATTACATGATTTTATTATATGGCACGGATAAAATCACGCGCTGTGATTGGTTGCTGACGGGGCGAGATTTCTCCGTAAAGCCCACGGGCATTATGAAAATTGTTAACGCCCTACGATTGGAAACAAACAAAAAATCCTAATAAGAAACTTTTATTGCAAAAAAACGGCGAAAATAGATGAAATAGACGACGAGGAACATTATAAAAGTAAATTCTAGTATCCAGACGAGAAAGAAACAGAAGAAAAGAACGCTAGTTTGGTGTTTTGACGAAGTTAAAGGAAGCGAAGACCAAGAAATACAAGATTGATTTTGAAATAAAAAGTGCCATATAATCAACTACTTAATAACGTCGACCGTTCGGTCTTTACGGTAAAATATTAAACCTCGGTCTTGAGCGTATTAACCTCGCTATCGATCGGTCAATACAGCAAGACCTCAGTTTAATATTTTACCGTAAAGACCTCACTCTCGGTTATTAAGTAACCAAAATAAGCCCCGCGAATATAATAGGGAAGCACGGGTGACGCGTGTGCTGTTAGGGCGCTACCTCTCACCGCTGCAGTTAAGCCCAGTTGGACGGGGTTAGTACTTGGATGGGTGACACTGTGACCTTCTGGGAATAACCCCGTTCTCGAGCTTATTAGGCGAGTTTCAGGGTGTTGCGCGCGCATCATTTTTCAAAAAAACAGGCAAACTCCACTCAAAGTAAACATACTGTTTAAAATCAACAAAGTATATATAAACACAGTTTCTGGATGTTTAACACTGTTATTCTGCTGTTGTTGGCTCGCTTCGCTAGCAAGTCTGTTTGCCATTGCTTACTTTGTGGGGAGCCCGCCAAGAGCACGCCAATTCCTTTGCAAAATGATGCGCGCGCAATACCCTGAAATTCGCCTATTGGTCTCTCCTGTGCTTCGAGGGTTTTTCGCCGAGTCCTCTGGTTTTCCTCCCTCCGTAAAATCAACGCCTACATCCGTGGTCTGACATGTGTGTCATAAATGTGTCGTATGGCGGCCTTCCACTCTGCCACTTGAAATTTAATGTGTAATTGCTCTTGAAAAGCCCCTTGTGGGAAGAAGAAATTGAATTTGTATGTATTTGGTTTTACCTCCTGGCACAGGGGTTATCCAACTAGCTCTTTTCAGAGCCTCGGCGTAGTCCACATCACCAATTAAACGATGACCACTCTTTTTCGTTGCATCTTATAAAAAAACAACATAGAAATATAGTTAATTTTTAGTCAAAACTGTCTTACATGTATATCCAAATTCTGAGTTGAAAAGCTCAGAATAAAGTTGTACATTGACATAATTATAAAATATGAGTCGCCTAACAAACTGATGGTGAATTTCTGAACATTTAAGACCAAATGTATGGGGCAAATTTATAGAATGAAAAAACTGACATACAGTAAGTCGCAAAATTACACAAACAACAAACAAACAAACAAACAAACAAACAAACAAACAAACAAACAAACAAACAAACAAAACAAAACAAAACAAGCAAGCAAACAAACAAACAAACAAACAAACAAACAAACAAACAAACAAACAAACAAGCAAAACAAACTTTACAAACACTACAAACACTACAAACAAACAAACAAAACAACACAACACAACACAAACAAACAAACAAACAAACAAACAAACAAACAAACAAACAAACAAACAAACACACACACACACACACACACAAACAAACACACAAACAAACAAACAAACAATAAACAAACAAACAAACAAACAAACAAACAAACACTACAAACAAACAAGTCAGCCAGCAAGCAATGAAAACAACTAAACAAACAACCTTTCATTCTCCATTGCCAAACAACTTCTTGTAATAAACATGTTTTCCTATACTAAGCCTGCCTTACCATTTAAACTTGCAATATTATAAGGTAATAATGTACCTGGGATAGCATTGATTCCACAATCAATAACAACTGCTCCTTCTTTAATCCAATCACCCTTAAAACAAATATCAGTTTCAAAACTTGCCAATAAATAGAATTGATGAAAGAAACATGAAAGTTTAATGCCTGCATTTAATACAAGCAACCAACACCCACAATCGTAGTCTCAAGTAATGGTATACTTGGGTATACTTGGGTATACCACACTTACTTTTACAAAATGAGGACTGCCAATGGCAACAACAACAATCTCTCCTTCACGGACCTAAAGCAATATGAAATACGTTTTATGTTATATATTTTTTTAAATATATAATAAAATATTTGTTTGATAATACATGGCAATGATTATTGTACAATGTACATACAACATCAGATAAATCCTTGGTTTTGGAATGGCAGACTGTGACCGTAGCATGATTCCAGGTCAGCAAATTGGACATTGGAGCACCCTAGAAGAATACAAGAATCATCCCTAAAGCATCCAAATAATCTAGACACAGATGGAAATGTGAAGTGGGGAAGCACGGGTGGCATGTGCTGTTAGGGTGCTGCCTCTCACCACTGACTGTAGTCCAAAGTTATGCAGAGTTGCCATTGGATGGGGCAATGAATGTCAAATGGATGTCACCCCCAAAAATTATCACCTCCTTCCAATAAGTACCCTCCTAGTCCCCCAAATTAAGCTGAGCAAACACAGAGAAAACATGAGAAAACACAGTACCACAATTTTGCTTCTTCCAAGCACTATGGCCTTTTTTCCTTGCACTTCTATTCCTGAACATTGAAATACCAAAAATAAAATGGTAAATTGGTTACAGTAATATATATAATTCACAGGGTGGGCCAGTACCATTTGGGTGGGCCAGTACTATTAATTGGGGGTACAGTACCATTAGGGTGGGGGCAGTATCATTGGGGTGGGGCAGTACTATTAATTCAGGGGTACCATTGGGGTAAGGCAGTACCATTGGTGTGGGGCAGTACCATAGGGGTGGGGCAGTAGTATTGGTGGTACCATTTGGGTGGGGGTACCATTGATTTGGGTGGGGCAGCACCATTGGGTGGGGCAGTAGTACTAGTGGTACCATTTGGGTGGGGTGGGGTACCATTGATTCGGGTGGGGCAGTACCATTGGGGTGGGGCAGTTCCACTGGGGGGGGGAGAGTACCATTGGAAGTTATCATTCGGGTGGGGCAGTATAATATAATGAATGAATTGCTAAGAAATTATATGTCAGTTACTTTGATCTTCCAAGTTCTACATTACTGTATGTATTTTAGCAACTTTACTCATCAAGGGGAGAAGTCTGGCAGCGAAAGTGTTAACAAAACCTATCTCTCTACCTGTCCCAATTAACTCTTTCACTGCCAAAGTCGACCAAAGTTGACTTTTATTATTTTACTCTGTCTAACTCCAGACGATTTTACTCAAGGGGCGAAGTCTGGCAGCGAAAGGGTTAAAAACATGATTTTAGGTCTAACCAGGCTTGCAACTGCTTTGAAAATGTACAAGATTCAATTTCAGCCAATCCAGATTTTTTCAATTTCTTCCAAAGGGAGAAGCCTCAAACAGTCAGCTTAAGCAGCAATGGATGACGTTATATACACAACATAGTACAGTATATACCTGTTCTTTTAATCAGTTCTAAACAACCTCTTGGTGTGCAAGGTACAATACAATTATCAAGCTGGCCTCTCGCTAATCTTCCAGCATTCACGTCATTCAGACTAAAAGGTTAGGACAAAATAGAATGAGTAAGAAACCAAGCCATTAGCCATCCACAAAATCAAAGGTTTGATTTTAATGTTTTGAGTAGAAGCACAGTTAGTTTTCAAATTTCTGGTTTCTTGCATAATATTGGAGTGGGCATATTGGTATACCAATAAATAATATGTACATATACAGCACACTGTCAGTATTAACACCTGCCATGTCCTCCTTCCAACCTCATACCAACTACCAAGGCACTTCTTAGCAAGGGGTAAATCACTTCTCGAAAAAATCTCGAAAATCCATGGAAAATCCATAAAATTCCTGGAAAATCCATAATTATTTTCACAAGAATTCCAAAAAAATCTGCAAAAGATCCCTAAACATCCGAAAATCCAATGCGAATATCCAAGGATTTTTGAAAGTTCAAAAATCTCGTACACTTTTCAGGGAGTGATTTGCCCCTTGCTATCTTACAAAAGCCCTAAGAACAAGGTTGCCCAACTTCCACAAACATTCGGAATCTCTCTCAGGTGAAAGTTTGGCCACCACACAGACTAGATGTTCCCCTTGGACCAATGACCATAAGCAGGCTAAGATTATCAGTGTAGTGTAATTAAGTGTCCAGAATTATTCACAAATTCAGTATTTTTACCCATCAACATCTTTCTCAGGTGCAACAGCATTAGTACAAGCTGATGGATCAATAGGTTCAGACGAGTCTGGAGGAAGTTGAACAATAATACCATGAACAGATGGATCTTTGTTCAGTTCATCAACCTTTTTCAGAACCTCTTGCTCAGTTGATGTATTTGATAATTTAACATGCTTGGCTACCATTCCAATCTAAAATACAATGTTATACCAATTTTGACTCAAGTCATTTAAGTATTTTTTTTCCGTGATACTAAAGTTTATTTTATTTGCCAGATAAATCCCTTAAACCCACTCAATAGGATTTTACAGTAATTTCATATAATTTATATAAGCTCTCAGTTTTTAAATTACACATGTATGTTTGTTTCATTCCCTTTCTCTTTCTTTCTTTCTTTCTTTCTTTCTTTCTTTCTTTCTTTCTTTCTTTCTTTCTTTCTTTCTTTCTTTCTTTCTTTCTTTCTCTCTTTCCTTCCTTCTGTCCTTCCTTCTTTTCTTCCTTCCTTCTTTTCTTCCTTCCTTTCTTTCTTCCATTCTCCCTGTATTCCTTCCTTCCTTTCTCATTTAAAAGTCCTAAGTAACTGTTCAGCACCTCATCGGCAGCCTTTGATTTTGCTCTGATGTAAGAGGATGAATCAGCACGATCTCCAATCTAAAAAAGGAAAAATAACTAACAAATATACAGAAGTAACTGCCATTTGTCACAAAACGTTCTTTCTATACCCCCACACACACCTCCACCTATTAATGATAACAAACACCAATACAGTCAGCTCTCTCAAAGTGGACACCTTTCTAATGCAAACACCTCTCTAAGGTGGACACCAAATTTGATCCCTAGGGTGTCTACATCTAGTCATGTATATCCTGGGCCCAAAGACCTCATGCATCAGAGATACCTGTACTATAGCCAAGCATGGGTTGAATTCTGGATATTGTTGTCTTGTTTCATCAACCACGGCTTTTAACTTAACACGAATATCTCTGTAAGGAAAGAAAAAAAACCGTTGTATTAAAGTACAGTATTGCAACATCCTGCAGACACGTACATGCACGTAGTGTCCAATTTCTAAATATTTTGCTTCATAGAAAGCGCAAAACTTTCTAAGCTTTCCAATTGAAAAAAGCATGAAGAAAATTGAAACATTTCAGTGCTATGTGGCATCACCTTACGGCCGTACTTTAGCTTAAATAATGTTCTAAAAGAATACGTTATAAAGTATCGTAAATCAAAGAGAATTTATAAGTAATTTAATATTGCGTGGTGCTTTCTGCAAGCCTGCAAGTGTTTGTGCGTGCGGGACTGTTGTTGGGTTAAATCTGTTTCCATGTGACAAAACTACTGCATAAAAACGTCAATAACTTCACTTACTTTGCGACTGGTGAACCTTTCAATATTTCAGCCATTTTCTGACTTTAAACGCGATATTTTTCTAGTAGAATGCAGCACTTCTACAAAGAAAGTGTGCTTAGTCTGTTCGTAGAGCCAGTGTTTCTTATGGCCACCGTAAGTAACTATATAATGAGGTACTTCATGTAGACTTACGCGAGTGGATCTGTCCTCGGGCAATGCGCAATACAAGATACGGAAAAACGGGTAGAAATAAATTGTCTGGAAACCGAGTATTTAGAGGTCTCACAAAAAGGGCAGGGGTTAAAAAGGGCAGGGGTTGCAACCCCCCAACCAACCCCCCCCCCCCTAGTTGCGCGCCTGTTATTCTGGCTTAAGGTACGCCCCACAGCGATTTGTCGGGCCGATTTTGACGAATCATTACGTGATTCGCGGACTAATGCGGTAATTCGTCATCCCGACAAATCGTAGTGTGTAAACGGCAACTCCAATTTTCTTTCACGATTTTTAATAAATATTTTAACATTACTATATAATGGCGTGAAATGGCGAAAAATGGCGTAAGTTCAGTAGTCATAGTTACCGAAAAAAATCGCTACGATTCTGGAGAAATCTGTGTCTTTGCTACAGATTTTTCTCCCGATTTTTAGTGTCGGGACTTGCTCACGCCAGCACTCACGACATGAATCGGACGTCCATTTACACACTACGATTTGTCGGGACGACAAATCGTAGTGAAAATCGGCCCGACAAATCGCAGTGTGTAAACGTACCTTAACGCCAGACGATTTTATTCAGCACAGGGAGAGGTCCAGGCCGTATTTTAATATTAACTTATAGTTCTGTATGTAATATATCAAACACGAGGAGGAGTGTTTCATCAGGATATCCAAACACCGAGACGTTTGTTGAAAACCGAGGCGAAGCCGAGGTTTTTGAACAAACTTTGAGGTGTTTGGATATCCTGATGAAACACTCCTCCGAGTGTATGATATAGCATCTCAAACAAATCAGTATTTTAAGAGAAAATCAAGATGAAAGTTTGCTTAATTTATGTAATTTCTTCCTCCGATATCCAAACCACAGACACGGTACTGATTTCCTTTGTGTTTTCTTCATGAATTATTAATGAGTTTGAGATGTAATATATCATACACGAAAAGCCGTTTATTATCTGATTTGAAAACACGTACGAGAAGTGTGTTGAAAAACGAGGCGATATATACCGTAACGGCTGAGTGTATGGTATATAGCTTCTCAAACAAATCAGTATTTAAAGATAATCTGATAATGTACGAGTCAATTCCAACTGCGATCATCCCCCCCCGGGCAAACCCCCGGGAATTTGACTTTTCCGAAAAATTTTGGTCAAATTCCCCACTATGCGGACCGAAAACACAGTCAAATGCCCCCACCGTCTGGGACTGTCAAGGCTCTATTAAAAGATTTTGTTTGAAATATTTCATACATAGACAACAAAAAAAATTCACTACCATGAAGTTTCAACGTCCTTCTTTGCATCCCAGACTTTAAACAACGGCATTTTCAAATGTTCACGTGGAATATCGACAGAAAAATCATGCAGAATGAAGAGATGGCTAGAACGAGGAGATTTTTTAACGTGCAACCGCTGACCAACTTTTTTCAATAGTCAAATGCCCGACCGGGTGGGATTGCTTTACGTCAAATTCCCGCCTATACGGAACTCACATTGGGTCAAATGCCCGGGTTTGCCCGGAGGGGGGGGGGGGGGGGGGGATGATCGCAGTTGGATTTGACTCGTACATAAATTTGAGGTGAAACTTGTTTTAATTTATGGGCGTTTATTACCACATTTGAGAATAATATTTATTAATAAAATCAGTCTAAATAGACATACTTTTGACAATTCCTCTCGTGTTGTCTACCTTCAGTTAACCACTACTCTCAACTCACTGAAGTGAAACAACATCAGAAATAAACTGTATAAAAGGTAAATTTATTTCAGTATTAAATCATACGGCAACATTTCCAAACAACTGTGAGTCTAGCGTCAACTACTGCAATATATAATATCATTACCGACGAGAAGCCGTTTATTGGCACAAAGATACAACACACATCCATCGTATCATCCTCATCTCAGGCACATTCATGGCCCATGTTTCACTTCCATACACCATTGCACTCCTCACACATGTCACAAACACTTTCCCTTTAAGATTTAATGACACTTCCTTCCTTGTCAGGATCCCTGACAACTCTTTAAACTTCTTCCATGCACAACGCACCCTTGCCACAGATCATAGGCGGCGGAACCGGGGGGGCTGGGGGGGGCTAAAGCCCCCCAACTTTGTAAAAGTGGAAAAAAGGGGGGGCTGAGCCCCCCTACCTTTGCGCCGAAGGTAAGGGTGATTATACGTTGAATATTTATACATCTTCGATATACAGCATTTTGAAAATTCCATATCACTGCAGGGTGATAATCCTGGTGAAAATCGTAAGAAAAATCGTGCCGTGTGATAGCTCAAAACTCATTTCATGAAATACTCCACGTATTAGCATTTGATGACTGCTGACCAGAAGTATTATGAATGAGCCATATCGAATGCCAAGTTAAGAAAGGCCGAAAAAAATTAAGAATAATGAAAAAAATTGTTGTGGGCGGTAAAGGTTTTATAACGTGTAGGATTCTGTAAAATCTTCCCCCAAAACGCAGGAAATGCCATTTCAGAGACTCTAAATTTCAAAATTTTCCGGGGATGGCATGCCCGGGGACGCCCCCTAGAGGTTTCTCGCGCCTTCACCGCTCGAAGTTCAGCCCCCCCCCCCTACCAAACCTATCTTCCGCCGCCTATGCCACAGATGCAATTTTCAGTGGTGTTTTCAAATCAGAGTGTGGAGCTGAGAGAAATTAAGAAGGGGGATTGAGTTGGTGACCGATGTTGTGAGGTGGAACCGGTTGAGATGGCTGGGGCATGTACTACGGAAACAATGAAACATGATGCTGACTGGGTGGGGGAAAAACATGTTATGTAATATTTAAAAGGCCAGTTGGACGGGGTTAGTACTTGGATGGGTGACCGTCTGGGAATAACCCCGTTCTCGAACTTGAATTTCATGTGAGTAGAGTTTAGTTGGTCTCTCCTGTGCTTCGCGGGTTTTTCGCAAGTTTCTGCGGTTTTCCTCCCTCCGTAAAATCAACACTTAGGTCTTAGCTTATGTCGTGCATTTTTAACAGGAGCCTCTGGCTCGGATGATTGGGCGACCACATCCTGTGCTTACGACGTTAAATAAATCATTACTTAAATTACTCAAAACACGAGCAGGAGTGTTTTAGCGCAGCCGGCGAGTGTTTTAGACTGATCTGATAAAACACGTGATGCGAGTGTTTTGAATGGCTTCAAAAACGATTCGTTATTCGATGCTATGTTCATTAGTATTCTTTATATAAAATTGTATGTTCATTAGTATTCTTTATTATATAAAATAGACTGTTTTATTGATTTTTCCGCCACTAATAAAAGTGATAATCTCACATGTGCGATTATTTATGATAATCGCACATGTGACGATTATCGATGAATTAGCATTATAGTTTAATGCAATTTTTGCAAGGCAATAGGACAATTTTTTTATATAATAAACAGAACAATACATGGATGCTTGGAAATATGAAATTTATTTCTCAGTCAACACTCGAAATAAATTTCATATTTCCGCACATCCATGTATTATTCTCTATTTTTATATTCATTAGTATTCTTTATATAAAATTGTATGTTCATTAGTATTCTTTATTATATAAAATAGAGTGTTTTATTGATTTTTCCGCCACTAATAAAAGTGATAATCTCACATGTGCGATTATTTATGATAATCGCACATGTGACGATTATCGCTGAATCAGCATTATAGTTTAATGCAATTTTTGCAAGGCAATAGGACAATTTTTTTATATAATAAACAGAACAATACTGATGGATGCTTGGAAATATGAAATTTATTTCTCGTGTGAACAGGATATGTCACTCGTTCGCTTCGCTCACTCGTGAGATATCCTGGTCGACACTCGAAATAAATTTCATATTTCCGCACATCCATGTATTATTCTCTATTTTTATATTCATTAGTATTCCTTATATAAAATTGTATGTTCATTAGTATTCTTTCTGACCGACGTCAAGAAGTTTTATCAGGTATAAAACCACGGACATGGTACTGATTTCCTTTGTGTTTTCCTCGTGAATTATTAATGAGTTTTTGAAATGAGGTGGGTGGAAGGTGTGAGAGGAAGAGGAAGGACAAGGACGACATGGAGTCAGGTTGTGGAGAGGGACATGAGAGAGTGTGGTCTAAAAAGGGAAGGATGCGCAAGAGAGAGAGAAGTGGAGGAAACTGCTGTGGGGAGTCGCCAACCAAAATGACCGTAAAACGAGTGTTGTTTTGTTGTACTGAAAATTATTTTTGAACGTCTTAAAGTAACACAACTTCAACAAATTATTTGAACGTTTTTGGTCCAACATTATAGAATCGGCTTACAGCCATACGAATACACTATATGTTCAGGTGAATGAATGATTTTTCAATTAACGTTTTTACATACATCATAATCCTATTCATTTCAAACGGCAAACTGTAATTTCCCTGAAATATCCATTTACCATTACTGCATACATATTGTGGTCTTAGATCGCCGTACGCCGTTTCCAGGATTTTCCGAGGACTTCTGGGACACCAGGTTGATACGTTCATAAATATACATCTCTGAGAGGGAAAGAAGTGTGTCGTGTTGTAGTCTTTCTTCATTTCGACATCATGGACGATACCGCTGCCATTGTTGATGACATACGGAAAGATATCTAATGCTCTGTAGCCTTGAATAACACGGGCCATTGGACTAACAAACGAACATCTGTCCACTTGAAAATTGACTTGCTAAAATTGCATAAAGGGTTGACAGTTGGCTAAGATTGAAATTTGACCGCGCGGTTAATTGAGTTTTTGACCCTGTTCACACGATACCTGCATGTAGGTAAGATCAGATTATAAACTGTAGAATATTTATGTTAACACGAACCGTTTGAATTTTACAATGGTTTTAAAAGTCGATTATAATTTCACAGAGCAGACTTGGCCCATGTCCACATGCACTAATCCGTTTTCAAACGAAAACGGAGACTCCTCGTATCGAAAACGTATCAAACGTTTTCCGTCCACACTATTGTTTTCGAATGGTTTTCGCCGTTTAGTAAAACGCTAAAAAGATCTACAGGGGTATAAATGAATAGTTCTAGGTGACTGAAATCAAGATAGCATAATCGTGACATCATCGTTTTCCAAAAGCTTTGTTTTTGCCGTCCACACCGGTGCAGAAAAACGGCGTCTTCGAATGTCTCTACTAGCTCTGGAGAGCGTTTTCGAAACGCTCCGTTTTCGGTCACCGAAGACGCCGGGTGGACGAAACGCCTAACCGTATCAAAAAGTCTCCGTTTTCGTTTGAAAACGGATTAATAGTGTGGACATGGCCCCCTGGCTGAGCTGTGCTGTTTATATAATATCTCGCGTTAAAAGTAAACGAAAACTGACGAATAAGTTGATACAACCACCAGCTGCCAGCTAGGTCAATGGCTCGGCTGTTTTCATCGTTTTACCGGATCGTTTTCAAATCGCTGTGGTAATCTGGTTAGAGCGACGTTTTCATACAATTTCGACCCGGTAACGTATGAAGGCAACCGGCGGTTTTAGGACATTTGTCAGTTTTTAACGTCGTTTTCAACTCGCTCGGGACTACTCGGGACTTAGTAGTGGCGTTTGAGCGGGATCTTAAGGCTTGTTTCAAACGTCACTCTTCTCATGCGCCGAATGTAATCTAATGCAAATCGGCATAAACAAAGGATTTCAGAGACGTTTGAACAGGGCTTACTTTAACCTTTGACAGTTTCCCTCGGTTGGGCTTTTCCTGTGACAGGGTCGTGACTCGTCTGCAGGCGTCAGCTAGGAATAAAATATACCGAGATGAACCGTCGTAAGTGTCGCCACTGAATTGAAGAGTTAACCGAGGTAAATATACTACTCTTTTCGATCGCTATATTTTTGTCTAAAATAAGTTGGATTTTTACTCGGTGTATTAAAATGTCGCGCGCTTGACTTTTCAATAGTTAGACACTTTTTTACTTCGTTCCACATATATATATATATATATATATATATATATATATATATATTATATATATATAGTTTGCCACCTAGTGCCGGGATTGGACCAGCTGCCGTTGGGTCGGAAAGGATCCAGTCGAGAACTCAAACGGAAAGCGGGATCGGAAAAATAAAGTAGCCGGCTGATCGAGAGACACACGACTGGAAGTAGTCGGTCATGACCTTGATAACTCATTGTTCACACATTGTTCTCTCTCTTGGTAACACATTCTTTAACCTCAGGTGGTCCCCGACGTAATCCATTCTTGCGACATCATTTACGTGTTGATGTCGTCCGGTTCTTTTTTCACAAAACAAACCATCAAAAACGAAAATCCGTAAAGTGAAAATAAAATTAGAATTGCACGAGGCCGAGAACTGCCAAGACGCACAAGCATACTAATATAGCCCCAAAGCCGTGGCGTAAAGGCTGGCCACTTATAATAATTTCAGGAAAGACAGCCAGCATCAGTCTCTGACTCTTTCCTTCCCTCGTGGATATTTGGCCAACCGGCGCCAGTCGAATTTAGTCACCCCTTGGTGAAACCCTCTGACCAGCACCGCGAAAAAATTGCGCGGCGCCGGTTCGTTAAATTAGTATAGTCGTATAGTGTCCGAGCTTGGACACCTACGACCAAGAACAGGAGAGGACCTATTTTATTTGGCACATTTCGCTTTCGCCTTGGAAGTTGGGAATATCGACTTATGACTCTCGACCTAATGAGTCTCGACTTTGTAGTCCCAACTTTCCCCGACAATTACCTTTCCAGTACAAGACCATCGTCTGCGGTGTCTTTCGTCTCTTAGTTCAAAATCAGGTTGGATGACCATATGGAATTCATCATCCCAGCCTTGTCTGAAACTACGTTCCTCCGCCAACAACTTGAGCGTTTTAAAATCCTTAACATCGACCAACACATCGACATCATCATCCCATGGGATAATATCATGATTTCTGTACTGCCCCAAAAGAGACCCCAGTCCGATGATATAAAATATACGATGACGCTTTGAAAGGGAGTTCCAGTAACGCAGCAGTCTAGCAAATGTCTCCTTGTGTTTGTTCGAAAGACAGTTCTTTGTGTGCGGGTGGCGTGGCTTTCGCAAAGCGGATTCCTGCACTATTGATAGAAAGTGTAGATGCATTTGGAAAACTCCCAAACCGACCACGATCATAATTGTAAGGACGATATAGTTTCTCGTCTTCCATCGCATGACTTCCAGTAAGCCTCAATTAGTTTCCCAATATGTCACAAATTATATGTACACAAGACTGAACACATATCAGTTGACGTTTCAAAGGTCAAACCGACGGCGCGCTTTTTATAAATATTTTTCGGTCAGAAATATTTCTGCTATAGAAATATTTTCGGTTGGAAATATTTTTCGGTTGGACATTTATCTGTACTGTAAATACGTATATTGTGCTTTTGGAATATAAATCTTCCATGTCTACGTTTATTTCCGTGTTGCCCTTGTGGGCCACCGTACTTTTCTTTCCAAGGAATTGGACGAGAACATTTCCTGGCGTATACTCGACGGCAACGCTTATAAGTTATATATCTCAGCATGCACAGCCGAGCATCTCGATAATTTCACGGCAAAACCTGCGCAATTGACACCGCCGGCCGCCAACATCTTGTTTTGATAGTTGTACGTATATATAAATAATTATTAATTAAATCATAATATAAACGTATATGATGAAATTATGACATTGACCTCGCTGGAATAGTCGAAGAAATGCATGTATATGAATCTTTCGTCAACATTTGTTATCTAATCTTACTGATGCTAAACTAAAGTCAAATAGGTCCAACATCTGCATGGCAGCGTGTTTATACAGTATATATTATACTGATTAATGGTCGGTGCTTAGACGGTTCAGTAAACGTGGCCGTTTACTACTTTTGATATCACACGTGCACGTGAGCTTGAACAATGAACTATTAAATTTTGCATTTTAATATGGACCTCAGGAGAGCTCGGCGTCTGGCGTGAAATTGTAGTGTTTGCGGCGTATGGTCGTGTATTAGTGCTTGGCGTATTTTCAAAGGATTTCTATGCTAGATCCCGTGCCTTCCTATAAGAACGTCTGCGAAGGAGGCTAGTGCCTTCCAGACCCATGAATCGACCATGCAAATTCATAAAGAGTAAATGAGTATTGTTTCTTAGTATACAATTACATTTACATAAAGAAAATCCAAATTTTCTGGCGCAAATTCGGGAAATTTTGCGTTGGCCGAATATATCAGTCGACCGCACGTCATCAATTTCATTGCAGAAATTGCTACGGGGAGCTGTTTTCAACGCGCACTCCCAGCATCTTTAATGGCGTCGCGTGGCATTTTGATTTTAAAGATCTTGGCGTGGCATTTTGAAGATCTTGGCGTGGCATTTTGAAGATCTTGGCGTGGTATTTTGAAGGTCTCGGCGTGGCATTCTGTAGGCCTTGGCGTATCTTCGGCGTGAGGTATGGACGGAATGCACTGGATGGCACCTCGATTTTTCGGCATTCAGTCTGAAACTGCGAATCTGAAGTAAATGGCATAGTGAGTCCGACTGTTAATTATCAACGGGACCACAGTGGCGGCCCAACCTTATCCGGTTCACATTACGTCATCAATGACCAATGAAAAACCAATACGTCACTAGTTCCCAGTTCTTTTTTGGTTGTTTCGTCACAAATTTCGTCACTTTTTGCCCCCGCCACCGCGTAGCGTTTTGTGTTCCAAAATCCAAAAATCTAGCTTTCTTTTTATTAAAGTTTCTTGTTCCGTAAAAACGACAGCCGTATACCGTCCAAACAAACCTGAAATATGAGTTGTCAAATTCCAATTGGAATTGTAAATAAACAAGCCACTGTTCACGTGCGCGTTCCCAATTAACGCCGACAACTTTGGTTCCTTTATTGTTCGTTTTCCGTCGGACTTGAATCGGAAACTAACGTATTTTGTTCCACATTACGTCATCAATGGCCAATCAAAATTCAACACTTCACTAGCCCCCAGTCTATTTTTTGGTTGTTTTTGTCACATATTTGTTTGCCCCCCGAAGCTACGAAAGTACGCCGTGACGTCGTTTTGTGAATTTGTGTTCCAAACATCTCGCTTTCTTTTTATTAAAAGTTTTTTTGATGGCAACGTTGACTGGAAATCGAGGTTTTAACCTCAAAGCTTTGACCGACTTCTCTAAGCTGTAAGTAGAAGGCAATGTTTGACGCTCTGTACAATTTAGAAATGTATGTAATTTTAAATATGCACTTTCGTTCTCCATGACCAAAGCAACATGCATTTTATAAATCTTTTATTGCTTCAGCTGTCGTTTATATAGAAAGCTCCGTTTACACTTTGGGATATTGCGATGATTAAAACTATTATATGAAAAGACGATTAGTATTTTAATATAACTAAAATTGAAGAAAATAATTGTATATGTAAGGCTGTATAAAGTCCTATAAATCTATATATTATGTTGCGTGTATAAAACTGCCTGTGTAGTGGCAAAGTATTTTGCGCTTACTAAGTAATATATTTTAGCTTACTAAGTAATATATCAGATGTGAGGTTTTCTAAGATAGATTAGCAGTGTACATTGCAGGATTCTATCATTTAGAATGTATATTAAAATATATTATTTGGTACTGAATCATGTACTATAATTATAAATAGTGAACAAGACGACCGCTAGGCGTTTAATAACTCGGGCTACTTATGCACCTGTCAATGTCTTCCCCGCGGGGAGGGAGGGCGGGCATACCCAGGGGAATTTGACATTTTCGGTTTCCCTCCTGTCAAATGGCCCCTCCAAAATCACATTGTGCTGGACAAAAATTGTCAAATCTCCCCACCCAGGGTTCAAAATCTCCACATTAAATGTGTACTTTGTCTATGTTTTCTCAGGGGCCCCAAATCATAGTCAAATCCCCTTGGTATGCCCACCCTCCCCCCCCCCCCACGGGGAAGACATTGACAGGTGCATTACCATATTTTCTGGGCGATAACCTGCACGGCATATAACCCGCACAGCAACAAAAATGTCACTTTTGGAAAAATAAATCAGTGTATTACCCGCACCATCGGATAACCCGCAGCTGCTAATAATAGGTTTGGGCAAGGCAGCACGCCAGACTGACTTGTATTTCTTCTTTGTTCGGCGTTCCTTCATTTATATTCAGCCATTTTTAATAATGCGGTATATATCATTAGCGTATCGCAGGTGCGGGCTACGGGGCCGAAGGAAACCCGAGTGCGTGCCAAAAATGAAATAACCAAGGCCGACTAGCCCGCGCCTGCGATACGCTAATGAATATACCGCATTATTCAAAATGGCTGAATATAAATGAAGGAACGCCGAACAAAGAAGAAGAAATACAGGTCAGTCTGGTGTCCTCCCTTGGTTTGGGACCACAAGATGTTAAAAAAGTACAGTACTGTACCAGTAGTTGAAAGATGAAAGTAGAATCCTTGGTCTCCGGTCTTTGTGATGGCGTTGTCTTAAGAATTCAATGGATTACCCGCACCACCCTATTACCCGCACTAATTATGTTTCCTAGCAAAATTAAGAGATAACCCGCGGGTTATCGCCCAGAAAATACGGTAATAGTGGGCACTGGGCAGTGGTACAGGCTGGTATGGGAAGATTATGCTATGCAAATAATCCAATACACCATGATTCTAACCTGTGTGCTAACAAATGCTATTAGGATGGTTGTCAAGAAAAATTTGAATTTGTTCAACATAATTATTAAGGTGGGAATTCTGTGCACACAAAAAATTTATCAATCATTTCCTGTAAACATTATGCAACTATTAACCCTTTACCAGGCAAGATTACCGGGAGGTCTCCACTTGACAAATAAAATCATCTGCAATTAGCCAGAGTAAAAGTAAGAAGTTGCTAAATGGCAACCATGCCAAGAACAAAACTAGCATTAGTACAAGCGTACAATGAAATGGTGGCCATACTGGTGTACCAAAACAATGAAATGGTGGCTATACTGATGCATGTACATGCCCAAAAACATTGAAATGGTAGCCATAGAACCAAAACAATAAAATGGTGGCCATACTGGTGTACCAAAACAATGAAATGGTGGCTATACTCGTATACATGCCCCAAAACATTGAAATGGTAGCCATAGAACCAAAACAATAAATGGTGGCCATACTGGTGTACCAAAACAATGAAATAGTGGCCAATTGACCATTATTGGTGTACCCAAACAATGAAATGGTGGCCATACTGGTGTACCAAAACATTGAAATGGTTGGGCCATATTGGTGTACCCAAACAATAATACACACTTGATGAAAGTAATGTATAAACTGTTTAATAACATCAACTTTTAGTGCAAGACATCAGTACAATAATAAACAATACAAGCAAATAAACAAACCACAAATATTAATAGAGTTACCTCAATACATTTAAGCTTATATACAGCATTCACAGACACAAGTCAGTTCAGCTAAATGACAACTTCGATGAAGATGTATTAAAAACACAGCATGTTTACCTTTCACTTGTAAGTTGGCTTTATCAACTTTCTTTGTTCTTTGATTTACAGCATTGAGCAACATTTTTCAGTACCATTTAATTAATAACACATGTAAATTGATCGAGAACACATTGATCGAGAATTTTCATAAAAGTTTGATCGAGTACTACACATTTTCAGCGTACGATTATCGAGATCGCGGACCAACCCAGGTCTACTATAGTATAAAAGCATTGCGAGCGTGTTTATCATTAAAACACAAATTCACTTCGAACAACACAACCACAGGTGTCAGGAGAAGAAAAAACTCGCCACTCCTGCTCCTGCATGAAAATCCGCCATGATGAAACATCACTACATCAGCTTTTGATGTAGTCCTATTTCCCCACAAAAATAGAGCAGTAAACTCTTAATGCATTTCATGATAATCGACACATGTGAGATTATCATGAATAATCACATGTGTGAGATTATTGATTTTATTGGTGGTGGAAACATTAATATAGGTAAAACACTGCATTATATTTTATACCGGTAATGAATGTTAGTAATATAATACACAGCACTGAAATTGTACTGTACATTATATAAAATTTCAGAGATGCCCCAGCGAAGAAGCACTTGAAAAATGTCTACTCATCACTTGCATTGGCTATGTTTGCTGCAGCTGCTGGTGGCGCTGTTCATTTGTACACAAGCTTCCTAAAGGTATTAAATTATTTGTGGTTTGAATACAGTACAGCCTGACTTGAACATTTGTATTACATAACAGATACAGTATGTCCACAGGATTTTCATTAAAAAAATTCACTGCCATGTAATTCTTGTAAAAAAATCACATGAAAAATTGATCGTAAGTTCATAACCAGCTGCCCTGGAAACTAATATTTTTTTAAAAATTTAATAAAACTTAATCAAATTTAAAATAATTTTTACAACAATTACCAGTGAGGTGGGGCTTTTGCTTAGCTCTAGAGTTTGTTGTGTTCCGGTGCAACAATCACAATGTTTTAGTTGAGAATTCTGTGTTAAAAATGTACTTTTTAATAGCTTTCTAGGCATATACATGTAAATCTTGAAAATGTGTGATTTATTTATTTATGGGTTTAAACCTTTATTGATCAGGTTTCCAGGAGCTCTCCCCTTGATGAGTACAATCATCTGGCATTAGTCAGAGTTGAATTAATAAGTAGACAAAAAGCTGGCCAGTAAAGGGTTACCGGTAATACAAGTTGAAAAATATATCATATTGAAATTGAATAGTTTGGTATTGAAAGATCAATGCCCAGTAGCAGATTGTTCATATATGCAGCTCACTGGTAGAACTCCTGGTAGACTGGTCTAACTGAAGGCTGCAAGGCTGGTACCTAGTCTGTTGGGCCAGTTCAGAATGGAAGAAAGTTAAACAGGGCTGCAATTATCAAATTTGAGATTCGCAATTATTGTGGGCCTCTCTAAAAACAATTCTCAGTACATATTTCAAGCCTACCGTATTTTCTGGGCGATAACCTGCACGACGTATAACCCGCACAGCAACAAAAATGTCACTTTTGAAAAAATAAATCAGTGTATTACCCGTACCATTGGATAACCCGCAGCTGCTAATAATAGGTTTGGGCAAGGGAGCACGCCAGACTGACTTGTATTTCTTCTTTGTTCGGCGTTCCTTCATTTATATTCAGCCATTTTGAATAATGCGGTATATATCATTAGCGTATCGCAGGTGCGGGCTACAGAGCCGAAGGAAACCCAAGCGCGTTCCGAAATTAAATAACCGGCCCGTAGCCCACGCCTGCGATACACTAATGAATATACCGCATTATTCAAAATGGCTGAATATAAATGAAGGAATGCCGAACAAAGAAGAAGAAATACAGGTCAGTCTGGTGTGCTCCCTTCGTTTGGGACCACAAAATTTAAAAAAAGTACAGTACCAGTAGTTGAAAGATGAAAGTAGAATCCTTGGTCTCCAGTCTTCATGATGGTGTTGTCTTAAGAATTCAACAGATTACCCGCACCACCCTATTACCTGCACTAGTTATATTTCCTAGCAAAATTAAGAGATAACCCGCGGGTTATCACCCAGAAAATACGGTAGTCTGCCACTGACAGTTGATACCCGGGTAAAAGATGTTGGTAGGTACCAGTATTACAAATCACTACGTGCTACATGTACAGTACTGTAGTTGACTAGGCAGTCGTAGATAAAGCATTTTTCTTCCTGGCAACAAAATCCAAAAATAAATATTTCCTGCTAAACTAAATTAACGATTTCCTGCCTGATAGAATTTTTCAATTTTATAAGTTGTGATACCACCAGACTTGCAAGTTTGTATCTCAAAACCATAGTTTATCTGAATGTGGAATCTATACATACTTTGAAATAGCGAACTTTTTCAATTGAATACTACGTAATACAAGTACTAGCATCAAAAATCGAAATGCTGAAATAGTTGAATAAGATAAAAGCAGCTTGCATTCTTGCAATTAATGCACAATGACAACCTGCAGCCTGCAACAGCAACACTATACTGAAAGGATAAATATTTCATTGTTTTCTAGAACAAATCATTGCATCATTTGCGCAAGGATATATGAAACTTAGACAGGTTAAGGTCATGTAATAAACCTTCAAAACACTTTTGAATTGTTTACAAATCGCTGCTGATTGCGTGTGATTGTGTGACCGTGACGCTTTTCGATTTTTTGAAGAATACATGTAAGAAATTTAAACTTTAAACTTTGACTTGGATTGCAAGATACAAAAAATTTCCTGGGAACAACTTTTACAAAAAATTTCCTGGCAGCGGCACTGCCGGCAGTGCCAGACATTTTCCAGCACTGTGACTGGGTAAGTGCCCATCTTCTAGCAAGTACCCACCCCCTGTTTAATGAAAAAGTAATTTTCTGGGCTATTTTTAAACATTCTCTCAGTACAACTGACCATATCTTTGCTAAGGTCCGTCTCCTATTAACCAATGAGAATTAATGTATTTTGATCCTCAAACTGGACATACAGTATAAGTGTTTCAAAACATTTCAGTTAATGATCATTTGGTGAAAAGCAATCATGCCACCAAAGTTATTAAGACAATACACTGTCAAATGGTTTTGTTTGTTTTCATATATTCAGAGTTGTTGACTTTATAAATGTAAAATCAGTTTTTCATGTAAGGCACATTTTGCTCATGCAAGCCTTGAATTTCATCGAGGACATGTCCTCCGATAATCATCATTTGGCCACCGATAGGGATTTTCCCCCCATAATATGTAGGACACTTTTGTCTGCCAATGGAGTTTTGAGTTTTTAAATTTTCCCGACCGATGGAACGTATGATCGTAAGAAAATGTTCGGCAATAGAATATCCCAGCCAATGAATTATCCGGATCAGCCCGGAAATGCACTGGCAGCCATGATTGTGCATTGACATTAAAATATGCAGAGGACATTGTTCAGTGTCGGAGTGAAGCGATCTGCATGTCCAAGCGAAGAAGACAGTCCTATATCTACGGTATATACCAGTCACTACTAACTAATACTATAGCACATAAATGACATAATATCATGTGAATGTTAGTCACTCTTTATCATGGATTTAGTCATTTCCTGACTGTATAGGATAACAGTTTTGTCCTAGCCGAGAGAAAAATGTCCTTGGATAGCCTCATGGAAACTCATTATCGGAGGACATTTTTGTCTTTGGATGCAAAAAGTATAATTCGAGGCCTGTACTCATGTGCATAAGCATCCACTGTTTGTGTAAGCGCTGGCCCACCTCTTGATGAAAATTTAAACATTGTGGGGGTGGGTGCTTACCCAGTCAACTACCGTGTATGTTTCATCTGATTGCATGAAGCAAAGTTTATTTTTTATACTGTATATGTATATACCTAGTTAAACATTTCATTTTTCATCCAATTTTTCCTCTTGTATGTTTTTCCTCTTCTTGTAGGCAGGAATGTTGTCATCCATTGCTGGAATTGGTTTGCTTTTGTTGCTTTCTTTTACTCCAAATGATGGAAAAAATCAGATGAAGAGAGTTGGTATGCAGCTGGCAGTATTACTGTATAATAATTAATACAAGACAAAACATAAATCGAAAACTCGAAATATGAGCTAAAACAAGAGAAGAAATGAAACGGTGATATTTTGATATTATTAGAAAATCATCATCAGACCATTGTGACAGAATCAAATATCTACGTTTCAAGATGTTTATTTTTGGTTTATGCTTTGTCTTGTATTTTATTCAGATTGTTGGCTGGATGTGGTTTTTGGTCTATAATGTTGTTGAAGTTAGTCTGTCAGTTTTATACAAGCATTGTGCATTGAAATAATGATTTTTTTTTTTTTTCATCTTTTCCAGGTTACTTGCTGGGTTTTGCATTCTTCACAGGTAAGAAATGTATACTGTACATGTAGTCAGAGTAAAGTTAATAAAAACTGTTTTTTTATTGCCTCCATACAATGATGCATACATGTGAAGAAACACAAATAATAAAAAATATTAAAAAATATATAGTAAAATATAGGTATTAAGCAACTAGCAAGCAAATACGAAAAAATATTATAAGCAAGCAAATCAGTTGGTTGGTCAGTCTGAATTGGGTGGTCAGTCAGTCAGTCAGTTGGTTGGTCAGTCCGAATTGGGTGGTCAGTCCGAATTGGGTGGTCAGTCAGTCGGTTGGTTGGTTGGTCAGTCAGTTGGTTGGGTGATCAGTCAGTTGGTTGGTTGGTCAGTCAGTTGGTTGGGTGATCAGTCAGTTGGTTGGTTGGTTGGTCAGTCAGTTGGTTGGTCAGTCACTTGATTGGGTGGTTGGTCAGTAACTTGGTTGGGTGATCAGTCAGTTGGTTGGTTGGTCAGTCAGTTGTTTTGGTCAGTCAGATGGTTTGTCAGTCAGTTGGTTGGTCAGTCAGTTGGTTGGGTGATCAGTCAGTTGGTTGGTTGGTCAGTCAGTTGTTTTGGTCAGTCAGATGGTTTGTCAGTCAGTTGGTTGGTCAGTCAGTTGGTTGGGTGGTCAGTCAGTCGGTTGGTTGGGTGGTCAGTCGGTTGGTTGGTTGGTCATTCGGTTGGTTGGTCAGTCAGTTGGTTGGGTGGTCAGTCAGTTGGTTGGTTGGGTGGTCAGTCAGTTGGTTGGTTGGTTGGTCATTCGGTTGGTTGGTCAGTCAGTTGGTTGGTTGGTCAGTCAGTTGGTGGGTCAGTCTGACATTCCAGTTGGTTGTTCAGTCAGTTGGTTGGTCAGTCAGTTGGTTGGTCTCTCAGTTGGTTGGTCAGTCAGTCAGTTGGTTGGTTGGTTGGTCAGTCAGTCAGTTTGTTGGTCAGTCAGTTGGTCGGTCGGTCGGTCGGTCGGTCGGTCGGTCGGTCGGTCGGTCGGTCGGTCGGTCGGTCGGTCGGTCGGTCGGTCGGTCGGTCGGTCGGTCGGTCGGTCGGTCGGTCGGTCGGTCGGTTGGTCGGTTGGTCAGTTGGTCAGTAGGTCAGTAGTAAGTCAGTCAGTGAATATGTTGCTTGGTTGGTCAGTCAGTTGGTTGGTCAGTTAGTCAGTAGTAAGTCAGTCAGTGAATATGTTGCTTGGTTGGTCAGTCAGTTGGTTGGTCAGTCAGTTGGTTGGTCAGATATTATGCATGTCCTGTACTAAGGTTTTTCATTTAAACACATCATGGTTGTTCTCTTCTAGGTCTGGGGTTAGGACCATTGATGAAGGCTGTAACTGACATTGATCCAAGGTACAGTATGGCATAAATTATAATATACCACTTGTCATATCACTTTTCTTCCAAATATTACTATTACAGGTGCAAATAAACTAGTGTGAGCACAAATTTCATGTAATTTTAGGTGTCTGAAATAAATTAAGTTATCATAACACAATACAGTAGTTATGCTTCCATTTACATATAATTCTGCCAATGTTTGTTTTAGCTGTTACTGCATAACTCAACACATGCTGTAATTATATATATTTTTTCTGTTTTCAGTATCGTGCCAACTGCCTTCTTCTACACAACCTTGATTTTTGTCTGCTTCTCCCTGAGTGCTTTGTGGGCCGAGGAAAGAAGTTTCCTCTACATGGGAGGTAAAATTTTGCATTCCTCATTTATTTTGCCTTTTTCAGATGTGCAAACATGTTGAAGTTGTGGGCAAAATAAGTTGATAACTTGTGCGTTATTAGTGTTTTCAGCTTGAGTTGGTAAAGTTTTTTCGTTTGTTTTTGCTGTACAAGCATCCAAGTTCCAAGGGACCATCCAAGTTCCAGTGATTCAATGGTGAGAGCGTCCGGCTGGCATTCGGAAGGTTGTGGGTTCAAGTCCCGTCTGGAGCTCAGAGTTTTTTCTCTGAGTTTAAGGTGGCTCCATACAGTTTCTTGAAAAATGGAAAATACAAGTTTGAGAGTCCAAAACACGCGATTAAACAATGCGGAAAAATATTAAAACTAAATTTTATGCATAGTTAAACAGTCTGACAATAAAAAACTGTTACAAAATAAATAGCAACAGTTGTTGCTATGGCACAACAATGACGTTTCAAAATGCCTGCCAATTACCCTTCAAACTAGTTTAATTCGGAAAAAACTTTGGTGACCCCCAATTTTTTTTTCTTTAAAACTTTTCTTGAACGATGAGTAATCAATAGGCCGATTTAAAAAAAAATCTGTAGAACGAAATTTTTTAAAAATTAACAAACATGATTTTCCCGGAAAAAAAATTATTCGTTCTACAGATTTTTTTTTAAATCGGCCTATTGATTACTCATACTTCAAGAAATGTTTTCATGAAAAAAAAATTGGGAGTCACCAAAGTTTTTTTCGAATTAAATTAGTTTGAAGGGTAATTGGCAACCATTTTGAAACGTCATTGTTGCCATAGCAACAACTGTTGCTATTTATTTGGTAACAGTTTCTGATTGTCAAACTGTTTAACTATGCATAACATTTAGTTTTATTCTTTTTCCAAATTGTTTATGCACGTGTTTTGGACTCTCAAACTTGTATTTTTCATTTTTCAAGAAACTGTGTGGAGCCACCTTAACTTACGACAGCTTGTACAGCAAAAACATACGAAAAAGTTCTACAAATTCATATTTATTTACAGCCAGCAAAATTGTTTTCTTTCCTGCAGGAATGTTGGGTTCTGGCCTGATGATATTGCTTGTTTCTTCTCTTTTGAATATTTTCATGCGTTCATACTTTCTTTACCAGGTAGGTAGAAGAACTGTTTTCAAAATAACACTTGTGATAAAAAACTGCTGGAAGAAGTGTTAAGGTCTTCTTTAAAGGTGCTGTCCAGTCCGTTCTGCGCATGTACGAAACTAATATGTTTAATGTTTAATATCACTTTGCCAATCCATACACACTAATAACATAATATTATTTACATAACAGCATAACGGAATGATTTGGATGGCCGGATTGCAGCAGGGGGAAACTAAATTCCCATATAATAGCTGCACTCCTTTCTCATTCAAACTAATCTAAGCATATACAATTTTTCTCAGTATTTGTAAAAAAAACAACAAAAAAAAACCGACAAAAAAAACAACAAACAAAACATAAAACAAACAAACAAACACACAAACAAACAAACAAACAAACAAACACAAAACAACTATTTCACAAATCAGTCGGGGGTAGGGCTGTTTTTTAAATAAGTGAACAAGGAACGTTTAAACGAGGCCAGACTAGTGACGGACATAACCGATCCAGGTAAAGAGTTAATGTTTACTTCTTCGTTTATAAAAATATTTCCTGATACCTTATTGAAGATTGTAAGCTTTTCTTGCTTCCTCTTCATTACTTGTACCCAAAACAAAACATTTTCAGAAGAAATAGAAGAAATCCGAAGAGATATCCTCGTCAGAATTTATGCCACAAAAATAAACTAGATATCGTTAGAAAGCTATTAATTTGTAGAATACAATCTTGTGTTTGATTTTGCGATAAACACAAGCCAATGTAATACCAGATAATACCAAATAAGTAAAACCAGAGGACTTCTTCACTCGGGGCGACTTAAGAACAAAGCGTTTCATTTTGTTCAAAAGTTTTTTTCGCAGTTCGGTTCCGAGATAAATTTTCAGCAAAACGGTGTCAGCGTGTTTTTTTTAAAATTTATTGCCTGGTTTCGATTTTATGACTTATTTTGTCCGAATGTTGGTCGGAAAATATCATTTTCAACTTTGGTCGTCGATAAAACCAGCAAAACTCGACATATCAAAAAACGGTGTCAACCGTTTTACTGGAAATTAAAAAATTGACAACTATTATTGGTTTGTGTTTATCGCAAAATCAAAGACACCATTGTATTCCACAAATTAATAGCTTCCGAACGATATCTAGTTTATTTTTGTAGCATAAATTCTGACGAATTGAGAGCGCTTTACCGAAATGGCCCTGCAAACCTTTATAACGAAGACCTTGCAGTCAGAATGGAAATACCTTCCCACTTCTTCTTCTGTAGTTCGTTGCGTATTTCTGTAGTCGCTACCAAAGCCTGAGAAATTTTTTTGTTGAAAACTACATAAATAGTATAATTTAGCTTTAAATGGCATTTAATCATAATACAATGGATGTTTATCCCAAATCGATACCAACAGACGAAGAATTGGCGACTTTTATCGCCAGATTTTCCTCACGCTTCAGTAGCGGATACAGAAATACAGTAAAGGCCTGGCCAAACGCTTTCATCATTTCATTCAACATCGTCCAACATTGTTTAATTCAACCGTGATTCAACATGTTGAAAGCGTTTGGCCACCCTGTTGAATGATGTTGAACGTTGTTGAATGGTGTTGAATGATGTTGAACGAAATTTGAACATGTTCAAATTTTCGTTCAACAATGTTGAACGATGTTGCATGAAATGTTGAAAGCGTTTGGCCAGGCCTTAATATACAACCAACTACAGAAGCGGAAGTGGGAAGGTATTTCCATTTTGACTGTAAATTGGCTGCCTGTCCCAACTCTGGACACGAGTGAGCGTAGCGAATTAGAATACATAATTTTACATGAAAAACTGAATTAAGAGAAGTTACTGGCTCAAATTTACTTGATTCGAAACTTACGGCAAAAGGCGTAAAGTTTGACTTGTCGATATGTCACTCGCGAGCGTTACATACGAGAAATACGCCACAGTCGGTTCCCGGATGTAGTGAAATATGGTTCTACGAGTGTTTTAGTTGCTAGTAAAATACTCTTCTCTATATAATATTTTCTTATCCAGGTACATCTTTACCTTGGTTTGGTCGTGTTCTGTGGCTTCATCCTGTACGACACCCAGCTGATTGTGGATAAATTCCGCCATGGTGATTCTGATTATGTCTGGTGAGCTCAAAACTAGTGTTCAACCTCGTGAACTGAAAATTATTACCTGTAGCGGTTGTAGACATGGAAAATAGAAAACTAAGCAATATTGTGCAATTTCTATTTCTCTTAACAGGCATTGTGTTGATTTGTTTATCGACTTCATTGCTGTCTTCAGGAGAATCATGGTGATTTTAGCCCAAAATAAGGTTTGATTCATATGTCATTCACGTCATAAAAATGGCCTCCTTGACTTAAGGTGATGTTACACCATAGTTGATAGAACATATACATGGTTTGGAAACTCGTCCAAAGTGATTGTTCTATGTTTTTGTTCAAGCTTATGGAAATTTGTGCAATTTCACGGTATTGTATTCTCTGTATAATGAAGCAGTCATCCAATAGCAACGCTCGGGTTTAATTAGTGAGTTGCTTCATCATCACGTGTTGTGGTGCTTCATCATCACGTGTCCATAGAATTTACTTCCTTATAAGGAACTCCATTGTCAGTTCAACATGACCATGCTTCATGTTGAAAGACAATAGAGCTTCCAAACCATGTATATGTTCTATTAACTATGGTTACACCATGCGATTTTTCTTGCAACTTGCAACAAATCACTGAAAGTTGCAGGTTGCAAAAAAAAATCGCATCGTGTAACACCCCGTAGCAACTTGCGATTTTGTTATTTTTGCCGTGTTGCAAGTTGCAAGAAAAGTTGGATGGGTTCTACTTTTTGCTGCAACTTGCAACAAAGTTCGCAATTTGCTGAACGTGTAACACCCTTCCTGCAACTTGCAACACAATTCTTTTCAAGGCTAGCCAATCAGGTGTAAGAATTTCGGGATACCGCGCGCACTCGAGACTGGGGCCAAACTGGGAACAAAAAAAACACATGGCGGATCAACGTGACGATGGCGTATTCGAGGAAAATGTGTTAGCGTGTAACTTGCGATTTTTTTAATGGGTAAATTTGTTGCAAGTTGCAAGAAAAATCGCATCGTCTAACAGCAGCTCTATAGAACATTTTCCTGTAGTGTACCACGATAAAGTCCTGGGGATTTTTGGCAAATGACAATTTTGTACTGTACATCTTGACAGTTTACTGGAAAATGTTCACCAACTAATTGGGAAAGTTCTAAAAAGAGTTCTGGCAATAATTTTCTTCTATAAAAAATACCGCCACACTCAGGAAAACCCCTTTTGCGCCCGTGAGAAAGTCCCGTCACTGATGACGTTTGTTGGAGAGCAACTTTCAATGTGATTGGTTACCAGTTATGTTATCAGAACCAGATGGACACCAACTCACTCGGTTCCCGTTGCAATTTTTCACTTCAATTGAGGGTACCGAAAAAGATGGCGGCGGTACATTTAACCACAATGCTTTGCGAACTCAAATCAGCTCAAATAACAACTAAACATTGTTTATCGTACTAAGATGGATTAAGTAAGCAAGAACTTTATTCCTACCAAAGTTGATCGTTTTAAAACCATATCTTCCGATATTTCTGCAAGAAACAATATTTACTGCACGCAAAGGATTGTGGTTAAATGTACAAGTCGTCATCTTTTTCGGTACGGTCAATTGGGATGCTTCAGTCATGGCTGACATTCAGACAACTGGCGCAACCCTCTATTCATCCAAGTGTGAAGTATGCATCACATTCAGCCTTCGAACTGATCTTCCTCAGCCCACTCCCACCTTTGCTCGCGCGGTATAGGGCAGGGGAAGCAGGGGTATAGTTGGGGTATAGAGCCTCCAGCCTGGTTCCCAGGCCTCTCTTTTTAACGTCGAGCGGCAGACCGAAATTGTGAGAGGCCTGGAATAAAATGTTTTGCTTGGCCCCAAATCTGGCCCCAAATTATACAGGTACCAAACGGCCGTTTGGCGGAAAACCAAGGCAGATAACACTCACGTCGGTCTGCACAATTCTTTATAACATCATATAGCAAGGTTGGTCTACTGCCGAAACGTTAAAATAGCATATTTCGGTTTGTATAAATGTGTTTCGAACACAATCACTTCCTACGCCGAACACTACTTTATAAAGCCTCGTATGTAACGACCTTTTAACGTAATGTAAAACAAAGAAACCTACTCGTTTGCTGTCTGCTAGTCAAGAAGAAGTTTGTTTAAGTGCCCTCGTTCATAAAGATTAAAGAATCCGAGCTCCAGCAGGATTCATGATAGATAAAGATGAACATTTTCCGCTAGTCCTCTCGCTCGATCCCTATTCTGTGACGTCACCAAAATACGTTCGAGAGAAAAGAGGACTAGGAACTAGTCTGTAGAGCCTCTGCACTTTGCCAGTTAGCCTGAGTTAGCCTGACCACCCAGGCGATTTATCATCACCATGACAAAATCGTTATTTTATAATCACCATGTATGTAGTTTAAAATTATAATATTTTAAAATACGTGCGCTTTCAACTTTATCATGCATTTCTTTTTCTATCACAGGAAAACAAAAAGAAGAAATGAACAACTCGTCCGCAAAAGCCCACTGCTACTTGTTCAACTTAATACTTGTCTCACTGCACGTTCTGCTCTAACTTGAATTGTAATGTCTAGTTGTAATGTGCACTCGCACATGAAATATCTTTCTCAAATACATGTTAGATAAACTTGTGTTTTTAAAAAAGCCTCATGAAATTAGCTTAAATATTACTTACTTTAGCTCTTACTTTAGCTTAAATATTACTTACTTTAGCTCTTACTTTAGCTTAAGAAAACCGCGTGTTCTTAATTAGCTTTAATCACTCAATAAAACTTCCTTGTTATGTGTGAATTGGTCTGTTGGAATGGAATGACAAAGTTATAGTCAGTTTCAGCTTGCTTTTGAAATTCGTTTGTCAACATTCGTTGGAAGGTTGGGAACTTGGTACGGAAGTTCGCCTTTAATAAGCTTTGAATTGAATTCCTTTGGTAAAATCACGGAGAAGATGATTATTTGTTGTATAGAATATAATAATAGATACTTGGTTAAGCAGAAACAAATTGCCGACTTAAATTTGTATCTACCTCGCAACGTAGTTCGGAACGTTGCAACGTAAGTTCGGAATGTTCATTTCAATTATACGTATCGGATTTCGAAAGCAAGCTGAAACGGACTATAATGGAGTTTTGACATACGAAGTGTTCACCAAATCTGACAAAAGGCAACCCACTCCCACTGGCCACTTTATTTTACTTTCTAACACCTAATAACGAAACGTGTTACAACATCTTACAATGGAACGAAACGTCTTACAACGTAGCGGAACAGCTTACAACGGAACGAAACGTCTTACAACGTACACGCGTAAAAACGCACAACTTGTTCACGGTTGTCAATAGGCGTGAACAATGTTGTGCTGCAGCACTCGCCGTGAACAAGTTGTCAACAAGTTGTTCACTTATGGTTCGAACAACTTGTTCACGGATAAATCAGCAGTCGTGAACAAGTTGTTCCAACAGCACATTTTTATAGCCAACAACGTTGTTCGCACATGATACAACATGTTGTAACAGCACGACGAAATAACAACGATGAACAACAATGGCTGGGTTAATAATGGAGTGAGCTATGTCGCTATGAGCGACCAAACTAATAATTTATTGCAGCTATTATTTAACAGTGTCGCCACGAACGTACCAAACTAATAATTTATTGGTGCGATTATTGTAACAGCAAGAACACTATAACAGAACGTTCTTCAATTTACTCTGAAAGCACATTGATCATTATGAACATGGTTGATGTATCAACACGTTCTTCGGTTGTAACAACATGCGTGAACAACGGTTGTTTCATCAAGCTGTAACAACTTGTTGAAACAATGATGAATAATGTTCATTTATCAATGTTGTTCACATATGTCAACAAGTTGTTACAGCATTGTTCAGGCAACAATGCTGTAACAACTTGCGAGATTTTTACGCGTGTTGAACATCTCACAATAAAACGTCTTACAACGTTGCGAAACATGTTACACTGAAATGAAACGTCTTACAACGTAACAGAACATCTTACAACGGAACGTCTT
The DNA here is from genome assembly GCA_035771165.1 of Paragorgia papillata. NCBI lineage: Eukaryota > Metazoa > Cnidaria > Anthozoa > Scleralcyonacea > Coralliidae > Paragorgia > Paragorgia papillata. The sequence continues at coordinate 2,227,170 of JAWNZC010000252.1, read as the reverse complement.
ACAACGTAGCAGAACTTACAACAGAATGAAACGTGTTACAAAGAAACGTCTTCCAACGGAGCGAAACGTCTTACAACGTAGCAGAACTTACAACAGAATGAAACGTGTTACAAAGAAACGTCTTCCAACGGAACGAAACGTCTTCCAACGGAACGAAGCATCTTCCAACGGAACGAAGCGTCTTCCAACGGAACGAAATGTCTTACAACGGAACGAAACGTCTTACAACGGAACGAAACGTCTTACAACGGAACAGAATACCTTACAACGAAACGTCTTACAAAGAAACGCCTTACAACGTAGCGGAACATCTTACAGCGGAACATCTTACAACGGAACGAAACGTCTTACAACGGACGAAACGTCTTACAACGTAGCAGGACATCTTGGAACGGGAACGTCTTACAACGTAGCAGAACATCTTACAACGGAACGGGAACGTCTTACAACGTAGCAGAACAACTTACAACGGTACAGAACGTCTTACAACGTAGCTAGCAGAACAACTTACAACAGAACGAAACGTCTTAACGGAACGAGTGGAAATTTTAAATTCATTTGACCCTTTCCCTCTATAGGAAAACCTCCGACAGTAAAAGGGAGTTAAAAACCACATTCATAATTCAAAACTCTGCAATGGCTCGTGCCATTGTCATGGTAAATAAATAATAAACCAAAGACAGTTCAAATCATTTGTAATGTTTAATAGCAGATTTTTAGACAGCAACTTAGGAGAATATTTTTTTTAAGAATTATTTCTTCCCAGGCAAAAGTATTCCATCATACTAAAAAGTTAAAAAAAATGAACAAGAAATTAATCATAAATATTGTCTTAACCAACCTATCCAGCCATCAATTACATGGCCTTATTATATAAAATAGAGTGTTTTATTGATTTTTCCGCCACTAATAAAAGTGATAATCTCACATGTGCGATTATTTATGATAATCGCACATGTGACGATTATCGCTGAATCAGCAATATAGTTTAATGCAATTTTTGCAAGGCAATAGGGCATTTTTTTATATAATAAACAGAACAATACATGGATGCTTGGAAATATGAAAATTATTTCTCGTGTTGAACAGGATATGTCACTTGTTCGCTTCGCTCACTCGTGAGATATCCTGGTCAACACTCGAAATAAATTTCATATTTCCGCACATCCATGTATTATTCTCTATTTCACTCCCACTTTATTCACGCATCATTCAAAATTAATGGAGTCACAAATTTTAGCCTACGCCACAGCTGAAAAAACCCACACAGTAATAGTTTTCCAGTTACAGCGCGCCTATAAAACTTAGGGGCCGTTTACATGGACAAACGTCCCTGGTAGAAGGGTCACCCTGCCCTCCGAGCTACCCTGGGGGAGTCAACTTTGTGTTAATTTTACTTACAGCGAGCGTTTACATGGGGAATTTCATACTTGTCTCGGGTAGTAGGGTCACCCTGGGGGTAGGGTCACCCTCTTTGCGAGGTAGGGTTACCCTAGGGGGCGAGATAAAGTTGACGCGCCTACCCGAGGCAAAACTGCAAAACAAAATGGCGGCAGAAAGTGAAACAATTGATACTTGATAGAGCAGCAAATACGAAGCGAAAAAGATGGTCTTGGTCTCCAACAATGGTTGAAAACCTGATAATTGGCCTGAAGAAGTATAAAAGCTTCTGTGAGTTTAATTCTATCGTACAGTTAGTTTCTTCCCGACGATCGGCTATCTTAAATTAGATGCATTAAACTATACCCAGTCCTCCAGGCTTAAACCGATTCAGAAGTCATAATCTAATTCCTCATGTAAACACACGACAAAGTTGTCTCGGGGGGTAGGGTAAAGCTTATAAACAAATATATATTTAACTGGTTAAGCACCAACCCTATGGGATTCTAATTTTTACCAAAAAAAGTGAGTGGGCATTGTGCAAGCAATGGTCAATTTACTAGTAAATTCTCATAGGATAAAGATGGTACACCAATATGGCCACCATTTTATTGTTTCTGTGCACCAATATGGCCGCCGTGACGTCAGATGAAAACCATCTATAGATCGTTTTCACTCACGTGATCGGTGGCCCCGTTGGGGTGCAGTGAAACAATACGAAATGTTTGAATAAGAATAGAGTTAAATTCCCATAGAATAAAGATTGTGCACCAATATGGCCGCCATTTCATTGTTTCTGTGCACCAGTGGCGTACACACGTAAAAATCTCACAGCTTGTCAACAGGATGTGTTCGCAACAGGTCCGTAGCAAGGCTGTTAACAGGTTGTAACAATGCTGTTCATTCAAGAAGCTGCTACAACCTTGTTAGCATCAACCTGTTAACAACTTGTTGAGTGCAGAGCGGTAACAGGTTGTTGGAACAACTTGTCATCAGTCTGTTGGAGTCATCAGCCTTGTTACAAGTTGTCAACAACCTGTTACAGACATGTTAACAGACTGGGACAGCCAGTGCGAACACATGACGGTGACAGCCTGTTGAACAGCCTTGTAACAACTTCCTTGCAGGTCTGTAACAGCTTGCGCGTTTTTACGTGTGTAGTGGGCGCCCAAGATTTGTTCCGCATCGACGGAAGAAATTCAAGATGGCGGAGCGTGGAGGTAAATATTTCAATTCCAGTCATGCATTCAACAGCTTTCTTGGTTCCAATCCCTACATATGTTGCTTCTACTCTCATTCGCATCTTACGAGCTAAATTTGAACATTTATAGGCGTGACAGAAATTTTTCTTGCCTTTGTACTGTATTTGTCAACTTAAAAATTATTGAACTAATGTAAAATCTTTTTTTGGAATCAAGCACGCCAACTTTTATTATTGTTCAAAGCAAGACCTACCTTTTGCTGGAACCATTTCATTGCGTCATCTTTGGTGATACGATGCGAGAAGCCAACTCGACTCTTCCTCTGTCTCCGATGGGAGATTCGGAATCCAGGACGGCCAAGGACAACATAGAAGTCCATGCCGTAAATACCAATACCTGGATCATACTTGATACCAAGATCAATGTGCTCTTGGATTCCAAAACCAAAGTTGCCAGTGGAAGAAAAGTTTTCTTTCCGTAACTCGTACTCCTTCACCTAGAATATGTATGCAAGACCGGCTAAGCTCAGTTCTTGCTATGGTAGGCTATAGAAACTAAAGTTTTCAGTACGAGATGGTGCATACAATGATGAATCTCATCCCAGTGAACTCTATAGGAAGACTGGAACGCTAACTCTATAAACAGGCCCTATGTTTGGATGAAGCCAAAAATCTTTAAATGTTAGTTTTTCTGAGTTTTGAGCTGAAATACTTAACGCTGAACGTTGGGCTGTATATGAAACTGAAGCTATTGAAAAATGCTATTTGGTATAGAAACTTTAAGAGTTTAGCTAAAAGGGAAATATTTAAAATATAGAAAAACAACTGCCATTTTGTTTGCCGAACGTACAAAATGGCAGTTGTTTTTATATATTTTAACTATTTCCCTTTTAGCTAAAGTCTTGAAGTTTCTATACCAAATAGCATTTTTCAATAGCTTCAGTTTCATATATAGCCCAACGTTCAGCGTTAAGTATTTCAGCTCAAAACTCAGAAAAACTACAACAAGTTTCTTAGCGTTATTTCCCAGCGAAATATGGTCGAACATTTACTACATTTTAAAAAGTTTAAAATAATGAGAGGAAACTTATACTATACATCAAATTGAAGCCAATGCTATTTCTAAAAACATACGTATAAAACAATGTATTTCAATCCGTTGTTTTGGAGTAATTTGTTATCGTCCCAAACAAAATGTATGGCAGGATGAAAATTAAGTAACTTGAAGCACGGGAGCTACCTGCAAAGGGACTGGCACTGGCTTCAAAATCACCCCCTGAGTTATCGTTCCAGTCTTTTTAGAGTTCAATGAGCCAACCTCGTACCCAGGACCTCCTCGTTACACTGGAAAATTGGAGGCCCTGGTCAGATGAAAATCGGATGTCCTAGATTCTAGGACATTGAGTCATTGAATATATCACATCGCCCTGGGTGCGAGCATGGACATACTATAACGAAACAAACGAGATACACTCAGATATTTGAAGAAAAGCTGCTTTTTTATGACGTCCGAAAGGTTTGGTGTTTACTGTTCTTCCTGCTGGACAAAATAGCACAATTTCGCTTACCGAAATGCTATTCAAAGGTAGGCAACTTGTTTAAGAACATAGTTTGCCGTCGCCGACGAATGAGTCACCGAGTCACGCTATGTCTAAAATCATTCGATTTTGAGAGTTAAATGATGAAACTCATCGCAGTTCCAACTCGCTTTAGGAATCCTACTTTGTTGCTTTATTTGTAGACTTTTTTGGTGTTATTTGAGCGATAATCTTCACTCTATTCACACCGTTGTTTGACAGTTGAAAATATATTTGCCCACTTCCTGTTTTCGACAATAGCCTTCGTCCGGCCAATCACACGCTTCAATCGTTTTCATCTGACCAGGGCCTCCGATTTTCCAGTGTACCGAGGAGGTCCTGGGAACGAGGATGTGATGAATCTTATAGTGGTACTCGTAGTCAAAGCAAGAACTCTCTATTTCGAGCCATGCCACAATAATGTTTAACATCCTCGTTCACCTTTTTACTTACCTGTTTGGAAGGTTGGTGCAAGCCGTAACCTGGTGGGGGCCTGGGGCGAATAGCGGTACTTGGATCCAGGTTAAGATCCATCCATGCAGGATCTTGAGCTGACCTCCCCCACTCAGTATGGCTTGCACCGATCACACCAATTAATTCCCCACCCGGGAAACGAGAGACTCCAGGATAATCCGTTTCAAAGCGATACGTTATTGGCTGAATAGTGAGCATGAGTTGGTCTGAAGTGACCGAAAGTAGAATTAGTAAAACCAAAATAACAAAGATGTCGGACGACAAGACTCCAGGGAATGACGTTGCCGCAATCGATATCTTCGCCGTATGCGTGTAGATGCTGTAATTCGAGCTTCGCCAGCAACCCCATTGACTTGTTTGGGGAAAAGTCAAACAAGAACATACTATCCAGATTCCGCTTGGATATTTATGCATGCGTACCTCAACCGGAATAACAACAATCCTGTGATTTGAAACGGATTATCCCAGAGTCTCTCGTTTCCCGGGTGGGGAACGTGGGCTCTGGGAACGAGATTGACTACAGCTGTTTTTTATAGCCATGTGTTTTTAAATTTATTCAGCCTAATACTAGGGTCTTGCTGCTTCTGTCTGAGATGAATGGTTTGCCCTGACAATATGGTACTACTTTTTTATTTCTGGTTCGATCTGATTATCAATTTTACAAGGTTACAAGGTAAAAACTTACCTTCAGTCCCTTCTCTAATATTTCTTCAGCTTTTGGTCCACGGACAGTACAGTGGCATGCAATCTTTTCATTCCTTCGGATACCAAAAGATCGCACAGTGTACCGAGCTTCACAGAAAAAAAATGTACCAACAATTACATTTTTGTTCTAGATGAGATGTACAGTAGAACCCGAGTTTTACGACCACCCCTTGTTACCAGGAAAATGGTTGTAAATGAAAGGTGGTCGTCATAAAGGCAGTTCATGACGTAACGTCATGGCAGCCATATTGGCTTGGGTTCTTTACATACATATTGTTTAAAACTCAATATCAATAACTCAATATTATCATCCCAAATTAAAACTCAATATTATCATCCCGAAAAATCGTTTGACAACTTGTCAAATGTTTATAACAAACATTACTTATACTTTTGAGTCGGCCACCTATTACAGTCATAATTTCCAACTGACTTTTCACCCAAATCTTCGGAGGTTTGTTTGGAAGTTCGCAAGTTCGTTTTGAACTACGCATTTGATTGGCTGCTAGGAACCAAGCAACTAATCAAATGCAGAGTTCAAAACAAACTACAAACTTCTGAACGAACTTCCAAAGATTTGGGTGAAAAGTCAGTTGGAAATGACTGTAAACATCGCTCGATCAAGCGTCAGGGCATGAGATTTGAAATTTTCAGCAGTACCCAGTGGGATACTGGCACTTAAAATCTAGTATCCCTCCTTGAAAATTCGTATCCAAATTTGGATAGTAGATATTCCAATAAGCAGAATCCAAACAAGGTTAACTTTTATTTAACACAACAATAGACTGGAAAGTTTGTACCGCGCAACAGAGATCTCCGTTGCGCAGCTTCAGGCTGATGCATATAAGAAATCTACGAATCTCCGTTGCGCATTTTACAAACTTTCCAGTCTGGCTGGACAACATTATTCATACTACACTAGTGTATGCCTAGCTGTACAATAACACATCGATAAGAGTGTTAATACTTTAGTTTATTTATGTCTTGAACATAATTGTATTGTAAAGTGTCCATGGCATTGTCAAAATCCATCAAATTCAGGACTATGTAGTGTGACTATAACAATGAAAACACGAGATCGAAAAAAATACGTGGAATATTTTAATCTCATTCCCAGAGCCTGCGATTATTTTGTCCAGCAATGGCTCCTTGTTGCTGTTGCTACTTCATGTATGCCTCATTTAATCTTGGCACGTACTGAGAACAAGATTACAGTTCGTCGAATTTTCCGCCAACATTTGCAATAAGACGCAAAGAATGACAATTAATTGGGATAGCTGCTCAACAATTGTTCACTATCCAAATTTTCATGGTATCCCCACAGGATACTGAGCTTATGATGCCCAGTATCCAAACTTAAAATCTGGTATCCCCGGGATATCGGGATACCCCAAATCTCATGCCCTGAGCGTGTCTTGAGCATGTCTCTGGGCAAGGCCTGGGTACGATGTTCAGACTAGTGCCCATGCCCAGGCACTCAGTCTGAACACTGCCTAAGAAGTTACCAACTTTGACAGCAAAAAAGTCCATGAAGAGGAATTTTTGGAACAGTCATCATGATATAAATTATTGCAATTTTGTTCAGGAGAACTGAATTTGGAGTTTTGTGTTACCTTTCGAGAAGACAGGGGATTGTCCAGTCAACTGCTCCAACACTTTAGCTGCCCGTGTCAGCCTGTCACCACTCTCGCCAACACATATGTTCAGGCACAGCTTTTGGATGCGTAATTCTTTCATTGGATTTTGCCTTTCTTCTTTTTTCGTGTCATCCTATTATCATAAACAAATTTTTTTAAAAAATTGGTCAAATTAGACATATTTAGGTATTTGAATTCTGATGATCAATTAGAAAATTCTACAATTCATTACCACAGGTCAGGTCAAAATTGATGATATCACATCAAAATTGAAAAGAAAATTTCATTGTACATTAAAATTAAGTCATTCTATAAACTCAAAACAGTGGCATAAAATATGAAAATGATGTCATTTGAGAGCAAATACACATATTTGTTCACTGCCCACCCAAATGGCACATCCACCATATATTTTACCATAGATAATAGAAGAGGAATTGGATAGGAAACTTACGAAACCAGAAACAATGTTTACACAACTTGCTATGGCAATTATACACTTATAAGAAGCTAATGTACGTAACGGGTGGTCCAACATGGCTAAAATCAGACACTGCCGAACTTAAGTGATAATATCACACCATTATTTAATTTCAGCAATAGCTGATCCTGGCCATGTGGGGACCACCCATTGCATTAGCTGCTTATAAATGTATAATTACTATAGCAATTTGTGCAAACATCGTTTCTGTTTTCGTAACATCGTTTTAAGTCTCCTATCTAGTTCCCCTTCCATTTTCTATGATTTTACAAATTATTCAGTCTGGTTGCCCTTAAAACCTGAACATGAAAAATTTAGGTTAGGATTAAAAAATTTGTACAATTCAAACAATAACCTAAACTTCCTTCAATCATAGCCCTGCGACAAAATTATTTTCCTTTAAACCTTACAGTCAAGGACCCAAAACTGTATTGCTAAGCCAGATTCATAAAAAATACGACCTTTTAAAATCCAAAACAGGTATCCTTATAATTATAAATTTAATAAAGGAAGCCGGTTAAACGTTTTATTGCTCCATTTTGGCAATTTTGCAAGCAACATCTGCTACAATGAACTACAATATTGCTCTAAATATGGTCAAAAGAGTTCAATAATTAGTTTTATTCTCAGATGTAACATTTCTGGTGAATTACTGAAGTCAAGAGAAACAACAATGAAACGGGGAAATTTTTCATTTCTGAGTTTATATTTCAACATTTTGAAGTCATTCTACGCTAAGCTTTCAACTAAAAAATCCTTTTCTACTAAAATAAAACGTTTTAGAATAATCTACAAACAAGAACCAGCGCTACGACAGCAAACAGTTACATATTTTTTTATATTTGGTGAACAACACGACTTGAATCACTGGCCCACCACTCAAAGAGAAACACCGACTATTTCGATGGCTTATATCCCAGCTAATTTACGTGATATAGACAAAGAATATTGCTTAGAATACGGGGAGATAGTTGACAGAGTAAACTGTAATGTTTGGTTCAAGGATGATGGAGTTAAAGGGGGAAATTATAGAAAAAAATGTTGAACCACGTGAAAGGAACGACTCACCGCCATACTATGCAGGGTTCAAAGAGAGCGCACCAGGAATGCTGGGAGATTATATGGCGACGTCACCGTTTAAGGTGACGATGGGCGGGGCGAGTATTTTCGAATCAGCTTCAGCTTGCGGTTGGTATTGGTAAAGTTTTTTCGTTTTTTTTTTGCTGTACAAGCTGTCTTATAAGTTAAACACAGAGAAAAACTCTGAGCTCCAGACGGGACTCAAGCCCACTGTATACAATATGGTATATCACCAATCAGATGAGCATGATATTGTATCAGGGGGTCTGGAAGCAGCGGGTGTCCGTGGGTGTCCTACATCACGGAAGAACACCCACAATATTTTAGACATTTTGGAAACTATCTGTAACTCTTCACAAATTGTTCAGTATATTGTTCAATGATAAACGTTCTTGAAGTTGTTGTGAACTTGTGATGTTATCTTGTATGTTATGTATATATAGTTATTAGTTATCTATTATATTCTCTGAAGGGCGTGGCCCTGTTTATGGCATTCTGCGAGACGCAGGACACCCACAACTTTCAAAAGCTTCTAGAGTCCCTGTATTGTATAAAACCTTGGGGTTCTCCAGAGCAAAATTGCATTATTTTGTTTTTGCACACCTACTAAATCTGAGCAGGTGTCATATAACTGACAGTCACACAGACAGACAGGGAATTGGAGAAGTGACACAAACCGGTATGAATGGAGTGCGCAGGAACCGGGGGGGAAACGGGACATGTGCCCCAGCCCCAACTTTGTCATGAAGTTTTTGCAACAGAATTAGTGCCCTTTTTATGATAAAACATGTGTTTCAAGTGTCCTTTTGAAGTCCTACCCCCTGACCAAAGTGCCCTTCTGAAGCTGTGCCCCTCCAAGATCAACTCCACTGATACAAGTGGTTTCTAGCACTCTAGACAGGGGTGGCCCCAGGAATTCCCCCCATGTAGGCGCTAGCTAGGGACAATGTTCTATGCAGCCTCTACCCGATTTAATAAAAGTCGGGTAGCTAGTAGCCTGCGTGCAGACGGTAGCTAGAGGCTGCACGCAGGCTGTACAATGTTTCCTGAGGAAAATTTTACAATTTAAATTGTCGGAAATAATATTTCCATCACTATGTAGTATCCGAAGAGAATTACATTAGCAACTTACAAACCAAAGTACTTATTAGGCTAAAGTACGTCGAAATGGAGAAAAAAATATTAAAACTGTCGCCCCAGACAAGGGTCTGTAGCCGGGGGGTGAGGGGATTTGACACGGGGCAAATATGGCGTCTTACAAGAAGGTAAATTTTGTGTTGTAAATGAATCATGCAGAGTGCTCGTAGAGGGTTATTAAAATCTAAACACTCCTGGCTTGGATATCGTGTCTTTGAGAGGCGGACCAATTATAGAAAAGTGCTCGAGAGGTAAGTCAAGTGCTTACTTGTAAATATTTGAAAATATTCCACCAGACTTGACCGTATTCTCATAGTATTCTCAGATATATTAAGTGTTTTAATATATCTGATAAAACACGTACTGTGAGTGTTTTGAATAGCATCAAAACCTACCCATTTGGTAAGTTCATTGGGGTAGTAATTTTGAAAAACAACGTGAATTGACGGTACCGAAAAAGATGGCGGTGGTACAATTAACCACAATGCTTTGCGACCTCAAATCCGCTGCATATTTACTTCATGCAAAGGATTGTGGTTAAATGTAAAATGTACAAGTCATCTTTTTTGGTACAGTAAATTATTAATCTATATATATATATATATATTATGTAATAAAACCACTCCCTTGCACTCACACAGTTGTTTAATGCAAGTTATCAACGCTAGGGGGAGTGTACTTTATGTGATTCTAGGTGTGTGGGGGGGGGGGGGATCTACTGCTGAGCCTCTGAAACCCTGACCCTACGTCCCTGCTCCAGATGACATTGAATATTTTGGCGGTTTCCTCACCGAAATAGCACTAGCTGTACTTCATCTAGCGTATGTGATATAGCCCTTAGTATAATTTTAAACCGGGTAACTGCAAAACAACTCTGATATATTATGTTAATGTTAACATATATTGCTTTAATGTTAAAACAGTTCAAAATATTACCCGAATTTACCAGAAATTTTTTTCAAAAAGTGCCCAAAATTTTCATTTTTAAAACATTTGGGGGGGGGGGCAATTGCCCCCCTGCCTCACTGCCTGGTACACCTATGGCCCAAGGCATGACTACTTTCAACCCCCCTAACCCAAAACATCTTCCTACACCTCTGATATGGGAGTACCCTGGATTATCAAATGATTTGTATAGATTGGTATATCTCTCCTTCTCAGAGGTGAAGGTATGCAGGCAAGGGAGGTGCATGGGATTGTCCCCCACATGCTTCTGATCTTTCTCATCCATTCCCACCTTTGCTCACGCATGCCTTCACCTCCTCTATTATTTACGGTACTAGAGCCTCTGCAGAGGAAAGAGCTGTAGATACCATAATCCCTAAATGTTTTTTAATATTAATCTTTCATCAGAACATTGTCAAGTGGAAGTCAAATATCAGACAATAATGTTAAGGTGCCATCATCTAGTCAAGTTGTTGTTTGTGGAGGTGGTATTATTGGATGTTCTGTGGTGTACCATTTAGCAAAATCTGGATGGACTGATGTCATACTACTGGAACAAGGAAGGTAGGAGTACAGTCATTGGCACCTAAGCATGTACACTGCCCATCAAAACATGTTCTAAATTTAAGCCAAAGTTAACCGTTTTGAAATCAACACCGTAGGATTGGCGAGACGTGATTGGCTAAGGGCATATTCATGTGACAATAATGCATTGGTTCAATGAAAACCTAATACGTTTCCAAGCTAAACAGTTAACTTTGACGTTGACATAAAACATGTTTTGCTGGGCAGTGTACACGCTTAGGTGCCAACGACTGTAAATTCATAATCAGGGTTTCACTCCCTGCCACCCCAAGTCCCCCCCCACCCTCGCGAGATGCCTGCAGAGGAGGCTAGGTTCTACCTATATTATTCTTATTTGATGTGCATGTACTCATGTACTGTATTCTAGATTGTCATGTGGCACCAGTTGGCATGCTGCATCTCTTATTGGTGCCCTGAATAATTCATCTGCTGAAACACAGTTAGCAAATTATGGTTCTCAGCTGTATAGTCGTTTGGAGGAAGAGACTGGACTAGGAACTGGTAAGTATTATAGCAGTGTTGCAAGGTGTACATTAAATTGGAAAAAATTGCCTTGTGGTATGAAACAGAATGAAATGTTAAAGGGACCATTTGTTCCTGAGTGAATTTACTGTACAATATCAATATTTTTGGTTCTTTAAAAGGTTGGAAGCAATGTGGGAGTATTCTTGTAGCTAGAACAAAGGATAGAATGACATATCTTAAAAGACAGTATGGAAAAGCAAGGTACATCTACTATTCTAGCTATTAACAGTGTGTATTGTAATTAGATAACAACAGACAGACAGACAGACAGACAGACAGGCAGGCAGGCAGGCAGGCAGGCAGACAGACAGACAGACAGACAGACAGACAGACAGACAGACAAGACATGGACAGACAGACAGAGAGAGAGAGAGAGAGAGAGAGAACTTGAGAATAGACAGACAGACAGACAGACAGACAGACAGACAGACAGACAGACAGAAAGACAACAGACAGACAGAGGAGCAGACAAACAAATAAATAGACAGACAGACAGACAAACAAACAAACAGATAGACAGACAGATAGACAGACAGACAGACAGACAGACTGACAGACAGACAGACAGACAGACAGAAGACAGACAAACAAACAAACAAACAAACAAACAAACAAACAAACAAACAAACAAACAGACAGACAAACAAACAAACAAACAGTGAAACATTGTGTCTGTACTTCCCATCACCCAAATTTTATACCCTCATTGTTTTGTATTATTATACTGTAATTGTGTAATACTGTACATTGTAGGTCATTTGGAATTGAATGTGAATTTATTGCACCATCAGATGTTGCTGTGAAATGGGAGAATGTTAGGGTTGATGACATTTTGGTATGAATAATTATAAGAATTATTTGGTCAGTTGATTATATACATTGTTGATATTATGGAACTGTATGACTATACTGTGATGCAGTAGTTAATAAAAACTGTTTTGTTTAATATTCAATGACCAGAATAATCAGCTTGTATGATGCCTTTTTGTGAGAAGACAAGTAAGATTTTACTTTAGCATATGATTGTCAAGTTTCTTTTTAAGTTAAAAAGATATAATAAATACATATACTTATGACTCAAAATGGCTTCAATTGCACTGGTTGTTCACTCAACCCCGTTTTTTTACACTAGAGCAAAAGTTTTCGGATTCGTGACGAATCTGGAAAGTTTTAGTACCAGATTCGTTTTGCCGTTTACACACAAAAGAATGAATCCGGAATAAAAACTTTCCGGTTTGATCACGTATCTGGAGAATTCGAATCCGGAAAAAAATGTAGAAACTTCGATCGTATCCGAATACTTTTGAATCCGAGACATGCAATACGTAGTGTGAACGGTTATTCCGATGAATTCGGATGCTCTTCCGCTCGTAGTCATGTGAGGTTGCGGTGGAACCAACATGGTCAACATATTAACTGAATTAAAGGAATTCCGAGTTTAGTGTAAAGGGCCAAATCTGCGAATACTGTTGTGGTACGAAGTGAATCCGGAAACTTTTGCTCTAGTGTAATAGTCTCAGTCTTACTAATTACTGCATGCCCGGGACTGCCCAAGATTGCCCGGGAATATAAAATGACTGCATATTTCGCCGCTCTGATTTTCACAACGGCCTTTCACAACTTATGAAGGACTCCGCTCGAAACATCAGTATTTCGTTCCTCGGAATTCACGGCAGTTTCGAGCTTTTTCATTTTATCTATGTTTAAAATATTAACCCAGCAAGTTAAGATTGTCGTTTATTTTCATATATATGGCAAATCACAAACGGCAACTTTCAATCTTAACATACAAATTGTCCTAACTTCTCAGTCCTAGATAAAGCATTTTTCCTCCTGGCAGCAAAATCCAAAAATAAATATTTCCTGCTAAACTAAATTAACGATTTCCTGCCTGATAGAAGTCTTCAATTTTATAAGTTGTGATACCACCAGACTTGCAAGTTTGTATCTCAAAACCATAATTTATATGAATGTGGTATCTATACATACTTTGAAATAGCGAACTTTTTCAATTGAATACTACGTAATACAAGTACTGTACTAGCGTCAAAAATCGAAATGCTGAAACAGTTGAACAAGATAAAAGCAGCTTGCATTCTTGCAAATGCACAATGACATGCTGCAGCCTGCAACAGAAACACTATACTGAATTGATAAATATTTCATTGTTTTCTAGAACAAATCGTTGCGTCATTTGCGCAAGGATATACGAAACAAAACACTTTCGAATTGTTTACAAATCGCCGCTGGGTTTGACAAGAATATAGAAAGATGAGTCATCGAATATGAAACTTCATATTCGATCAAAAGTGATTGCTCATCAAAATTGTGTGATTGTGTGAGGAAATTTATCTTTAAACTTTGAATTGGATTAAAAAAACTGACAAATATTTCCTGCAAGATACAAAAAATTTCCTGCGAACAACTTTTACAAAACATTTCCCCGGCAGTGGCGCTGCCGGACATTTTCCAGCACTGTAACTTCTAACGGCTAGCTGCTGATTTCCGAACTGCAGTTTGTGGTTTGCCGTAAATGTGGATCTATTCTTTATTATATAAGGCGCCTCTAATATATAGATGTATACCGTCTCAGGCAGTCATTTTTCTACTCCTGGGCAGTCTCGGGAAGTCATTTTATATACCCCGGGCAGTCTCGGGCAGTCCCATGTTCACTTGGTAAATTCGTTTTTAGGGAGCTCTTTGGTTTCCCAATGATGGTGTTGCTATGAGCACTGATATTTGTCAGTCTTTAGCTCGAGGTGCAACAATGAATGGTAAGTTATTAAGAGAAGAGAAGAGATGGATATGCTAGCTTGGATATGAGAGTTGAGTCAGTGTTATCACGTGTTTTCACTTTAAACCTTCGTCACTAAATTAAACCTTCCTCCGGGTGGTACCCGCATACACGCAGCTTTTTTCCAACTCTGCGCACGTGGGATCGGACAGAGAAGCCCCCTAGGATTCAGGATATTTAGGATAATCCTGAATTCTAATAAGTAAGAATAAGTGAGAGGACATGTAGTCTCGAGTTGCTCAAGCGGGGGGCGGGGGAGCGGAGATACGACCCTGGGTACGAGGTTGGTGTCGAGTCACGAGGTGATCAAGTTGCTCGAGTCACGAGTTGCGGCGGTGCTCAATTGTTTAGTCACGAGTCGAGTCCTCGAGTGTCGAGTCCGAGTGATTTTGGGTTAAAGGGTATTGGCAATAAAAATAAGTTTGTTTAATTTGAAAGAACTCGTGAAATTGTAATAGAAGATCTTTTACAACTTTTTCGTGTCTTTCTTCGTTTGCAAGATATTTCAATTTGTTTAATATGTAAATGAGATGGGCTCTGACGTCAGGAGCAGGGTACAGTATTTTTACACAAAGCAACATCAGTTATGAAATGTTCAGTGTCACAAGGCGTTTTTATGTGCACAGTTTCAAGTGATTTCGTTAAACAAATTTAGAGATATAACTGATTTTGCTACATGTAAAAATACTGTACCCTGCTCCTGACGACAGAGACCATCTCATTTACATATTAAACAAATTGAAATATCTTGAAAACGAAGAAAGATACGAAAAAGTTGCAAAAGATCTTCTATTACAATTTTATGAGTTCTTTCAAATTAGACAAACTTAATTTTTATTGCCAAAGAGAAATTCACTATATATATACACAAATTATTTTTGGTGGAAAATTTTATTACTTTACAAAAAATACAAGAATGCCAAATCCAGTTTCAAATTGAAATCTCGACTAACACACAACAGTAATAATTCAACATTCAACTCACTTTTCAACGTACGAGCAGTTCGGAAGTTCGTTTCCAAATGCCAAACGCTTTCAACATTTCATGCAACATCGTTCAACATTGTTGAACGCATGTTGAACGAAAATTTGAACATGTTCAAATTTCGTTCAACACCATTCAACAACGTTCAACACCATTCAACAACGTTCAACATCATTCAACAGGGTGGCCAAACGCTTTCAACATGTTGAATCACGGTTGAATTGAATAATGTTGAACGATGTTGAATGAAATGTTGAAAGCGTTTGGCCAGGCGTAGTTCATTTCGAAGTTCGAATGTTCGATTCGACGTTCAGCTTTGCGCCATTCTTTAACTATACAGTTGGTAATTTGGAATCAGTGCAGAATGATTAAAAACATATTTTCCGAAAGAAATCGTATCAAGAGAAAGTCTGGTCGACCGATTGTTTTCCATAAAAACTTCGAACGAACATTCAGACAACAAATCGAAGTTCGTAATCAACTCTGAATTTAGAACTCTGAACGTAGCTAAACGAACTTCCGAACTGCGCGTTGAAAAGTGAGCTGAAACCGACAATAAAAACATATATAAACAGCCTATTCACTTTGTCTGGTATACGTTCGTCCAGACTACCGCGAGACTTTAGATAACGAAATACTGACGCTCTTTCTGGACTCTCAAGTCATGTATTTTACTCTGGCTAACGTCAGAGGATTTTAATTGTCACAGAGAAATCCATCGAAGAGAGAAATGGTTAAAAAATCCCTTCTTATTTATAGTCCGTTTCAGCTTGCTTTTGAAATCCGATACGTATAATTGAAATGAATATTCCGAACTTACGTTGCAGTGTTCCGAACTACGTTGCGAGGTAGATACAAATTTAAGTCGGCAATTTGTTTCTGCTTAACCAAGTATCTATATATTATTATATTCTATACAACAAATAATCTTCTTCTCCGTGATTTTACCAAAGGAATTCAATTCAAAGCTTATTAAATTCGAACTTCGCGAACTTCCGTACCAAGTTCCCAACCTTCCAACGAATGTTGACAAACGAATTTCAAAAGCAAGCTGAAACTGACTATAAACCAAAACCCTTTGTCAAAGTAAACACATTTCTTTAAAATTGAAGACCTTTCTGGCTCAAAACGTCAATATTTCGTTCTCTAAAACATCGGCAGTCAAACCATTTTTAACATTTTCTAAAACCACATTTTCTAAAACCTTTTCGGAAACCGCGAAAAATTTTGGGACTCTGAAGATACATTGTCGGACATACTCCGCAAAAAATGAAATTCAAGGACTTTTCCAGGATTTTCAAAATATATCCAAACACCGAGATGTACAAAGATATGAATTTTGTTTTATGCTGAAAATTAGGCTTAACTCTCACGTAAACTTACAGTTATAAAATGGAAATACCGTCCCACTTCTGCTTCTGTAGTTTGTTCTGTATTACTGTTTTTCTGTAGCCGCTACAGAAACGTGAAAAAAATCTAGCAATAAAAGTCGCTTATTTTTTATTTATATTTGTTTGTTGGTATCGATTTGGGAGAAACATTCGTTATATTATGATTAAATTCCATGAAAGCTAAATTATACTTTTTATTCACATTTTTCGACAAAAATAATTCTCCTCGCGCTTCAGTAGCAGCTACAGAAATACAGTAATACACAACAAACTACAGAAGAAGAAGTGGGAAGGTATTTCCACTCTGACTGTAAGTCATAGTTAAACTTCGAGAGTAAGCAACCTTTTTTCGTTTTATCGCTAAAACAACAGCAGGAAAATTCCAGGACTTTCAAAGGACTTTGATTTTAAAGGACTTTCCAAGCCTGGAATTCTACTTTTTAAATTCAAGAACTTTCCTGGATTTTCAAGGCAGTTATGGGAACCCTGATTTAAGAACGTCCAGTTTTTTGCAAAGTGCAAAGTTAAAGCTTTCCATACGATTTCATTCTATTCAATTAGGCTATTTCCAAAACATAATTACCCAATTGCTAATGTCTGCCTTCAGAGTCCCAAAACGTTTCATTTGGCCGCGCTTTGAGGCCCCGTTTACACGGCACAGGACGAATTCGAAACCGGTCTCGAATTAGTACGGTTCCGCCTGTTTACAGCGAATAGGACGAATTCGGGACCGGTCTTGAATTCGTCCTATTTCGTCGTGTAAACAGGCGGAACCGTACTAATTCGAGACCAGTTCCAAATTCATCCGGTACCGTGTAAACGGGGTCTTAAGGCCCAGTTTAAACGTCGAATTTCACATGTACCTATAATAAAAACGATTGTTTTCGCCACATGCGAAATTCTACGTCTAAGTCGGGCTTTATTATTTAGCGTACAACACTAACCAGTACTGTAAATACTAGCACAAACTATTCAACAGTTGATTTCCTACCACTTTATTGTAGAGTGTTGCACATATCGTTCGAAAATTGCCGAGTACGTTCTGACCATGGTTGTCAATTATCGATTTCAGCTTACTTTTAATTTTAGCGCGTGGTTCGAAAGTTCGTTGCCAAGTTTCCAATTATACGTTTCCGAATTTTGGATATTGATGTCGAAATCCGATCTGAAGTTCGAATGTTCAGCTTCGCGCCATATTCTTCGTAGTGTAAAGGCCGCCTTGGCCAAACGCTTTCAACATTTCATGCAACATCGTTCAACATTAATGTTGAACGCATGTTGAACGAAAATTTGAACATGTTCAAATTTCGTTCAACATCATTCAACAACGTTCAACATCATTCAACAGGGTGGCCAAACGCTTTCAACATGTTGAATCACGGTTGAATTCAACAATGTTGAACGATGTTGAATGAAATGTTGAAAGCGTTTGGCCAGGCCTTTAAAACTTGCCAACGAACATCCGAACCGCACGCTAAAAAGTAAACTGAAACCGACAATAATTATCCAATCAAATTGCGAACTCTGAATTAAAGTTCATTTTGATTGGATAATTGACGGTTGTCAATCCTCCAATCAAAATGAACTTTGATTTTGGACAACGTAGTTGCCAAGTTCCGAATGAACTTCCCAACAAACTTCGCAACACCCCGACGATAAAGTAATACGAGATCAACTGTAATTTATTTTACATGTTAACATTTTAATGCCCACATCATGCCCAGCGGGCATCGTTTAATAATATCGATACAAACAAACAACATACGGTGCAGTCGAACTATACAATTTGTATCAATAAAAAAGAAGCCGAATGTACAATCTCTTTAGTCACAAGATCGTGCTTAGGACTTTGTCAATAAAAGAAAACAAATTGAAAAAAGATCTATATTACCAAAACAGATGATGCACTGCATGGCCCGAAAAAACACCTTTTCCGCCCAAAACATTGACGGATCCGTGTGCATTCCTAAACGTTTTTGGCTGGAGAATTCGGCAAAAGTGGCAAATCGCGTTTCAGTGATCTCACGGTGTCAATTTCAAAGGCTAAGGAATGCAGACGGATTCGTTAATCCCTATACCCCCGCCATGGTCAAGTTTTGTCTGTTTGTGCGTAAATTTGTTTGCTTGCTTTGTTTGTTTGTTTGTTTGTTTGTTTGTTTGTTTGTTTGTGTTTGTATTATCGTCATAATAATGATAATGATGATGATGATAATGATAATAATAATGATGATGATAACGATGATGATAATGACAATGATAATAATAATGATGATGATGATAACGGTGATGATGACGATGATGATAATGATAATGATGATGATAATAATGATGAAGACAATGATGATAACGAAGATGACGATGGTGGTATTAATGAACTAAAACTGACCCGTACTAAAAGATGGCGACTCGTACATTTAACCACAATACTTTTCTACTCTCGTAGAATTATCGGAAGATAGGCCTTTTAAAAAATCAATTCTAGCAGGAAAGAATTTTTTCCTTACTCAATCCATGTTCGTATGATTTATAAACAATGTTTAGCTGTTAATTGAGGTAATTTACGATTTCAAAGCATTATGACTAAGTGAACAGCCGTCATCTTTTTTAGTACAGACAATTAACAAGTTTTATTATTTTTTATACCTCTCTCCTCAATTTAGAGGAAAAAATTGTCCGAAAATGTTTAACATGAAACCTAGGTACTTCTAAGCACCCGTTAAAATAAATTAAAACATTGAGCATTAAAATGTTTCACACAGTGTCCCAACCCACTCAACACCCCCCCCGCAAAAAAAATATCTGACAACACATCTGGCTGCTTTAGAGACACCACCAAACAGTCTGTTACTGTACATCGGATATGATGCAACCATGATATCATATTTGTGCCAAACTAGTCACTACAACAAACTTTTGAAAACTGACAGCGTCGGGCTGTAGCGATCTGTTGGTTTATCGGCGCTGTAGCAGACTGGTGTGACAATGCGACATGACTATGTTGTTCACAGACCTGTTGCAGTCTGTCGGAAACCAACAGCCTGCTACTGTCTGACGCAATCAGATCTAGAAACAGTAGCTGTAGGTGGGGAAAGGTAGAGTGACGTCGGGTGCAGTGAGGTGAAGTGATACGAGGTGGAATACGGTGAAGTAAAGTGAAGTGAATGGAAGTGAAGTAAAACAAAGCAAAGTGAAGTGAAGTGGAGCGAAGTGGAGCGAAGTGAAGTGGAGTGAAGTGGAGCGAAGTGAAGTGAAGTGGAGCGAAGTGAAGTGGAGCGAAGTGAAGTGAAGCGAAGTGAGTGGAGCGAAGTGAAGTGAAGCGAAGTGAAATGAAGTGAATGGAAGTAAAGCAAAGTGAAGTGGAGCGCAGTGCAGTGAAGTGAATGGAAGTAAAGTGAAGTAAAGTGAAGTAAAGTGAAATGAAGTAAAAAGAAACGAAAGGGAAAGGAAAGGAAGGGATTAAATTAAGTCTTATGAAATTAAATCACAGGTATTACTCGGAATATCACAGGCATTATTTGTTACATGCATATGTAATGATATCACAGCTGCACATATCAGACCCAGACACGATACTGCAAAAGGCTGTATCAAGGCTCACTACATGTTTCTGAACAGACCTTAGCCTCAATCATATCTGATATGAACTACGAGTTTTCCCAAAAGCAACACATCTATCAACAAATACAAGCAACTTAATAATCTGCTTGGACTTGAAGTCTACTAAATGAAATAAATTTCGTTTTTCAACATTTTTCAACAATAAGGTGTGACCTATTGTCTTGTCTTATAAGAATAATTACTCTACTTTATATCACATCACATTTTACAAATGCGTGTTTCTAACTTCATGTGCACATGAAACAAAAATTAAGTCTGTCTTATTTGAAAGAACACCTTAAAATGACAAAGTAACATCTTTTGCAGTTTTTCGTTTCCTTGCTTCGTTGTTGAGATATTTCAGTTTGTTTGATATGCAAATTAAAAATTTTGATGTCACTTGTGCATAATGAGTTATCGGAGAAAATTATATATCTTTGCTATTATCAAACCAAATTAATTTGAAGGAATTAGCGTGTGGGTGTGTTTCCCCCACAACACCAAACATGTAGATTTTCAAGTGATTATGTTTGATAATAGCAAATTAAGATATATAACCTTTTCCAATAACAGGATTTATTTCATTTTGCACATGTGACGTCAAAATATTAAATTTGTATATCAAATAACCTGAATTATTACATGGCTTTGTAATATCCTGAGTTCTGATTGGTCAACGCACGGTCCGTAAAAATGCGTATCCGGACCACGGTCCGTCTTTTTCCGTATCCGGACCGCTGTCCCGGATGTTGATTTTGCTCGCGTGAATTTCTAAGGTTTTCACACTAAGTTTGCTACAATAATTATCGAAAAACTTGAAATAGCCATATAATAAACGCTTTATTAACCTCGTTTACTCGGTCTGTACGGGAAAATATCAGACCTCGGTCTTTTTTGTACGAACCTCGCCTGCGGCTCGGTCCGCACTGTCAAGACGTCGGTCTGATATTTTCCCGTACAGACCTCGTTCTCGGTTAATAATCTCTTAATATCTCAACAATGAAGCAAGGAAACGAAAAACTGAAAAACATCTTAGTGTCATTTTAAGTGTTCTTTCAAACAATACAGACTTAATTTTCGTTTCATAGGCACTTTTAAGTGACTACATAAATCACCTTTATTACCGAGTTGATTTCATATATTACTTTACCGTGGCGCGTTGCGATGTTAAGTGTACTAATTTAAAAGGAACTATACGTTGTCAAAAAGGTTGTCAGTATTAACTAATGAAAATAAGCTTCGAGTCGCAGCTCGCAATTCCATTGGATAATTGACAACCATGGTTACCACCACTGAATTGTATACCATCGGTTACAACATACTTGTCAATTTCTGAACGAACTTCGCAACTTCCCAACGAACTTTACAACAGGCCGTAAACGTTAATATGAAATCAACTGTAATCACAGTCCAGTTATATATATGGTTGTACTCTTTATAAACATACCCCCCTCTCTCATCTTGATACATCAGAGTACAGTGCTGTGATACGTACTGTATGCCACATACTTAGTGAATGTACTTTATTGCTTGCCTGGGTTCCATTCTTGTCACCATTACCTGGTATCCTATGTTTAAAATTTTATGGAAGAATGTCAGTGGAAAACTTTGATGTTAATGCCGGTAAAAAAACAAAACAAGCAACGCAACAAAACACCAACAACAACAATATGAACAACAAGA
Source organism: Paragorgia papillata (assembly GCA_035771165.1). Lineage (NCBI taxonomy): Eukaryota > Metazoa > Cnidaria > Anthozoa > Scleralcyonacea > Coralliidae > Paragorgia > Paragorgia papillata. The sequence continues at coordinate 2,204,993 of JAWNZC010000252.1, read as the reverse complement.
CTACCACCATTACCACTACCACCACCACCACTACTACCAACACCACTACTACCACAAACACGACTACCACCACAACCAAGACCACCAACACCAAAACCCCCAACACAACTACCACCAACACAACTACAACTGCCAACACGACCACCAACACTATGACCACTACCACCAACACCATGACGACCACCACTGCCAAAAATACTACCACCACCACCAACAACACCATGACAACCAACACAACGACCACCACCACAACAACAACGACCACCACCACAACAACAACGACAACCACCACTACCACCATAATCATCACCACCACCAACACCAACACCATCACCATCACCACCACTACCCCACAACCACTGCCACCAACAACAAAATATACTTTTCAAGAAGAATGTACAACATACGTTTTTAGTTACAATCTGTTGTACGTGCTCAACTGGAACAAACACGCCACAATTCGAAGGACAGTCGAAGTAACGAGTTTTACACCATGTACCATTATTTTCTCCCACTGTAACAAAAAATATGGTTTCAAGTTTGAGAGAAAAATGTTGCACAAGACGAAAAAGATCAAAAAAATTCCCCACAACACTCAAATTTGCCCGTGACGTTTCAAGCGGCCCGTTGGGCGTTACAACCCAACGCATGCATTGCACGCTTATTGTTATCATAGAAAAAGAAAGAAATGCTAGTTCTCACACACAGCTGGGAGCTGCTGCAGCATCCGCCGCAAGCTTAACCTTTATTTAACCACAGATAGCTATCACAGCTTTACATCACATTACTGTTACCTATTGCAGCCCAACTAGAATTAAACTAAATACAGGATGACTAATAGCAGTTCATCACATTTTGCACATAACCTAACAATTAAAACTTCAACCCAGAAAGCATTACAAGGGGAAGGGTGGGTGGGATTAGAGGTCAAGTATGGCGAAGCAACAACAAAAAACGTGCTGACATAACCCGCAACCCCCTATATACCTGATTACCCATCATGCCCCCAGCAGTGTGGGAGAAAACATTTTCTGCTTCTTTCGTTCCTCAGCCAGCAGAAAATAACACTTATACCTGGTTTATCTAAGTAGATACCAACTTGAATCTTTGTTCCAGCGCCTTCTAACTTTCCAAAATATTTAACAGTTCCTAGAAATTTAAACTAGAAATTACTAAAATTCCAATCTGATTATTCTCAGTAGTGGCACCATACAATGGATGCCAGAGACTCGGTTGTGGTACGGTTAAAAGATTAGATTTCTTTAGGAACAACATACTGGCTTTTTGAGCGGAGACCTTCGTCAGAGTAAAATGACCTTTTGGTATTTTAGTATTTTGGTATTTTACTCTGATGAAGGGCATGAAGGCACAGGGCAGTCAGGGACTGCATATACCTCCGCCAGCGGGTTATAGCATCCTGCCATAGTTGATAGAGGGAGATGGTTACCCCGATACAGAACGGCCACTCATTCTGTAGAAAACATAATCCTTACAGTCGAAATTTTCCTTCACCAAAAATCCCTACAACATGCGGTTTAATCAAGTGAAATGCCAAACATTTCTTGACTGCATGTGCAGCTTTTACAACCAGGTGTTTACATGATACCAGTACGACTTTCATACCGATACGAGTTCGCCCCGGTTCTTATTGTGGCTCTGTTGTAAACAACAACAACAATACCAGTACAAAATTTCATACTAGTACAAGCCATACTAACACGAGTTGATCCCGGTGGAAGAGAGCGAAGTTCTGAGCGACCCAGTATGAAAGTCGTAGCAGTATCATGTAACACCCCCCTAATAATTAACAAACTCAGTAGTAATTCTGAAATTTCTAAATATAATATCGTCTCACCTTTACCACGTCCCTTGACAAAAACACAACTACCAATCCTAAAGAAATGATCAAGATAAACTCGTTAGCTGCCAGTCTGCTGAAATGTCTTACGCAATTCTTTCTTATAACTCTCGGAAATTTAAAACGTCTCAATCTCAATACTTGTATACTAATGAATTATCTTACCTTGGCCATTCCACTTTTCCAGACCGTAGACGTCTTCTTGGCTTTTGCACTCTGCCTTTCCTTACTTGAACGCATGTTGTACAACAACACTTGTCACACTCACGTTTATTTTTGACTCCAGGGAATGACTTTGATGAATCATTTGTCTGTGAAAAATTGATGCAAGCTATCAGACAGCGTTCCAAGTCTTCCAACATAAAACCACAGCTCATTATAAATGGATTGCCGATTTCAAGACCATATTTGAATTACTGTAATCATGTTTACAATTTTGATAGACTTACCACAGACGCTGTAATAGAACCCTTTCTATTAAAGCACATTAACTCCGGACCCAAACTAAAAATATACAAAAACATTCTTTTCACTAAAAATTATCGGTTTTATAACTTAATTCTAATTTTAACTACTTCAAAGCTCTCTTACACTGCAATTTTCCCTGATGCAAGTCATCTCGTCACGCGGCAACGGCGATGACGTAATTGTTGCAAGAGAAGTTGCACAAACCATTGCAGCGTGTAACATGCTGTGCAATAGCCAAGATCGTTGTGAGACAAGTTGAGAGCAAACCATTGCAGTGTGTAACATGCTGTGCAATAGCCAAGATCGTTGAGAGATAAGTTGCATGAACCATTGCAGCGTGTAACATGCTATGCAATGACTAAGACCGTTGCGAGACAAGTTGTACAAACCATTGCAGCGTCGGTAACATGCTTATTGGTCAAGATCGTTGAGAGACAAGTTGTACGAACCATTGCAGCGTGTAACATGCTGTGTAATGGCCAAGATCGTTGCAAGACCAGTTGCACAAACCATTGCAGCGTGTAACATGCTGTGTAATGGTCAAGATCGTTGAGAGACAAGTTGTACAAACCATTGCAGCGTGTAACATGCTGTGTATTGGCCAAGATCGTTGCAAGACAAGTTGCACGAACCATTGCAGCGTGTAACATGCTGTGTAATAACCAAGATCGTTGCAAGACAAGTTACACGAACCATTGCAGCATGTAACATGCTGTGTAATGGCCAAGATCGTTGTGAGACAAGTTGTACAAACCATTGCAGTGTGTAACATGCTGTGTAATGGTCAAGATCGTTGCAAGACAAGTTGTACAAACCATTGCAGCGTGTAACATGCTGTGCAATGGTCAAGATCGTTGCAAGACAAGTTGCACGAACCATTGCAGTGTGTAACATGCTGTGTAATGGTCAAGATCGTTGCAAGACAAGTTGTACAAACCATTGCAGCGTGTAACATACTGTGTAATGGTCAAGATCGTTGAGAGACAAGTTGCACAAACCATTGCAGTGTGTAACATGCTGTGTAATGGTCAAGATCGTTGAAAGACAAGTTGTACAAACCATTGCAGCGTGTAACATGCTGTGCAATGGTCAAGATCGTTGCAAGACAAGTTGCACGAACCATTGCAGCATGTAACATGCTATGCAATAGCCAAGATCGTTACGAGACAAGTTGCACAAACCATTGCAGCGTGTAACATGCTTTTCAGTGACCAAGATCGTTGCAAGACAACTTTGACCATTGCACAGCATGTTACACGCTAAAATTTTACATCCACTTTGTTCAATGCCGATGTTATAACTAACCATTTTTTAGTATTACCTCTCTACTGGTTTACATCCAGGTTTTCTGCTGGATGCCGAAAGACAAATCTGTTTAATCAAAAATAGCAAATTAACACTTTCACTGTTTGGAATTAAAGTTCAACACAAAAATAATAAAAATAAATAATCAAAAATAGCAAATCAACACTGTCACTTTTTGGAATTGAAGTTGAACATAAGAATATCTACGTGCAAGTGTAATTTCAAAATATGGTAATAACAGTACTAATACAAAGATGTATAGTAAACCTTATTTTCATCTTCAGATTGAGTGAGTAGCTGTTGCAACTGAGTTGCTTTCTCTTGTGCTAAAATAAACAAATAAATAGATAGATAGATAAATAAATAAATGGATGAACAGACAGACAGACAAACAAACACATAAATAAACCGACAGACAGGCTGACAAACAAACAAACAAATAAACCGACAGACAGGCTGACAAACAAACAAACAAACAAACAAACAAACAAACAAACAAACAAACAAACAAACAAACAAACAAACAAACAAACAAACAGATAGACAGACAGACAAACAAACAAACAACAAACAAACAAACAGAACAGGCAGACATACAGAAATGACAGACAGACAAACAAACAAACAAACAAACAAACAGGCCGACAGACATGCAGACGGACAGAGAGACAGACAGACAGAGAGACAGACAGACAGAGAGACAGACAGACAGACAGATAGACAGACAGACAGACAGACAGACAGACAGACAGACAGACAGACAGACAGACAGACAGACAGACAGACAGACAGACAGACAGACAGATGACATGACGTTACATTATATTGCGTTACAAAATTTATTTGAAATCCACTCCTGAAAATTACCGAGGTATGGAGAGCAACCTTTTTCAACCAGTTCAGGTTTTCTAACACAAAATAGAAAGTTAATCATTAATATTAATACTGTATAAATAAAAAATCTTTTCAGCTGTGGCTGACAACTGCCTTGATCGTAAATATGTTCACCACTGTGAAGTATGCACCACATTCAGCCTTCGATCTGTCAAATTCTTCGGCCCCTCCCACTCTGCGGAGGAGACCTCCACAGTTTGCCAGTATCCCGAGTGAACACCTAACCAAGGCGTCTTGTTCATTTTAAGGTGGCTCCCTACGGTAATTTCAATAGGGGACTGGTGACTAGAAATAGTATCGCTACGCATGCGTAAATAGCGATCTTGTCGATTCGAAATTCTATGACCGCGTCGACATAGATGTTAGACTTGTAGACGTTTTCTTCGGTGAATTTTGCTAAAAGTTTGTAAATAAGTAGTTTATAAAAAGTTCTAAAGTACATATAATTTTAAAAGTTTTTCATAAGACAGAACTTTTTTAAATCGATAATTTTTACAGCGAAAAATCTGTCCCACAACCCTCTCTGATTTTGTGCATGGATATTCTCCACAACAGTATCTATCATCTCAGCAATTTTTAAAAAATTTCACCGAAGCAAACTGAAGACATGCCGCTTCAATTATGCAATATTTGAAAATATACCAAAGTTCCAACGTCATTATTACCATGGTAACAGCAAATAATTGAACTTTTTGATAGATATTTTATATCTGCGATAGTTCTGCTATAGTAAGGTCTACTTGGTATTTATCTAACAAATTTTTAAACTAGTGAATAACATTAGATAATGAGCGTATGAAATAGCGCGCATTTATTGAAACTATAGGGCGCCACCTTAAATACACATCTCACATTAGTACTGTATATAATTCACATGTACCTGGTACTTTCACATTCCGTTTGTGTTTCCGTGTCTCTGCAGTTCTAGAACAAATAATTAGCCTCGTTTAGGATAAGACAAAAAAGTACAAAAAATTAATAAGATATGTTAGGTTGTTTTAACATATCCCAGTACACAAAGTTACAATGTCGTAGTAGTTAATCTCAAAATATAATGCGTCATTTATTATCAAAAATAAAATCTTTCTTACATCAACACTCATTGTATTAATCTCCGAAAAGTAAAAATAAACATTTTAACTGGTATTTAAATATCTCTGCCAAGAGGTTAGTTTTTTTGTCCTTGGTCTGTCTGTCTGTTTGTTTGTTTGTTTGTTTGTTTGTTTGTTTGCTTGGGTGTTTTTGTCTGTCTGTCTGTCTGTCTGTCTGTCTGTTTGCTTGTCTGTCATTTGGCTGTCAGACTGTTTGTTTGTTTGTTTGTTTGTTTGTTTGTTTGTTTGTTTGTTTGTTTGTTTGTTTGTTTGTTTGTTTGTTTGTGTCTGTCCACCTGTCTGTTTGTTTGTTTGTTTGTTTGTTTGTTTGTTTGTTTGTTTAATTGTTTGTTTGTTTGTTTGTTTGTTTGTTTGTTTGCTTGGGTGTTTTTTGTTTGTTTGTCTGTCTGTCTGTCTGTCTGTTTGCTTGTCTGTCGTTTGGCTGTCAGACTGTTTGTTTGTTTGTTTGTTTGTTTGTTTGTTTGTTTGTTTGTCTGTCTGTTTGAATTGTTTGTTTGTGTCTGTCTGTCTGACTGCTTGTTTGCTCTGTTTGTTTGCTTGTTTTCTTGTCGTCTGTCTGTCTGTCTGTCTGTCTGTCTGTCTGTCTGTCTGTCTGTCATACAAACCTTTTCTTTTTGAACTATTGCCAGTTGCTGGTTCAACAGTTTTTGTACCATCTCTTGTGCTAAAAGAAATACTAATATTACCAATGGAAACAAAATATACATCAATGCATCCACCACATACGCATTGTAAAATGAAAAATATAAGAGGTCACTTCAAGCAATTACAGTACGAAAAAAAATAAATAAAAAAAAATACCAGTTTTCAACTGTTCTTGAACTGTGCTGTTCTCCGGGTCAGTCTGTGAATGAATTGGTGAACACGCTCTTTCAACCATTACACGTTTTCTGAAGATAGCAAAGATTGTAGTGGAAACAAGTGTCAGCATACTGATTTAAAATTTAAAAAAATTTCAAGATAACTGCATTAGGAGGCTTGTTCAAAACGTCGTATAAATCAAGGTCAGTTCGCGTCTTGTGTAAAGCCCTAATCAAACGAGAACGCAAGTCATCGCAAGTTGGCAGTCAGAAATTTCTGTGGCGGTCGTTCAAACACCCAAATTAACAAAATAAAGGTTTCATGAGTGTTTTAAACAAGTTTTAACTTTGTCACGGTATATGATATTTTCGGGAAACTATTTAGAGCGGCTGGCTGAGATAGCGTGACTGCCAACTTGCGATGACTTGCGTTCTCGTTTGATTAGGGCTTAGGCTAGCCAGCTTTGCCGAGATCGAGCTTGTGCTATTATTTCTTGTTAGTTTTATCTTGTGTTTATCTGAGAGCCGAACCAGGCCAGCCCGCCTAGCCGAGATCTCGCTTTGTGAGACCGATGGTTACCTGGGCTGTTTTCCCCCATGTAAACACGATTGACCGGGCTATAGCTCGCCTACCTGGGCTGGCATTAAAAGCTTCGTACACACGACAAAATTTTGTTTTTATCAGCTTTTTTCGACATATTAACAATTCACAAGTTCTGCTTGTTCATCTACAGTTCCCGAGAACTGGTAAATTACGCAATTAGCACAACAAGCACTGAACCAGCCCGGCTGGGCGAGCTGGGTAGCGCCGTAGCGCAATCGGTCTCACCATAAGCTATGGTCTCACCATGGATTGTATGGTCTCACAACCTAGCGAAAAAAAGTTCCTTCTATTATGTTACGCACTTCGGTTATAACACGGTCATGACTGTGGACCTTATATGTGCCGCGTAATAGCAGGGCTTGACTGTGATCCAACTTGAGAATTGTACAAGTACAGGTAGTACTGTACGTGTTTATTGTCGTGGCAGACCACTGATCTCTATATAACTGGATTGCGGACTATATATTTGGACTGGCACAAAAGTTAAAATTATAAGCAAACTGCCAAAAAGATAAGGTAGGTAATTTGCGCATGGCTTCTTAATTTGTCAATATTGTAACATATTCTGAAATGACCGGTGACCCCTTCGTAATTTTCATTACCCTTTTTTTAAAACACAAATGAATAGTCGAGTCTGACTTAGGCTTCACTGTCTGGTTGTTGTTGCCACGGCTAGTTCCCACTTCTCTTGCAATGTTTACTCTAGCAAATTCACGCATGCGCAAACGTTTGGCAGCGGTGTTGACCGTGACAAGACCAACCGAATATTGTTGGAATCTTCCTGTTTTGAATTTGATTGGTTTCTGCATTTTGAACAACCAATAGGAATCAGTACTATTGCAAATGCTGCAATCTGATTGGCTACGATATCTATTGGTCGATATAATGGCAAATCGAGTAAGAAATCGAGTACCAGGACCCGCGCGGTCAAACAGCAAAACAACATGGCTGCCCCGAGGAGTGGGGGATTTGTTTTACGTCGATTTTCATGCAGAAACAATGGTCATGCTTCGTTTATTGAAATAAACTCGAAGAACTAAGGTACACAAATTAGTTTCTACTAAAACAATTTGATTATTTGCTCTCAAACAATATATTCTCATCGAAATTTCAAGCTTGTGACCTAATGTCATGGCAGCATAAATACAGCATTTAATTTCCAATTTAAACAAACCCAAAATTTCTCAGTACCTTGAACTTGCACAAAATGTTTGAGTTTCGGTGTCTGCAGATTTCTAAAAAGATGGATAGAGAAAGAAGAATTTTGTAACATAGTTATTAATTATAATACGGCTTTGTCTTAGCTGTCTTGCTAAAAGGTATTATTGAAAAAAATATATATTAAATTTAAGAATTTGACTATTACCTTTTTGTCACACGGGGATTCCTTTATAATAGGGGAGATTTGAGGAAGTGATCCTTTTACATCACTAGTACTGAATGCTATCAAGTTATAACAAAAAAATTAAATATTACATTCTTCTCTAACCAATTCACTTTTGCTCTGTAAATATATATTGTTAAACTCATTCCTGACAGACAGACAGACAGACAGACAGACAGGCAGACAGACAGACAGACAGACAGACAGACAGACAGAAAGCCAGACTGATCAACTGACTGACAATTGTAATTTAAATATTACATTCTTCTGTAACCAATTCACGTTTGCTCTGTAAATATATATTGTTAAACTCATTCCTGACAGACAGACAGACAGACCGACCAACCGAACCGACCGACCGACCGACCAACAGACTGACTGACTGATCAACTGACTGACAATTGTACAGTACCTTTGTCTTGAAGTCCAAAAACTGGTACCAAAGGTGGGCTCTTTGACAGCTTTTGGTCATGATTTATTTTGGTGACATTTGGCACAACACCAGGTAATAGAAAATCAGTATTGTTTTCCAACTCAATTCTTTTTGCTTCTGGCTTCACACTGGATACCACACAAGGCTGACAAAAACAGATGAACACATATAGGTATTACACAATACACATAAACATCATAATATATACCAATGGCTAATACATACCTATAGTATATAGCTAATAGTTTTTAATCAGGCCTGATAAAATTAAGTTACATGCAGTTTAAAAATGACCATGCATGCATGTAATATATAGCCCTTTGAATTCTCATAGCCTCTTCACATATAGTATAAAGTTGATCATCTGGCATATAAAATACGAAAGGGCTTGCATTCAGTGTTCAAGTAAGTCCTATAGCTGCAGAAGCCAAATAATGCTATATAAAATATCTATAGGCATAAAAATAAATACCTTGATATCAAAGTTTGCTTTTAACACTATTTAATTCAAATATTGTCAATTTCCAGTGTGTCTGTCACCAGTCTCACATACTTAATTCCTAGATATCAAATTGTCAAAATTTTGAGAGTCTTACATTCTCACTCAGAAGTAGGCAGGATGCAACACATTGACAACGGGTTTTTCATATTATTTCTATTTTATTCATTTTAACACCTACTGAATATTACTGAAGAACATTATACAACATTGCGTATAAATTGTTATTTCGCAAGTACATACAAGTTGTTAGCTAAGGGTTCTGTGTGCTGGCAAACCGGTACATATTCCTTACTTATAATGCAACAGCCAAAACCTAGACAAAATCCAATTAGAACAGGCTAATTAATGGTTTCGTGAAAAACATAATTGGATTACAGTAATTAACTGTCTGTTGTTTAAATATCAGGCATGGGTGAAAAACCAGGAAAGACTTAATTAAAATTGTAGAATACATGAAATACTTGTTTGTGGATGGATACACCACACTTTAGTTGCCAGGCTTTCAATTAAATTTGCTCTGATGGTGAAGGACTAAATCAAGAAGCCAAAAGCTCAACAAATTTAAAATAAACATATTATTCTATAAAACTATAATAGAGGGGTATTAGACTGCATTTTTCACAGAGTATCTACTGTAGTTACTCTACTATAGCCAGAGGGGAAAATGCAGTGCATTTGCTGTGGTGGGTTGTATTGTCCATAAATTAATTCAGTCAATTGTCAATCAACACAATCGCATCATATAATTTCCTAAATGGAAATATGTTTTGACTACATGTATAGAGTTTTATTGAAAAGTTTGATCATTTCACAATTTGACATGTTCCCATTGGAAATTTGAGTGTTTGTGCATTTTGACGAATAGAAATTAAAGCGTTGCCCAAACTTTTAAATTTGCCCATGACAACATTCAAATTCTCATATGACAATGTTTCGAATTTCCCTTGGCAACTTGTGCATTTCAACGATCAAACTTTTAAATAAAAGCTCAACTGAAAATTGCAGGATGTACCTGTAATGTTTTGACCCAAATTCCTATAGTAATGGCATGAATTGCTCAAATAGGATTTTTTTATAAGGTAGTATAATGTAAACTGCCCTAGTCATAGCTTTTTTTGCTGGGGGATGGGGAGTAGGGGGATGCCACACCCTACCCTGTACACCAATGTGAAAACCTGAGCCCTCCCTCAGCCAGACAGGTGGGGATAAATTAATTTCACAACTCTTCATAACTCAATAGATCAATGCCTTATGCACAAGGGGTGAGATTAATATTGTGTGACACTGACAGCTTGAACATTAATGATGAGGTGTGACACTCACTCTGGAAGTGTGAAACTTGGTAGATATGTAATTTTATGAATTGTATCACAATCTCATAATGTTTACACAGTAATATGCAACTAAAATGGTATTGGTTTTGTTATACTATCCCTTTCCGGTATAAGGTAATTAAAGTTTTGGCCAAATGCGGCACAAATCTGGAAGCAAACTATTGGAAGTACCGATAACCCCATTTGTGCCGAGAGACAGTGTTTCGGTTGTATAGAAGCTGTCAGGCCAAAGTTAGCACAACAAAAATTTTAAGGTGCAGAATAGTCTCTATTATCACATGTGAAAACACTTGCTATGGTCATTATTGGCTAGATTAGCTTTTCTGCATGCTGTGACAAATGTACATTCAAGGTATTGGTATACATGCTGAGGCGTACACATGTATGTACACTGCAAGTGTTAGATACAGTACACATGTACCTACTCAAACAATGTTGTGCAGTATTTCATCAAAACAATGCCTGCACTAGTCTATTTCCTCAAATTTCAGAAACATCTATGATTAATTAGGTCGGATGAGCTTAATCCACTTTTGAATTCATGATTATCATATCCATTTCAGCTTCAATTGTTTATCTTTTTTTTTAAATCAATCCTGGCAGGATCATGCAACTAATGAAAAGGTTATACAATGGCACCATGCAGTGGCTACACGCAATCCTTAAATCACCTGGAGATTGAGAGGTTATGCTTTGTTGTGCAGTACAGTACAAATATCTTGGTCAAAAGTGTATTACAGTTTAACAGACTAGGCAGTAAATGTCATTAACCAATTTCCTGCTGGCGCACCCCATACGAAAAAATCCTATAGGAATTCCTATAGGAAACTGCATTTCCTATAGGAATTTGGGCCAAAATTTAATAGGAATAAATTTCCTATAGGAAATCCAATAGGAATTCTTATAGGAAATCTCCTATCCTATAGGAATTCCTATAGGAATTTGGGCCAAAATCTAATAGGAATTCCTATTGAATTTTTTCATACGGGCGGAGCCAGTCAAGAGCAGCCCTTACTACTTTAAGAAAGTATAGAGTGCTACTGTAATGTAGGCAGTGTTTTGAAAGGCCTTTGCTCAAAACGTTAGGAAACTACGTTCAATAATTTTGGCAGTACTCAAACCTTACTATTATATTTCGATTTGCATTTCAACACTGCCTACGCACTGCCTACGCAGTGTACTCCTGCTGAGCTGACAAAAAGCAGTCTCTTTGTTATTTTCCTGTCTATAACACCAGACAATTTTACCAGAACTCAATCAAAAGAGAATCCTCAGACCACCTAAGCAACTGAAATATCAGAACTGCCAAGATTTATATTGATAACAATATGTACACCCTACTACTGTTATAATTATATAGATAACAAACACCATACTGACATTTCAAGCTAAAGACATTTATCAAAGCAAATTGTATGGTCATATATGGTAAAAAAGGAGTACCAGTACGTCAAAAGAAAAGATAAAGTCAAACAAGGCCTAAAATTCATGGCAGCCTGATTGCCGGCTTATTTTTCATTTTGGTTTCCATCATCGTCAATCACATTTGGCAGTAAAATAGCTAATGCATTTTTTACTGACTAAATTGTTTGTTGATAATTAATGATATTTACAATAAAGTGTTTACAATGTATTTTAGTCACTTAGATGAGTAAAATAATCATGTTAGACAGAGTAAGTGATGGCTCAAGCAGGAATGCCTTAATGACTTATTAACCCTTATTAGCTTTGTCAACTAGTTGACATAAACTCGAATTTGTTTCATGCGATGAATGTAATTCAGTGATGAGCAAGGAAAATCCCACTAGATCGTGTCAAAAATGTCCAATATGCATGCAAAGTAAACAAAAATCTGATAACGGGTAACAAAAAATATGTTATCATAATTTATGAATTTAATTCGATGCGGTGACACAGTGACGTCTGAAACCAACATGCATTTCAGACGTTGTATCCATCTCACCGTGACAGATACAACATCTCAGATGAATTTAACTCTTCAGTCGAATTTAATTCATTTTATACATCGCACTACAGTCGCATTTAATTGATTGAGTTAAATTTGTTTGAATTAAATGCAACGTATGTACCAGGCCTAATTATTGGCTACCAGTTTTTAAACAAATTTGCATGCATAACTCACCTTTGATAATAATCTAGAGGTTTCAGATTCTAAAGTAATGGAAACAGAACTGCTTGGAGGTGACTTTAACTTCTTCATCTCTTTCAATTCTTTATTAAGTTGGTTTACTTTATCTTCAAGACTAAACAAATAAGAGACAATTTGACGTGTTATTAACAAAATTAAAACATATAAAGCTTTGTGCATACTAATTAACATAATCATATTCTTTAAATGTGAATGCAAAATTAATGTATTTATTATACATGTGTTTAAAATATTTTTTCCCAGTGTAACTACAATTCAATCAAATATGGCTCAATTAAACATCTTGATGTAACATAATTGTAATTAATACTGGTTTAAAAAACGAGATAGCAAGGCTGGAGATAGAAAGGCTGGGGATCTGAGATTGCTTCCTGCTGAGCTTGCGTTGACTGGTCATGTGATAATTAAGTTTACTGTTTGTTTAGTATACAGGTCTTAATAACTTTTATCATTATTATATACTTTCTAAAAACAATTATATATTTCTAGATTTTGATGTTTTTAATATACCTATGTTTTTGTAATACAATTCCACTCTGGAATTTGCATAAAAAATTATGATGGTGTTAGCACTATCTTGATGACTGCAGTAGGTTGTCAATGACAACATCTTCCCCAAAATAAAGTTAATTCAGATTTAGAAAGTGGAATAACTGGCCTTGTTAACCCTAGCTAATTCACTCCCGAATACAGAATTTTCCGTACTCTATTATTTTACTCTGTCTAATGCCAGACGATTTTATTCGTCAATGGGTGAGCTCCAGAAAGTTGGGAGTGAAAGCTAGGGTTATCTCTTTAACCCTTTCACTCCCAAATACAGAATTTTCCGTACTCTATTATTTTACTCTGTCTAACGCCAGATGATTTTACTCGTCAGTGGGAGAGCTCCCAGAAAGTTGGGAGTGAAAGGGTTTAAACAGAACAATAAAGTCAAGAAACATGCACTGTATTGTCAAATACAACATTATAAAACCATTGAGAATTACTTTTTGAAAAGAAAGTGAAACCCATGAATATGTTCAAATTAAGTTGCACTTTTCATTTATACAACAAGCATTTTTGGCTTTCAAAGTGTTTGTCAACACCTGAGTTTGGTTTCTGGCAAAATTCAATGCCCTTTTTTCAATCAGAGACTTTAACAATGTCAATAAATTATATGGTATGTAATTAGGTCATTTTCTAGAGGTCCAGCACCCACAGTCCAGTTATAATATCGATCAGAGGGCAATAATGCATCTTTGTTTCCAGGAACTCCTCAGTGAACTGAAAAATTAGAAGCCCTGATCAAATCCATATGTCAGGGTAAATGTGATATTGGCTGGACAAAGCTTTATTGTCTTAAGAACAGGATGTGGACAAACAGATTTTAAACTGTTAAGCAATGCTTTCAATAGAGTGAAAATTATAAGTTCCATAATTTCCCTCTTAAAACAAACAATTTTCTATATATCAATGTGACTCATCCCACTGTGATGCCAAATGGTCATAACCTAGAAATGTGCATTTCAAATTTCACTGGGCCTTCATTAGCTACCATTCTTCAAATACTTAGTGATGTATTTAATTTATTTCAATATATTTTGAGCATGCACCAAAGGCTATGTGATCTACTGTAGGACATCCTGACATTTGTATTTGACCAGAGCCTCCATCAGGCCAGTTTTATATAATCTGGGGAAAATGATGGTCATAAATACTGAGAGCCGAGCAAATCAAAGTGTGTATTGTAGCACCCCATTTTATCAATGTTTATAATATACTATAAATTAAGTTACAATGATAAAAAATCCTTCCAATCAATAATTAACTCTCCTGAAAAAGTAAGCCCATCAGCTTATGGGAAAAGATATAATAATACAAAATGAGCTATTATGAAATGGGAAGTTTGCCTCAAACCAATATTAACCCCTCCCAAAAATAAGCCACTTATGTATAAGTATAAATAAAAATTATAGAATTATTAGATCTTTGAAAACAAACACAACTCTTGAAAATCAAAATCCAACAACGAAAACATTCCGAAAATGTTTTTAAAGTCAAAACAGTGCCTGAAGTCATATATTAAATTTGTGGGAAAAACAAATTGCCACCGGAATGACAAATATCTGGTGCCATTGACGTCACACGCAGGCACAAAAAAGTAGAAATTTCTAGTTGTGACTATTTCGTACTTCACCGACCTATTCTGACAGACAAAAGGTTTCTGATGGAAAGTTATTCATTCGAAATACCGTACGAAATCAGAGGCGCATGTTCAAACAATATAGTTTTATATATTTATATACCAAGCCTGTGTATTAAAATAGTATCACAGTTTGCTAAACTATAGAGAAGGCCGCCGGACGAAAGTTATACCAAGCCTTCGAGCACGATCAAGACGGTCACCGCATAAGCATAAAACATAATAATTTAGTATTAACATTTCATAGTGCCCTATTTACGAAAACAATTGTCCAAAATAGGCAGGCATTTCCTTAAGGAATTT
Source organism: Paragorgia papillata (assembly GCA_035771165.1). Lineage (NCBI taxonomy): Eukaryota > Metazoa > Cnidaria > Anthozoa > Scleralcyonacea > Coralliidae > Paragorgia > Paragorgia papillata. The sequence continues at coordinate 2,189,644 of JAWNZC010000252.1, read as the reverse complement.
CCTGATTTAAAAAGGCAGTAAAATAGATGGCAGCGATAAAACTAATCGACGCCAAAGTGATCGTTGTTTACAAAACTGCAAAGAGAATCGACAGACTGCATGCACTTCAAAGCTTTTAGCACCGCTTGTTCGCCCTTCGCAAACGAAAACAAGGCAATTAATTCAGAAAACTTAGACTTTGATCAAGACCACGGGGAGTCTATTCTCGAGACAATGAACGGTGGGTCGAAACCGAAAGCGAAAGTCTGCACAAAAAAAGTACCATTTAATTCGCTCTTGGTATTTTCGCTTGTTCAGCAACATACTTCATCTCGCGAAACGATTTCAATGCAAATACAATCTTTTCTCGAAAATTAAACACGAAATTCGACAAGGCTATTCCGTAATTTCGCCATTTCTCAAATCAGCTGACTTCACCAGTTCAAACCGAACGTGACCGAAAACCCGTTAAATTCTATAATTTTACATGAAAAACACTAGAAATGTAGAAACCAAACGCCCTTTTTGGTTTAAATCGAGGTCATTCGACGAGATGACCACAAATCATAATTGACATTGTTTACGGACTAAAAATATCACGTTTACGTGGGAACAGTTCCGTTGTTTTTGCACAAGAACTGCCAAAGGGCAAAACTCTCGGCTCTCGATTCGAAGACAACATGAAGAGACTGCGATACCGGATGACCAATCTGAACAGGGCAACACGAAAGCAGAGCGGAAAAAAGCGTGGAGCTGTCGAGACTTTTGAGAAGAAACTGAGTATTACAATATTGGTGAGAACAATACTCTAAATCTCGAACCTGTTTGGCGCAAGTATTTTTTTGTGATTGCACGGCTACAAAAGCAGTCTTTTTGACAAAGTTCACTGTGAAAATTGCAAAGGAGAGAAATCATGGATTTGCGCAAACCAGTTAATGCCCAACATCGATGCGCTCGCGCATCATTTCTTGTACTAAAAAATTAAATTTAAAAGCAAAATTAAATAGTCAGGTCTTCAGATCCAAGTACTAGCATGTTCTGTCATATTTATAAACACGTTATAGGCTGGTAGCCCATATCTACCAGTAATCGGTTGAGGGGGCCGTCTCTGTAAAAATACGGAGCAATGTTTGATCAGGACTGGGATTGCCGTTGGATTAGGAAAACAATCTTATTCTAAGAGCGAGCATAAAGTGATAAAGTAAACGAGGACCTGTGTGCACAAATTTGAAAGCCGAAAGGAGTAAGCAATTATACGTGGCGAGTCTAAACGAGACTACAAGTGCGCCTAGTTTAATACACACCGTACAGACCTGGGCTTTCACTTGGAAGTTCAAACACCCTACCTTATAGGAGTTATAGCTAATCTATTTAGGCAAGTACTAAGGTTTAGTGGTTTACACACCTGAATGTATACTTAAGATGTTCTGCAAACTTCAAGACCAAACGAACGCAACCTTTGTACGTAGCGCCCAACATGAAGTCGACGGCAACTGCGACTATATCTCTGTCCACTTCGGGATCAATACTAGCTTGCGCACGAAGAAGGCGTTTATGTAAATCTGAAGAAGGAAAGAAGTACACATAAGTACACAGCCTTTATGTACACCATATCATCAAAAATCTTAGGATATTATATCACGACTTACGTGCCCGTGCTGGTGATGCGCGAGACCTGACATAGTTTCTCATAGATTTCGGAAGCTTCTCCGTATTTGCTGTGACAGTGTGGTTCGTCTTGCGCTTGGAACAGCTCGTCGGGCCACGGGGCGACGAGCTCAGCTCGCCTGCAGGATCCGTTTGGACACTTGCCATCGAGTCAAAATGGTGAAATTCGGCTTAAAACAATTCAATATACACGACTTTACGTATACCCGTGAGTAACAGAGTGGTCACAAGTCGCTAGTCTACGCGTTCAACAGCCAACTGCGCTCTCGTGAAAGAAATTTTTGCCGACTCACCCAAACTGAAACTTCCGTGTTCCTTCTGCGAAAGTCAGCATTAAAATAAAAGATATTCACTGATCCACATAGTGATATCAAAATAGCAATCGATCTGGGATATTTCGTATCAGGTTGCGCCCCCCGCCGGCCCGCTTGGATCCGTGCGCGCTTTCACGCACAACGAAAAAATTTTGATGCTTCTAAGTAACGGCTACCCGAAATTAAGGCGTTACATTTAACCGATATCACTTTTTATCTGAAACAGATGCTTACAAACAATGATTTCCTAGCTACAAACCAGCGGAGAACGCGTGTAATTATACACAGTTAGCCTACGGGCAGGCCTTTCTGTGGCTTGTAGGTGGCGGTATTCGGGGGTTCGGGCGCGGGCGGTATCGCGTTGCCCGCCTACCCACGATCGGAAATGGCGGCTGTCGAGGCCACTGATCTCAAGGTCGAGGCTCGCGAAATACAGTATTCCAGCTAATTCACGCATGCGCAAACGTTTGGCAGCGGTTTCCCTTCGTGTGTTCATAGTTTGATTAGTTTCCCAAATTTCTAAATTTCCAACTTTCTGATATTTAAACTTCAAGAACATTTGTGATTTTTATCGCAATCAATGTAGATCTCTCAGGCTGATGTTTATGATCCGGCTCGTTCACTCTTCAGCAAGTTGGGCTTCTGTTTGGATAGGCTTTAGTTATGTCAGGTATAGTATTTTTAAATCCTTTTGACTTCCATTGACTCATTCAGCTCGTTCGTCATTTGTCTTTTTAAAATTATATACATTTTTGAACGTTTAAGAAGCTAAGCTTAGTATAGACATCAAGATAGACCAAGATACTTAATTCTTCTTCAGTTTTTGCTTTATAAACAGCGCCGTATATATTTGAACTAAATACTAGTATATTAAAATTTATATACCGTATTAAAATGCTCGGATTAGCGCCCAGCTTCAAATAAGCGCCCAGCTTCAAATAAGCGCCCACTCTCGAATTAGCACCCTCCTAAGCCTCTCAAATAAGCGGCCCTCCCTCCCCCCCTCCCCCCACTCCCCCCCCTCCCCCCACTCCCTCCCTCCCCCCCCTCCCTCCCTCCCTCCCCCCCTCCCCCCACTCCCTCCCTCCCCTCCCCCCCACTCCCTCCCTCCCCTACCCCCGCTCCCTCCCTCCCCTACCCCCGCTCCCTCCCTCCCCTACCCCGCTCCCTCCCTCCCCTACTCCTGCTCCCTCCCTCCCTCCTCCCTCCCTCCCTCCTCCGTCCCTCCCTCCTCCGTCCGTCCCTCCCTCCCCATAGGGGGGTGTGTGTGGATATTAAATGGATAATCAAAAGTGATGGTAAAACCAGGATGTTCTAAAAACAGACAAATTTTCACTCAATTTGGACTTCTGGTGTATCTAATATTCCATGCCACTGCCAAACATTTACACACGTCTGCAGGGTTGAGGAACACTGTATTAAGCACCTAGCTTGACCAATTAAAATTTCAACATTGGCTAGTAATTTATGTAGAAACTCAAAGACTAGTACAGTATACAATTATATCAAGGAACATACAGGTAGCATAATTACCATATCTGTGTCTATTCAGAGTCTTTGAACAGCAAAGCTGGCAAGAAAAACCTGAAGCGTGCTGAGAAAAGAGCACAACAGAGAGCCCAAAAGTTAAAAGAGGATGGTGTTATTGATCGTCTTAAGCAGGAAAATGTCGATCCCATGGAGAACTTGAAAACACAGTTACAAGAGGCAAAAGACAACAAGGTGTGCCAAAAATGCTTTATAACAAATATTTTTTTAGCAAGACAAGACAACAAGACAATACTTTATTTGTACCAAAGCTTGCATTTACAAGATACGATAGATTAATAGGCGAGATTCAGGGTGTTGCGCGCACATCGATTTGCAAAGAAATTGGTGGTCTCTTGGCAGGCTCTCCACAAAGTAAGCAATGGCAAACAGACTTGCTAGCGAGCCAACAACAGCAGAATAACAGTGTTAAACATCCAGAAACTGTATCTATACTTTGTTTATTTTAAATAGTATGTTTACTTTGAGTGGAGCTTGCCAGTTTTTTGAAAAATGATGTGCGCGCAACACCCTGAAACTCACCTATTAATAATTGATGATCTAGCTAGGGCACCTATATTTGTTTTTTTATTATATAAAATTATGTTGTCGAAAGGCTGTCATGGAAACGGTACGGTAATAGAAATAACTAATACACAAACATAAACAAACTAAACAGAGAGATATCGAGGGTGAAAAAATAATCTATTGTATTTTTACAGTATACAAAATAGCTATAGATTGCACCAATGCACAATTTGTCAATACATCAGCACAATCCACAACCATTCTGCAGTTATTAAGTTAAGAATTAAAATAGCAAAACATTTAATGCTATGAAGATAATGAATGGTCATTTTTGTACATGTAGGCTGCATTCAGACTGTCACTAGCTAGCTGAGCTCCTGCTCCCAGTGCCCTTGCCTGGGCATTAGTCTGAACACTGTCCCCAAGTGAGTAAAACCTGGCATGGTGCCCAGGTATGAGCACTACCTTGCAAGGTAGTCTGAACACAAGAATTCTACGGTGGTGTGCCCAGCACTTTCTCCCAAACCAATATTAAAAAACATACATTTTTGAGAGGATTAGGTATTGTATACGTATATAGCTGAACATAATAGAGCTATGAAACACCAGGAGCATCAAGGGATTTGGTGTGCATGTGAAGTTATGAACACTAAGTACAGGACTATTTTATGTGGTGTCCTGGCACTGGGCACAGGCACTCAGCCTCAACACAGCCTAACTTTGGGTCTCGTTTACATGGACGAGGTTGTCCCTACTTAAGAAGGGTCACCCTAGTCTGGGAGAGCCAACTTTGCATTCATTTTATTTAGTCGCAACAGTGGGTGTTTCCATGGGGAATTTGACACTTGTCTTGGGTAGTAGGGTCACCCTGACCCTGGGGATAGGGTCCCCCTCTTTGTGAGGTAGGGTCCCCCTCTTTGTGAGGTAGGGTAACCCTAGGATGTGAGGCAACTTTCCCTCATGTAAACAGTTTCACTCAGCTACCCGAGACAACTCCAAAGGAATGCTTGAACGTAATTGGTTAAAAGTTGCTTTGCCCTTCAGGACAATTGAAGGTCACCCTGCCACGAGGGACAACTTTTTCTCATATAAACACTCTGTAAACTGTAGCTCTGGAGCCAGGGTGACACCCTTGACAGGGACAACTTTCATGCATGTAAATACCCCATTGGACTTGCCAAACTCACATTCCTGAGTGACATTCCTGATACGGTGTCTAAACACAAGGAAAGGTCATGTCTTGATGTCACATTTTTGCATTGTAATTATAGTAAATACATACTGTATTATACAGTACTGTGCATGTATGTTATACAGTACAGTATATGATTTTTGTGGATTCAAGATCTTACAGTGAAACCTTTCAAATGAACTTTGCAAAGATTTCCATGTTTATTTTAGGATCATAAACTGGCAGCCAAGCTCCGAAAAGACATTTGGGTGATGCAGGATAAGTTGGCTGGACAGATACCGTGAGTATGGTTATACAGTTTAAATTTAAGTAGGACTGGAGATCACCTCTTCCAGTCTTCCAGACTGGCCAAAACTAGCCCCTTTATTATTTTTGGGGGAGCACGGGTGGTGTGTTCTGTTAGGGCGTCGTCTCTCACCAAAAAATTAAGCCCGGTTATAGACGGGGTTAGTACTTGGATGGGTGACCACTTGGGAATGACCCCGTTGTCGGGCTTGGACTCATGTGAGTAGAGTTGTAGTTGATTTCACCTGTGCTTCGAGGGTTTTTCGTCGGGTTCTCCGGTTTTCCTCCCTCCATAAAATCAACACCTAACATCTTAGCTGTGATCCATAGTCTGAACTGTGTCGTTGGCAGCTGCTTGGAGCGCCTTTGATAAGCCTCGACATGGCCACGTTGATCTGCGTTTTTCACAATTCAGCCGCTGGCTGCAAGTAAGGATGATTACCGTATTTTCTGGGCGATAACCCGCATGGCGTATAACCTGCACGGCAACAAAAGTGTCACTTTTGGAGAAAAAAAATCAGCGTATTACCCGCACCATTGGATAACCCGCAGCTGCTAATAATTGGTTTGGGCAAGGGAGCACGCCAGACTGACTTGTATTTCTTCTTTGTTCGGCGTTCCTTCATTTATATTCAGCCATTTTGAATAATGCGGTATATATCATTAGCGTATCGCAGGCACGGGCTATGGGCCGAAGGAAACCCGAGCGCGTCCCGAAAATACGTAGCCCGCGCCTGCGATATGCTAATAATATACCGCATTATTCAAAATGGCTGAATATAAATGAAGGAATGCTAAACAAAGAAGAAGAAATACAGGTCAGTCTGGCATGCTCCCTTGGTTTAGGACCACAAAATTAAAAAAAAGTACAGTACCAGTAGTTGAAAGTAGAATCCTTGGTCTCCAGTCTTCGTGATGGCGTCATCTTAAGAATTCAACAGATTACCCGCACCACCCTATTACCCGCACTAATTATGTTTCCTAGCAAAATTAAGAGATGACCCGCGGGTTATCGCCCAGAAAATACGGTAGCCACCCAGTCCTTTATCCTTTTACCCCTGTGTAACAGCAGATGATTTTACTTGTCAAGTGCGAACCTTTAGTAGTAAAAACTGGGGTTTATTTTTAGTGTTACTTTGATTGATTTAGGCCTGGAGAGAGAGATGAGGTGCTCCAGATGCCAGATGAGAACTTGGTTGACCAGAAAGACCTGACCACAGACACCAATCATGAAGATTCACAAGCACTAACTGAAAAGAAACTGCGTAACTTGAGGAAGAAATTGCAACAAATAGAAAAACTAAAAACTAAACAAGAAGAAGGTGAAGAATTAGAAGAGCTTCAGGTGAGGTTGAACAGAATGCAGCTAATGTTCTATTCTTCTTCCACACATGATTCTGTCTTGTCCTTGCCCATCATTTTTTGTTTTTTACCCTTCTCATCCCTCTTTACTTCCCCTCGGTTCATTGCCTTCCAGTCGCTTTCCATTGTTTTTGCCTCTCTTTTTTCTTCCTCTCTCATTTTTTCTTCCTCGCTCATTTTTTCTTCCTCCCTCCTTTTATCTTCCTTTTCCATTCTTATTTTTTTCATTCTTCCTTTTCTTCTTTATCTTTCATCTACTTTCATCCACTTTCATCTTTCTACCTCCTGCTCTCCCTGTCAATCTTCCTTTTTTCTCACTTTCTTTTCCTCCTACTCTTTTTAGCCCTTTAATCTTTCCTTTGTTTCTTTCCTTCCTTCCATCCTCCTTTTTTTCCCTTCCTTCCTCCCTTCTTTTCTTCCTTCCTTTTTCCTTCCTTCCTTCCTTTTTTCTTTTCTTTCTTTCTTTCTTTCTTTCTTCCTTCCTTCCTTCCTTCCTTCCTTCCTTCCTTCCTTCCTTCCTTCCTTCCTTCCTTCCTTCCTTCCTTCTTTCCTTCCTTCCTTCCTTCCTTCCTTCCTTCCTTCCTTCCTTCCTTCCTTTCTTCCTTTCTTCCTTTCTTCCTTTCTTCCTTTCGTTCTTTCTTTCTTTCTTTCTTTCTTTCTTTCTTTCTTTCTTTCTTTCTTTCTTTCTTTCTTTCTTTCTTTCTTTCTTTCTTTCTTTCTTTCTTTCTTTCTTTCTTTCTTTCTTTCTTTCTTTCTTTCTTTCTTTCTTTCTTTCTTTCTTTCTTTCTTTCTTTCTTTCTTTCTTTCTTTCTTTCTTTCTTTCTTTCTTTCATTCCTTTCTTTCTTCGTTCCTTTCTTTCTTCGTTCCTTTCTTTCTTCGTTCCTTCTTTCCCCTATTCCTTCCTTTTTTCCTTCCCTCTTTTTCTCTTTCTTCTATCTTCTTTCCTTACTCTCTTTTTGCTGCTCTTAATTTTTCTTTCTCATCTACTTTCGTTTCTCCCCTCTTCATCCTCTATTTTAATCTCCTTTCTTTTTTTCTCTTTATCGCTTACCTACTTTTTCTCTTCTCTTTTTCTCCCCCTCTTTTCTCTCCCTGCTTCACCCCACTTTCAGTGTCGTTTTCCCCCCCTTTTTCCATGTCTTTCTGACTTGTTGATTCTTTCCTTCTTTCGTTTTTTGTCTTTATCCATTCCCCCTTTCTTCTTTCTCCTCACTCAACATTCTTCCTCATATTTTCAAAACGTCCATGTCATGTTTTTTTTCTTAACTTATATGTAATTTTTTTTCTTCTTTATTTTGTTTTTTTTGTGTAACATCTTCTAGATCGCAAAGATTCAAACGGAAGACGCAGTGTTACAAGAAATCGACGAACTGCAACAACTCCTGGACCAACCACAAGCGTGAACTGTGAAAATCAACGAACTTTGCCTTGTACGTCCTACCGGCTAGAAAGTGGACACATGTGAGTCTCCTTGGCTGCAATCAGTCGCCATCATCCTTTCCGAGAGCTTTTTGATCGCGGGAACAAAAGCTGAATTTTGTTCGGGTTTTGCATGCTTGCATGAAACCAAAGAATGAAGAAAGACCGTAAACGTATTTAAAATGTCGAATGGTGTAGACCACTCGCTGAATAAAACCACTATTACATGTAAGCCCTAATTAAACGAGAACGCAAGTCATCGCAAGTTGGCAGTCACGCTATCTCAGCCAGCCGCTCTGAATAATTTCCCGAAAATATTATGTACCGTGACAAAGTTAAAACTTGTTTAAAACACTCATGAAACCTTTATTTTGTTAATTTGGGTGTTCAAACGACCGCCACAGAAATTCGTGACTGCAACTTGCGATGACTTGCCTTCTCGTTTGATTAGGGCTTTAGTGGCGTGCAAGTGTTGCCTACTGAATATATGCTGGTTGTTTGTCGAGTTCGAAAGTTAGTTCTTTAATTCTTTGAACGTTTTCATAGCGATAATGTAATATAGATAAGTTTTGTGGAAACACCACGTAAAATATTTATTTGCTAAGCTTTCGGCCTGCTGACTCAGGCCTTCATCAGAGCAATAACGAAGGACTGAGTCAACAGGCCGAAAGCTTAGCAAATAAACATTTTACGTGGTGTTTCCACAAAGCTTATCTATAGAAGTTAGTTCTTGTTCTTTTCGTGAGAGAAACTTCAGTCTGCCTAGAAACAAATGGTTTAATTTAACAAGTACATTCTATTTTCAGACATATACTTTCACTTTGACGCTACGCTGGCTTAAACGTTTTTGAACGTAACTAATTAAAAAGTTACTGTTCATGACCCATTGGCAATATTTTGACACTCCGATCGTAGCTAGTGAAGGGTGATTGTTCTAACGTCAAGTCCCATAATAATCGAAATGGTAGTAAGGTTAGATATACTGCCGAAACAGAGAACGATAGGAATTTAACGTTTCGAGCGAAGGCCCTTCGTCAGAGAGAAACGTTTCTCTCTGACGAAGGGCCTTCGCTCGAAACGTTAGATTCCTACGTTCTCTGTTTCGGCAGTATATCTAACCTTACTATATTTCGATTGTTGTTTCTACACTGCCTACGCAGCACGCTACTTTTAAGTCCCATAATATATCTGTAATACCCCGAAAACCACCGATGACGTTTTCGACCGTAACTAGACAATCCAATGGAACCCTTTATATTAAACTTCTCGATATAATAGTATGCCGACAAAACACGCATGTATTTATACATGACATCCATGTAATCGTTTTCATCCCGGCTGAAAAATTGCATGTTGTGATGTTGAACTCGCTTCGATACGCGGTCGTTTACTTGACTGTGTGAATAAATGGTGCTGAAAGGAACTGAAATAGGACATCAAAACGTTGTTCGTGTGTTTCATGATAGCGATGGGCCTACAAAATAAATAATAGACTAATTAGTGTAAAACTGAAGTAAAACTAACGTAACTTTGCCCTTATTTACTTGATAATTGCGAATTTCGGCCTGAAATCATCACGTCAATTCAAAACTCATCCCGGCTTCCGAACACCGGACACGACTGCGAGGGACGTCACTTCTTTAATTGGATAATGTCATCATGCACGGACTTATATTATACACATTCTACCCCCCCTGTTTATCAGCGGACGTAGCACGCCAAACGTTTTGCGCCTGCGCGAGCTCCCCACAAAAAAGAGATCGGGAAACTTGTCTATCCTGTAATTCGACAAGACTGGTAGATTAAAACAAAAGTACTGAAATCGTAAGGTTCGTATTTGCTGTTTTGCTGCAGTATTAATATCTTTAGTGTTACTCACTCAAGTCCCAACTTTGTCTTCACTCTGTCCCACATTCCCACATTTCTTGTCGTGTTTACACGTAAAACCTCACGCATGCGCAAACATTTGACAGCCATATTTTCCAACGGAAAATATATTACCCGCAAACATTTCACGGCGGTGTTTCTTTGTGTTTCTATCATGCATTCAAAAACATTCCCTGTCATGACCATTCAAAAACATTCCCTGTCACTGACCAGCTTTTGAAAAAGCTAAACTTTCCAATATATTAAAACTTGTCAAGGAAAAGTTGAGCGGATGTGCGGGGGCATGAAGTTCGTCGGCGATTGCAAAGCGCATCACTGAACTTAATCCGAGGTTCCGAACCGGGATATATTATTAGGGTTGACTTATGTATTGACCGTAATCTAAAACCCGATCAACTTAATCTGTCGGGGGTCGATTCCCGAAAGTTCACTTTGGGCGGTGGTCTTTTGAAGTGTTTGTCGGAGTATCGATATCCGTTCTACGATACGAGTTTATGCCATGCAGTGAACTAATTATAAGCAGATATATTAGGCCAGGATTTGATTCTTTGAATCCCGAGTATGTTCAAAATTCCTCTTTAGCAACTACGCGATTTTGATCGATATTTTAGAAGCGCAAAAAAGGTCTAAAAGTATATTACCCAAACGATAGCCTGCAAACACAAGACCACCCGCGAAGACTGCCAAGTGCGCCTTTCTTAAAATTCTTTCTATACCGAACTTGGCCAATGGCAACACAATCTCGTTCCCAGAGCCAAATATGCCCGGCCGCGCGGGCAAATCAAATGGCTCTGGGACAATCCATTTGAAATACAGGAAAAAGTGTGTATTTTGGGGCATGCGCAGTTGGTATTTTTGTACCCAGACCCACGAAAACCTTCAGCACGGCCGTTCCATATTCTGCAAAATACATCGACATGTTGTGGCTTATTCTGGAATTTAATAGTAACAAATAGCAGTAGAAATGTTGTAAGAATATAATCGTGGCTGGTTTGTGATGCGATAAAGTATTACTTGGCAGAAATTTCTGGATAAGAGACTGATAAATGGAAAATAATGCACCAGGCGTGATAGTGATCGATGACCAGTTCATGACCTTCTGATGAAACCCAGTTTGAATTCTTGTTTATTCAAACTTATGAACACGAAAATATCGTATTATTGTTCTGAATATTATTCGAATATTCGTAGACAGCTACAAGGTAAATTACAACGAAATCTGGAATTTTAAAAACTTATTTCATGTATATAGTACTGCATGTATGTCTTTCAAATAAAACGTGACCTAGTTTGGTGGTATATTTGTCATTTGTTGATTTGCAACATTTAATTTGTTACATGTTTTATAATCCACTTGTTTGTGTGTAATCGAAATAATCGACACTGTAGCTTTCTGAGGTTTAATCATTTATGAATTCATATTACATCTGTTTATACTGATCTATGTGATTGAATATTCAAACACCAGTAGCTGAACCTCACTATGAACCAGCCATATTTGTACGGCCTGTTTATATTGCCCATTTGAGTATGGCGAAAATGCATAAAAAAATAACAAAGTGAGAGGTTCTTCTTTTACTTATTTTTTTAAACATTAACTTTAAAGTACTTAACACCAAAGATGTGAGGGGCAGGTGGCACACATGCTCACATTTAGCTAATATATGATTTATAATGATATTGGATTTTGGTTTCATTTGTCACAGTCTAGTTCAGTTGTAAAATTTACTAAAGTTTGTGGAGCCCTTCATCAAAGTAAAACCAAGGGCACCACCTTTTTAACTTTATACCTAAAACACTGCTTAATTATATCAACTTTACTCTTAAAAACATTACAATTATATGATTACTGGTACATGTATATATACTGTAATAAAGCAGCTTCTGGTACAAAAAAATACCCTTTAGACTTGGCATCTTGTGCAGTCTGGTAACTGATAAGGGTGTAACAATAGAGGGACTAGGGGGAGATACAGCCCACTTAATATTTTTCCTAAGCTCCATTGGTAACTCTGAAAATGGGGCTAAAATGCGACTAAAGCCTGGTTTCCATTTGGTCACTGGTGGTCATTGACAGAGTTGCTGCTGGGATATGGGATAGGATTTATTCTATCCCAGCAACTGCAAACGACCACTTTTGACCCACCAATGTCCAAATGTCAGTCAGGATTAAAATTTCCAAGGGAAAGCACAATGCACCCCACCTTACTATTAATTTTGACAAATTAGGCTAACCTGAAGTATCTTCTGCCAGCACTAGGTAGATAATGCTGGCATGCGTGTAGTCCCCATTTATAACAAGGGTGTCCACAGTTAGTAAGGCTCTCATTTGTACTGTATACTCTACTGATAAATTTACTTTTGGATGAAGTGCCAACTGAAGATATTTGAACCAAGGCTACATTATGTGCAGCCTAAGATGAGTAAAGTCATAATCGACAGCAATAAATTATGAGTTTTAAGAAATCATTTTATTAACCTTTTCACCACCAGGTTAAGCTATTTAGAATTTTATTCTCATTAACATGCCAGATGATTTTATTCTACTGCAGAGGGAATGCATTAGCTGGTTGGGGTGGCCTTGCAAGCTCACATTGAATGGGTCAACTCACTGTTGCTTAGGTTTGCTGAGAATCCCTGTTAATCAGCTAATTATTAAGTTACAGTAGCTGGTGTAGGCAGGAATGGGTTATGGTCCAAATCAAAATGTGAAACACAGTAAATGTAATATTAATTTTATCGTGTGAACAGCCAGAGTTAGAAGTGGAAAATTGTTCTCTCGAGGTGGGAATTCTTAACTTCTGGCTTTTAAATACATGGATCCGAATGCAGCTGTTCAGTACATAAGAAATAATACAGAGATTGTTGTTTGCAAAAGTAAAACTACAGTTGGTGACTGTACTATGAAAAGACCTTTGGCTGAACTGATTTTCAAAGTAATTTTCTTTAATTTAGAAAGCAGACTTTGGATATACAGTGTGTACTAAAACATAATTGACTGTAACCATCAATCACTGTCTGTTTATGATCAGGGATGCCAGGAGGGGCACAGGGGTGTAGGAACTGGAGGGAAAATGGGGCATGTGCCCCTCCCCCCAAACTTTGTCATGAAGTGCCCTTTTTGCAACAGGAAAGTGCCCTTTTTGCAACAGGAAAGTGCCCTTTTTATGTTAAAACATGTGCCTCAAGTGTCCTTTTGAAGTCCTACCCCCTGAACAAAGTGCCCTTTTGAAGCTGTGCCCCTCGAAGATCAAATTGCTTCCTACACCACTGGAGGGGCAGCTTCCACTCTTGCCTTTCAGTGCTAGGAGGGGCAAGGGGGGTTAACGCTTAAGATATTAAAAAGTAAACTATATGGGGTCACTACATAGAGTGGGTATCTCCTTGTATTTAAAATATAATTAAATAGAAAAATAAGTTCACCATTTATTATTTTATCATATATTTTATTTATTAAAATTTGTACCTAACTGATGCTGGAGAAACAACAATAGGACTCAAGGTCCCTTACAAGGTTGTTCTCCTAAGATTGAATTGATTTTATGGAGGGAGGGGGGGGGGGGGGGACCAGAGAACCTGGAAAAACCCTTGAAGCACAGGAGAGGTCAACTACAATAACTCTACTCACACAAGTTCCAAGCTCAAGCCTGTGACAAGGTGTCCAAAGTGGTCACCCATCCAAGTACTAACGCCATCCAATCAAGCTTAACTTTGGATCACAGTGGTCAGGCAACTCTTCTGTCTCTTCACCACCCATGCTTCCCATATGGTCATATAGGTATAGTACCAGTTTAAAACTGGTGTAAAATGTATAAATCAGCAACTAATGTTTACCCCATATACCAATGTATATTACTTGTAGATACAAATTTAAAAAAAAACAATACCTTGTAGTACATTGTACAGCTATAAGAATATTATGTCACATATAACATATATAAAAAGTAATAAACACAGTGTCAACAGCCATAAGACAATATATTTTTTTGTTAAAAATATGAGGAGATACTACATACATGTTGATATAAACTTGATCAGTCACTCAGCTAATTATGAATATTTGAGGTGATGGAAAGATGTAGACAATTATTTATTATTCAAATAGCCATCGTTTATACGTTCCAATGATACTTCTTGAAGTCATATCCAGTGTCCATATGACGATATACAATAAATATTTAATTATTTTACATACAAGTATGGAAAACTATGAAATCTGAAAAGTGAACTCGTCATGAAGAACGGCCACGATGCATGGGCCACGATGAATCTGTTATCTGTCACACTTTAAACTCGAACCAGAGTTCCAAAAATACCACAAAGGCAAGTAAGTATTTCTTGTCTCCTTGAAATGACTTTTGCAAAGGAATAACTCTCAATTTCTCAGATTAAAGTCCCAATAAACACGTTATTTCGCTTCACTCCTTCTCGAAAACAAGCCATATTACATGAAGACCGCGATGGGAGAATGGGTGTGAAATTCTCTGCGCAGCGCAGTAGGCGTCAACGCGTTAAGCCAATCAGAGTCGATTTTCAAATGGATTGTCCCAGAGCCATTCGCTTGCCGCGCGCGTATGGGTCTGGGTACGAGATTGATGGCAACACCGCTGCCAAACGTTTGCACATGCGTGATCCGTTTTCCACCAATCTCGTACCCAGACCCATACGCGCGCGGGAAGATTTGCCCTCGCGGCCGGGCATATTTGGCTCTGGGAACGAGATTGGTTTTCCACTAGGCGACTTTTTTCGCGCGAAGCGAATCGAAAAAATATATTCAGCAACGTGATTGGTTAGCGACAAAATTCGCCGCGAAAAAGTAGAAACAGATCCTACGTATACTTTGTCTGGCGAAAAATCGCTTCGCGCGAAAAAAGTCGCCTAGTGGAAAATTAAGTAAGACTCGACTATTAATTTGTGTTTTAAAAAAAGGGTAAAGAAATTTACCTAGTTTTCACCATGAGAAGGCTCTGCACGAATTTTTTTTCTCAAACTTTCTTTGATGATTTTTTTTTTCTAGCACATTGCCTTGCACGCAGGGGCGGCGTGGCCCACCGGGACACCGGGAGATTTCCCGGTGGGCCCCGAGGATCTGTACTTTGCGGGCCCCAACAATTTCTGACTGGCATCGTGACGTGCAGTTCAATTCGTTTTATAAAACCTTTAGTATTTCGATATTATTTTTCCAATTCAACGTTTCCTATGCAGAACATTTGTTTTATTTTATTTTATACAATGACACCCAAATTTCAAATAATTTCTGGGGGAGCATGCCCCCGGACCCCCCTAAACATGAGGAGCCAAAACAAATTTGAGAATGAGCAGTTCTAAATTCTTCCTATGAACACTGAAAGTGGGCCCTCGAACTGTCATTTCCCGGCCCCTATTTCAGAGCCACGCCACCACTGCTTGCACGAATTTCTTTTTGGTTTCCCCCCTCCCCATCACTTTTCTAATGGTCCGCCCCTTAACTCAAGAGAGAATGATGAAAACGTTTTGAAACAAACGGCTTTTTAGATCTTGCAGAGAACTGAACGATATCGATGCCTTGTCATATTTATTTGTCAACAACGAAAAAAGTAAGAAATCGCGAACGAGAAAAACAATCCAAAGAGAGTAGAATGAATTGGCAGTGTTAGTGGTGTGGTGACAAAATCAGAGGAACTTTTAACGGTAGGAGATTCGTATTTACCAGTTTAGCTGAGCATAGTTAATAGAAAATAGACATGGTTTGGAAGCTCACAAAAGTCATTGTTTTATGTTTTTGTTCAGGTTTATGGAAATATTTGCACTTTCACGGTTACTGAACATATTGTGTTTTCTGTATAATGAAGTAATCGTCCAATAGCAACGTTTGGGTTCAATCACTCAACCGTACTGTTTAAATATTAATAAACCTAAAATAAACCTTCATGTACCTTTCAACATGAATCGTAGCTTGATTGTTAACCGCTTTGAAGTTTTCCGGGTTTCCAAACCATGCCTATTTTCTATTAACTATGAGCTGAGTTAACTGAACAGAAGAAATCTTAAAAAGAAAACTCAATATAAAAAAATATGAAATATAAAAAATTACCTATTACAAAAATTGCGATACAAAAATGCATATTAAGCGGGCGAGGGGTTGTTGCGTTCATGTATTTCTAGTATGCTTATAATTTTAACTTTTGTGTCGGACTCTCACTGTTTTCCCGCTCTTTTTCCGAGGACGCGCTCGGACGTCGCGCATGCGCAAAACGTTTGGCAGCGGTACGTGTTGCCAGAGGGCTCTGCGTGTTGCTAATGATGGAATATAAATATTCCATTCCAGCGGCAGCGTCGCAACGAGACGGGAAAAGATTACCCAAACCGCTCCCAGCTTGATGTTGACGTTAGAACGGAAGCCAGGAAGTCGCAAAGCTGCCTTTTTTACGGAAACGGATATTCCTAACGAGCGGAAATGAGTCGGTAATATCTGATCACGAAAGGATGCTTTGCATGCGATCTTTGTGAAGTTCTTTGTGGAGATGATTGGCGTTTGTACTTAACAACTGTTGTCCGGGAGGAAATATCAGTGAAGAAGTCGTAAGGAAGAGAATAGGTTTATATCTTTTATATCGAAACTGTCTTGACACAGAGCAAGGCCGCAAGGGGAGAGTGTATTTTGGGGGGGTTACACAGCGTGGTTGGCAACCTCTGGCAAGTTGGCAACTATCTGCGTTGACTGGTGTTGGACCCAAGGTAAGTTCTGTTTTATAAACAAAATCTAGGCTATGTGTTCAGTTCAAAGGGTTTCATTAAAGTCACCTGAAAAGCTTCCTTGACTGAAACCGCATTTGAAAGTTTTTGAAAGGATATTTAACTTATAAACATTAAATTTCATTTCACCTTGTCGATTTGACATTGATGTTGGACGTGATTTGGGGAGGCCAGACTGGTAGTTGTTAATGTTTGGCATGTAAGATGCTTTTTGTAAAGATAAACTGTTGTATTGAATAATTTCTTTATAAACCTAGTAACGCCTTTATAAACTTAGCTAGCTTGGCCAGGCTAGCTTGTACAGTGTACATATATCACTTCAGAGCACTTCAGAGCTTTAATATTAATTGACCCCCAAGCTTTTGCCTTACCCCCCCCCCCCCCCCCCCCCCCCCCTAAAAAACAGGCTGCCATGCAGGTTATTACAGTATACATGTAAATTATTATTATACATTTTTCTCAAATCCTTGATTGTAATTGGCCAGAAAGTTGATGAGAATTCTCGATATCTTCACTTTTAGTTGTATTTGCTGCTGTAATTGTTAGATTCTGAGTCCGCGATGCTATTATCTGTTGTTTCTGGAGGTATTATCTATAGGGAAAATGACTTATCATGCATGTGCTGACGTGACCTATCCAGCTATAGGCAAACTGAAGAAAAGCACGGGAAAGAAACAACTGACTTTGAATTGCATTTTTTCAAACATTTTTTGGTTCTCAGAGAGTGGTTTCTTTACATTTTCAACTGAAAATGTATAATAAAACAATTAATAAATTTGACTTTTTTGATATCAAGAATTACTGAGGTCTCAGACCACAATTGATGGTACCGAAAAAGATGGTGGCGGTACATTTAACCACAATGCTTTGCAACCTCAAATCAGCTCAAATAACAACTAAACATTATTTATCATGCTAAGATGGATTAAGTAAGCAAGAACTTCATTCTTTCCAAAGTTGATCGTTTCAAAACCCTATCTTCCAATAATTCTGCAAGAAAAAATGTTTACTGCATGCAAAGGATGGTGGTTAAATGTACAAGTCACCATCTTTTTCCGTATGGTCAATTATGAGCCTCAGCCTTCAGTATTGGCAGATAACACAGACTTTGGCCTTGATAATTCTTGATATAAAAAAAGTCTCATCCAATAATTGCTTATTATTCACCATACATAATGTATCTGAGTGAAATTGATAGCAGCTACATGTTGATTGTGGAGATCATGGCCTGTGTGGTGTAAGAGACCTGAGCTAGCCCACTTTGCTGAGATTGTGTTTGCATGAGAAGGGCTAGCTCACCTAGCCGGGCTTGCTTGCTTGTTGTGCTAATTGCATAGTTCATAGGTGGGGGGGGGGGGCCCAACTTTGTAAAAGTGGAAAAAAGGGGGGCTGAGCCCCCCTGCCTTTGCGCCAAAGGTAAGGGTGATTATACGTTGAATATTTATACATCTTCGATATACAGCATTTTGAAAATTCCATATCACTGCAGGGTGACAATCCTGGTGAAAATCGTAAGAAAAATCGTGCTGTGTGATAGCTCAAAACTCATTTCATGAAGTACTCCATGTATTAGCATTTGATGACTGCTAACCAGAAGTATGAATGAGCCATATCGAAACGCCAAGAATTAAGAAAGGCCGAAAAAAATGAAGAATAATGAAAAAATTGTTGTGGGCAGTAAAGGTTTTATAACGTTTAGGATTCTGTAAAATCTTCCCCCAAAATGCAGGAAATGCCATTTCAGAGACTCTAGATTTCAAAATTTTCCAGGGGGGCATGCCCCCGTACCCCCCTAGAGGTTTCTTGTGCCTTCGGTGCTCGAAGTTCAGCCCCCCTACCAAACCTTTCTTCCGCCGCCTATGGCATAGTTTATCAGTTCTGGAAAGACACAAAGTCTCATTGTTTTAAATATGAACTGTACATGAACAAGCAGAACTTGTGAATTATTAATATGTCAAAAAAAGCTAATAAAAACAAATTTTGTCATGTGTACGAAGCTTTTAATGCCAGCCCAGATAGGTGAGCTAGCCTACGCGGACTGGCATTTTACTGCCTAGTCTCCTTCTCAGCCATCATCATAAGAACATCTGCAAAGGAGGCTATGTACTGCTAGCATCTATGTATGAGTTTACTGTCACCTAGATTTTCAAGAGCTGATGAGGCTTATTTCATTATATCAGGGACTTCATCAGCTTTTAAATAAAAAAACCATTGTGTAGGCAAGTAAATAATATTCAGGCAATTTCATGTAACAGACATTACACTGTTTGCCAAATGTTGGGAAATAAGTTTATATATTTTTTCCACTTTCACTGTCATTTCATTTTGAATTAGAAATTCTGATAATTGAACAACAACAATATAAAAACAATCCAAAGATAAACATCTTGAAGTGTTTTACAGACTATAATTATTGTTTTTCTTTAAACTGTTGGCTGGCTCTGGCTTTTGAACAACAACAATTGGGTACAAGTCTGATTAATTTTTCAAAACTAATTGTATGTTGTCAAATTTCACATAGTTACAATTTATTATTACAGTTGTGTAATGGACATTACTTTGGAAAAGACATGCCTATGTTAATACATTTTCAAACAAAATTATCATCTCAATTACATCAATGATTGTTGCAACAAAATACCTGAAGTGTGACAATCTGTATGTACATATTACATTTGTACATATTGGATAAAATTTAAACTTTTTTTGATGATTTTGTGTGTAATGGACATTACACAGAACGGTCAGAAGTTGTAACAGACATAATGATTACCTGTAACAGTTTTGTCTCATGCCTCTTATTTGATGATTCTTGATCACAAAGTTACACAATTTGATAGATGATTAGATTTAAAACATAATTTAATCAATTATAATATTTTTGAACATACAACCAAATAGTTTTCAGTTTTTTGGTAAATAAAGTATAGTATGCAAGCACTGTAACTAAATGTTGCCGTTTAAAAGCCTTAATTACATGTAAAATGTTAATTAAGAAGTCATAATTTTAAGGAATAACAATATTTGAATGCTTGCAATAGAGTTAGAAGTGTTTATAGGTACAGTGCTTACTGCTCTTTTCTCCAACTCCACAATCCTATAGGTACCACGGTTGTTAATAGAACCCTAACATATTTAAATATTTGTCCGTTACACCAAAAATATATGAAAATCAAGGGAGATGGAGTAAACGAATATCAAGTTAAGTCTTGCAGAAAAAATAAGTATAGAGGGTGCTAGCTGCTCTTTTATTGATACAACATTAAAAAAATTGTGATTTTTGTAATGGACATTACATCTCAAATCTGGCAATAAGATTTTGTAGAAATGACTTTTTCACATAAAGAAAACATCAGGACTTACAGTAATGAAATGTTCATTTTTAATATTCATTTGTAATTCTACATTGGATCTTTTCACAAAAAAACACTTTGAAACCTATTATTTGAAAGTCTAAAGTTTGATCAATTTCACATCTGTACTTGCTTTAACAAGTGCTCAGTAGAATGTGTGAAAAAAATCGAAATTATTGTAAAAAGTAGATATTTCCCAAAAATTTAGGCATCAAGGATATAATTTTCTTAGCCTATAAGGACTGTTGAGCAGTGCTGTGATAACTTTGTTACAAGTAAGTAGTTACGTTTTTAAGTAACTGTTACTGAAACTAGTTACTTTTTCTGAAGAAGTAACTGTAACTATAACTAGTTACTTTTTTAAAGAACTGTAACTAGTTACAATATTTGGTTCAAAAATGTGACTAGTATAGTTACTGATATTCAGTTAAGGATATCATTCTTTCTTGATAAAAATGGTTTTGATATAATAATAAAGGTACATTATGTACACATTTGACTATTTCTGCTTAGTGACAACTATATTTAGGCATTTAGCTGTAAAAACATAATTATGGTACTGGTGTCTAAAAACTAGTACTTTCTTTGTTGATTCTAGTAACACGGACAATGGAATGTAACTTTATAACTAGTTACAAAATTTTTGAAGTAACTTTGTAACTGTAACTAGTTACTTTCTTTTCATTGTAACTTTTATCGGTAACTAGTTACTTTTCTAACGATGTAACTGTAACTGTAACTAGTTACAAAAATTATGTAATTTTTACAGCACTGCGTCTGCTGTTGAGTAACTTGAAAAATCCACCACCCCAAATTTTTTTGTTATTTTACTCTGAACCTAACATAAACTTTAATACTGGGGAGTTTCAGCAACTTTTACAGTCAAAATGGAAATACCTTCCCACTTCCGCTTCTGTAGTTGGTTGTGTATTACTGTATTTCTGTAGCCGCTACTGAAGCGCGAGGAAATTCTAGCAATAAAAGTTGCCAATTCTTGATGTATATTCGTCTGTTGGTATCGGTTTGGGATAAACATCGCTTGTATTAAAATTATGTATACTATTTTTGTACAGTTTTCAACAAAAATATTTCTCAGGCTTCCGTAGCGACTACAGAAATACAGCAATACGCAACGAACTACAGAAGAAGAAGTGGGAAGGAATTTCCATTTGGACTGTAACTTCTGCGGGAAGAATTACTGAGGAATTACCTTAAAGGGTATTGGCAATAAAAATTAAGTTTGTCTCATTTGAAAGAACTCGCCAAATGGTATAAGAAGACCTTTTGTAATTTTTCTCTATCTTTCTTGTGTTTTGAAATATTTCGACCAAACACAGCGTGCTGTCCGCCATCTTGTTGTAATATTGGGTCTAATTAACTAGGAAATTGGTGACGTCAGGTAAACCTGATGAAACTACTCCGTGGGTGCCCAAATTTCCACGGAAGGCTTTTTAAATGTTGTGTCGAGTTTCTAGCTCATAATGTCATAAGGTTGGCAAGATAAAAAATTCACTTTACCCTGCATAATTTTGCATATCGAAAATAATTCCAAGATGGCGGACAGCACACTGAGTTTGGTCGAAATATTTCCAAAACCAAAACAGATACGGAAAAATTGTAAAAGGTCTTCTTATACCATTTGACGAGTTCTTTCAAATGAGATAAACTTAATTTTTATTGCCAATACCCTTTAAAGGAGCCCGCTAGGACTAAGAAAACCATCACTTTTGGTTGTTTTAATCTTTTTCCAGCATTTCAGCGAAAGCGGTGTACCACACAGAAGAGAGCAGAATCATATAAAAAATGGCTAGGAAAAAATCAACCCAACGGAGAGTGAAAATGGATGACAACTCAAACCACAGTCCTGGTATAGTGAGTGGTGAAAATAATAACAGATCTCCCGTATATGACCCCATGCAGGAAGTGACAGATCAAGAGGCTACGAGCGAGGACTCTGCCCGCTTATCAAACTACGACGGAGCTAGTGCTGCATCTCCTGCGGTTTACCCTGATGGAGATCTGAGTCAAGGAAAAGCTATTGTCGCTGATATTGCTGTGAAAGTTAAAGAAGAACCTAAAACAGACTTTGAGTCACAGAGTTGCCCAAAAACATCGCATTCCGAACCAACTGCGCGAGCTCTACCAATAAGAGTAAAAAAAGAACGATTATCAATAGATACGAAGTCAGACTCCAATTCCTTTACTCGGGTCCCAGGAACTGCTGCCGAAATGGATCTGGGGTCCCATCTGGAACGGTCCCTAAATGATCCTCTACGTTCGGGTCTGACTTGGTCGCAGCTTATGGAAGCCAAGAATTATCCAAGGGTGCATGATACCGGAGCAGTTCAAAGCGATAGAGTCGTGAAGGGGGAGAAATCTCGCAGTCAACAACGTGTTTCTTTTTCGGCAAACTCGATATCATTAGAGTCACCACCGCATCTACAGGTGTTACGAATTTCACCTAGACCCGGTCAAGAGGACATGATTGTTCTTTCGGATTCCTCAAAAAGCAGTAACAGCCCCCCTGTGACAGGCCCACCCACAACGAGGACCTCGACTACTTCCAGCAGGTTTTACCCCAATTCTGGAAACGGCGGTAAACTCCGCTTGAAAGAAGGCAGTGGTGTCAGCAATCTCCTAGATTTATCCAAAAACAGTATTCCACCAGAGATTCGGAGAGTCCTCACTTCGAAGTACGGGCCGCCCAAGAGGAACGACGAGAGTCACTTGGGAGGCATGGTACCTAACTTCAACAAATCGAGGTCGCGGTTCACAGTGGGCGCCAAAAAAACGCCTGGGGTATCGGCTGAAACTGAATCAAATGATAAAATAGAAATTCCCATATCCCCACCGTTTATGGCCTTCGAGCAAGAGAAAGATCTCAATGAAGGCAAAGCTGTTGGTCAGGCTCGTTCCTTGCCCTCTGTGGTACTCTCACGTTCAACAGAACCCAGTCATACTGCGCCCAGGAGCAAGCCGCCTGTCTTGGTTAGTAGTGAGCTTGGAGTAAATTTATCGGTGCCTGAAAACAGAGAGTCTAACCGATCGCCGTTGTCCTTGCATATGCCATCAGACCCCCGAGCGAGTCATTCAATGAATCAAGAGCGGCGCATGATCGATCTTTCCAATACTCAACACTATAGACCAAGCAGTCAGCCAAGTCAGACCTACAGACCAAGACCGACCGCTGCTCGGAATGCCAGACGAAGTGCCTCCCCCGGTCTCGGACCTAGACCACTTCCGCCCAAACGTCCGCCCAGTGCGGAGTATCAAACACCTGTCAGTATGATTGATTTGGGAAGCTTTGGCAAAGGTTTAGAGTTTCAAGGCGTGGCATCCCGTCGGACCATGCCGCAACACGATCGGGTTGCGGCCGTCGGAATGGGTCGGATTCCGAAGAGGAGGCATTCTTTGGACTCGCAAAGCATTATGAGCGATCGAGGCAAGAGGATATGTACAGAGCGCAGTAAACCATTAAGTGAAAGGCCAGAGATGAAAACCGCGGAAAGTGCCGTGAAGCTGAATATCGGAGACCTTCTGCAACTCGAACAGGAGGAACAGAGGTACATCAAGGATCTGTCGCACGTACAAGGCCAGTTAACAGACGTCCGTTTCAAAATCCAGCAAATGCAACAGGAATTAGAGATATTGCAGTGCCAGGAGATCGACATCAAGCGTCTTATCGACAAAGTGCGGACAAAGAGAGTGACGATCTTAAAGGACGCCCAAGACCACGAGGGATCGGAGGGAACTCGGGGGACTCGTGTGCCCGGCGTTTCCGACAAAAACGAAGACAGAGTGTGTCTAGTGACGAGGGAACGGCAAGACGTTAGCGAGAGGAGGGTGACGCCCGATCGGGCGAGTCCCGGATTCCTGACCACCTTTCGCACTGAACTTTCCGAAGGTTCAACCCGAAACACTGAGACAAAGCGAAAGGTCGAGATCGTCGCTGGAGTCGAAGGCGAAGAACGACATCTCAGGGGGCAACTAGACAGACCGAGTATTAGAAGGGTGGAGCTATCAAGTGAATCCTCCGACGATAAGTCCGATAGTCACTATGGCAACCGTCTGCCTGCGAATCGGCAAAATGTGCCTTCAGAGATAGTGCTTTACTCGAGTCGTGCTTCAAGTAATCGAAGTGGACCGGAACATCGGGACTTTACTCACAGTGGCCGTAATCACCCAGTAACGTCTAGCAATGGTAATGGTGGTGGTGGTGGTGGTGGTGGTGGTGGTAGGAATAACCACGGGAGAGAGAATCTACGAAAGTTTGCAAGTTTAGGCTCTAATGGAGCTCAGAGGGTCTTTCAAGAGAAAATTTCGTGGAGCAGTGAGAAACCGGGCATAGGGGACAACTGTTCTGTTGCGGAGAACGGTGATGGTACGTTGCTGGTCCGACGGCACAGACTTCCAGCAGCCCTTCACGCCAGAAAGGGCTCAAATTCTGTGATTTTCGAGGAGAGCGATTTGGACTACGAAGGGGAGAAAGGTCTGGATTGTGGTGTTCTCCTTACTGATGGATCAGAACAGTTTTTGGGATGTTTCGAAATATCGAGCACCACGGAAGAACCGCTGACCGAAGAAGATGAGGGTCCCATAGAGGTAAGAGAAACAAATACATACGAGCTTTCTTAGCTACGAATAACTTTTCCATGGTATAATGTTTATTGATATTTGACAATGGACATCGAGGCATGCATGTGTCACGTGACAAGATCTGTGCAATATAGTTAGGAAGATGGCCGAATAAACACGACGTATTGTACATGGGTAGAGATAAGAGGGACTTTAAGATTCAGACAACGGACTACGGCTACGCTAGAAAGTTTAACAGTGGTATTAAATGGTGGTGTATTTATGCATTCTAATTTAAAGATACATAATCGCACGGATTCGTTTTGTTCTTAAATTCTTGAGGAAAAACACTTGTTCAATCTATGTTAGTCGCGAGAGTAAGGTTAAGCTTCTCCAAGGATTCTGTAGTGACTCGGGTTTCGCGTTGTCTTTACAACGTAAAAATGCTTTTCCTACGTTGTCAACAGAGCCACGATGGCATGCAAATTACTCTTGGGACCGTCATTTGCAAAAGTTCTTTGTATATGACATAAAATTCTGTTGTTCAAACACGTTGCCGTAGTCCTTAGTCGTTGTGTTTTCTTAAAGTCCCTAATGTCTAGGTTAAAGTGCATATAAACCCTACACAGTTTTTATTTGTTTGTATAGATCACGGCAAAAGAACTGATAAGTTATTTTACAGTTTTTGATTTGGTCCATTCGTTTCGGAGATATCTTGCTTCAAACATTGGCAAAATGCTCCAATTTGAACGTCCCGCGAAAAATTGCCGCAAATATTATATGATCAAAATAGGACCTGGAACCGACAAGGCGTGACGTCATTTAAGAAACGTCAACTCTGATCGCTCTGTCACTAGCCGTGTACGCACGAAGTTTTCCATACTAAGTTTAGCTTTAAAATTCGTCGAATATTTGCAGCTTAATAATTATAGTAATGCCAGATAGGTGTGCTGTATACGGTTGCTCAAACACGGCTAGTGTAGCCGATGACGTCAAATTAAATTTGATTTTTGATTTAAATGACGTCACAGGTGTCTCGCCCCAATCCTCTATAATTTGCGGCTTTTTCATTTAAATAGCTATGTTTAAAGCGAGATATCTCTGGAGTAAATGGACCAAATCAAAAACTGTAAAAGAACTTATCAGCTCTTTTTGCGTCCTACATGTATATACAGAAAACTGAAAACCGTGTTGGGTTTATGTGCACTTTAAGGGCTAGTGTTAGGAATCCATGTTAGATTTACGTTTAGGGCCAGTGCTAAAGTGCCCATGAAGGGAAACTCCCGAAGTAACATCTTGGAAATTTTTTTGTTTCCTTGCTTTATTGTTGAGATATTTCTGGTTGTTACATATGCAAATTTAACATCTTGACGTCACATGTGCATAATGAGCAGTGCTAGATTAACCTTCCCAGGGCCGGGGGCAAAAATATTTTAGGGCCGGTCACAAACTGAGAGCCACCCCCGGAGTACGGTGAACTGAAAGCGTAGGTTGATCGGAGGTTCGTACTCCCGCTTTCAAACAGAAGGGGGCCCGTGGCTGAGATAGCGTGTGATTTTCTCAGGCTAGTTCGGACTTTCAAAAGAAACTGCATAATTTTTTTATTCAGTCATTAATAATTCACTCATAGGTAATCCGCCACTGATAATGAGCTATAGGAGAAATTAGTTATTTATCGTTGCTATTACTGTATTAAACCAAATTAATTCGAAGTTCTAAAGCATGCGGGTGTGTTTCTCCCACAAACCAAACATGTACAATTTTCAAGTGATTATATTTAGTAATAGCAAAGATGTATAATCGTTTAATTTGCATATCAAACAACCTGAAATATCTCAACAACGAAGAAAGGAAACGAAAAACTGCAAAAGTTCTGTCATTTTAAGTGTTCTTTCAAATACAGCAGACTTAATTTTTCTTTCATCACAGGCGGCGGCCCATTCAAGCGACTTGTCTGACTGATATTATTAAAATGTATTAAAGTGCATACAAACCCTCCACAGTTTTTAGTTCCCTGTTTAGAGGGCGGAAAAACAGTTGTAAAGTTATTTTACAGTTTTTGATTTGGTTGTTTTGTTTCCGAGATATATCTCTTTGAACATTGGCAAAAAGTCCTATTCGCTGGAAATTGCCGCAAATGCTATTTGGTCAATATTGGGACTGGTAACCACTGATGTGACGTCATTTCCTCATTAATTCCATTAATTTTGGTCGAAATATTTCAAAACACAAGAAAGATAGAGAAAAATTGTAAAAGGGCTTCTTATACCATTTGACGAGTTCTTTCAAATGAGACAAACTTAATTTTTATATCCAAGG
>JAWNZC010000252.1:1962500-2157500 GCA_035771165.1 Paragorgia papillata | reverse complement strand
TCTAAACTAAACCAATTCTTCTTTGTAAATTTAGTTTATGCAAGTTTCAAAACCACAGTGAGATCCTAATCAATCGCGTGAGCCCTTGAAAAAAGATGAGTGTTTATACGAGGACGAGTTACTCGGCAAAGCCGCCCATGCATTATAATGGTTTCACATTCCATGAGTAGTTTCCGATTGTCTTCATAAGTGGCGCGTGTGCTGTTGTGACGAATTCAACTCGGCTGGCCGAGTTACCCGGCAAGAGAGTGTTTATATGGGAATATTTTCATCCCGGCATGCCGAGATCTGGGCTAGCCGAGTTACCCGCCATGTCTCATATAAACACTCTGCCGGGATAGCATTGAATCTCTATACATGGCGGGTAACTCGGTTTGCCGAGTAACTCGCCTAGCCGGGTAACTCGGCTCCATATAAACAGGCCCTAAGAGGTCTCATTGAAACTCGATACACTGCTGTTTACTGAAGTATCAATAACACTTTACACTCTCAAAATTTATTAGCATTTATTTCACGGCTGAATAACGCGCGTGGTATTCAGCTTACTTCTGCACATGCGCAGTAGCGGTCTAATGCGTCCCACAAGCCGTGTGCCACTTGTCGCCAGACTTATACTGAAAATTGTCTTCGGATTAAGTATGTAACTCTGGTTTTCCTTCATGCGCGTATAAATCTTTCGCCTTTTACTAAAGATTTCCGTGGAGGAGAACAATTGAATGAGTCTATAGACTAATTTTTTGTCACCCTGCCTTACGGCGGGGTACTTATTAATCAAAATAAAAATCTTTTAGAATGTTTATTTTTAGCTTATGCTTTGTCACTTATCTACCGGGGTTAGTCGGCGGAAACACTCCCAGACATACAAACACTTCTCTGTACGTATTGATGTCTTTAATTAAGTACTCCTTTTCCCCTCGCACTATCCCTGCCTGGAATAACCTTCCAGAGCAAATAGTTAATAACAAGTGCTCCGAAAGCTTCAGCAAGCACGTCTTTTCTGAATTAGCTTTAAGTTTATTAATTATTACTATTGTTACCGTCAGCTGTAATATAATTTGTTAGTTGTATTTAGTTAAATTAGGATTTTATTACTGTAATTTTACATCGGTTGTATGCAATCAGCATACAGATACAGAGGTACTTTCGTGAGTTTCCCTCGGCTGTCGGGCTGTCGTTCTTTTTAATTATGACCAAGTATTTGACTTAATAATCGTACTGCCCAAATCAATGGTTATTTTTTTAAGAAGTGACACATTTCCCGAAACGTTACTGAAACTATGAATTGCCTTAACTCTTTCCAGTGTCCGAATTGGTCTTTAGTATTTTATTCTGGCTAACGCCAGACGATTTTATTCACCTCTGGAGAAGCCCTCGGACAGGAAGGAGTTGTAAACTATCTCTCTAACTCTTTCCAGTGTCCGAATTGGTCTTTAGTATTTTATTCTGGCTAACGCCAGACGATTTTATTCACCTCTGGAGAAGCCCTCGGACAGGAATGAGTTAAACAAGTGTTCGCCATCTAGTTTTGGCAGTAAATAATTAAACAGGCTTTGTCACTCTTTACAGTGAAATAAAAGTAGTGTGCTGCTGCGTAGGTAGTGTTGAAATACAAATGGAAATAAGGTTTGAGTACTGCCGAAAATACTGAACGTAGTTTCTAACGTTTCGAGCGAAGGCCCTTCGTCAGAGAGAAACGTTAGACGAAGGGCCTTTTCTCGAAACGTTCAATATTTTCGGCAGTACCCAAACCTTACTATATGTCACTCTATTTACACAAAAAAAAAGAACTACAATCCTGGCCAAAATTAACTCGGACAGTCGCGTAAAACGATTCATCAATTCCTAAGAGTATGTTCAAATAACATCGCCCCCCACTCCCCCGTTCAATGCTGGTTAGAAAATGAAATGCAAAGTATGTTCAGCGCAAATTTTTATCAACATTGAATGGGGGGAGCGGGGGGAACGATTTTCAGAAGGAAATTTGATATCAGATGTGATTTAAGGCAAGGTGTCCGAGTGATTTTGACCAGGATTGTAACAGAACTACGGATGGTCAAAATTGAAGCAAGATTGAAAAGGGATTGCAAATGTGACATCTTGAATTTTGTTGGCCCGGCGGCAATCAACTTTTGGCCAATTTGTGTAAAAACTTTGTTTTAAAGGTTCATTATAAATTTTCCGTAGTAGTTAGTTGACTCGTATACACACGCAAAAACGCACACTCTGTGTTAGACCTGATGCAGAATGATGTCAGATCTGTTCAGAAAAATGTAGCGACCCTCCTGATACAGCCTGTTGCAGTATCAGCTATGATACACCTATGATATCATATCTGTATCATACCTGCAGCTACAACAGACTGTTCAGAACAGATTCTGTCAAACTGTATCAGCCTGACACGGTCAGTGCTGTATATAACAGACTGAACAGGTATGTTGTCTACGGAGCTGTCGCAGTCTGTTAGAAATTCGAACTAAATGTTGATACATCAGCGCGCTGGTACATTCTGTAGCTGTCAGGCTGTATCAAGGGTCGCTACATTTCTCTGAACAGATCTGATATCAGAGCTGATCAGACTGTGCGTTTTTAGGTGTTCATAATCGAATTAAAAAAAAGTAGCGTGCTGCGTCGGGCAGTGTAGAAACAACAATCGAAATATAGTAAGGTTAGATATACTGCCGAAACAGAGAACGTAGGAATCTAACGTTTCGAGCGAAGGCTCTTCGTCAGAGAGAAACGTGTAATCATCGAATTAATGTACAGCTTTAATTTTAATTTTAAAGTTTGTAGTTAGTATTTTATTCTGGCTAACGCCAGACGATTTTATTCACCTCTGGGGAAGCCCTCGAACCGGAATGAGTTAAATGTAATATGTTTATTTTTTTCTTATAGCCTTATAAAGGAAAGCTCTACAGTGCTTCAGCGGATCGAACAGCTAAGGCGTTTGATTTAAAGGTAAACAAACTGTTCTGTCTATTCGATATATTTTGAGAGTGCCACTCGTTAAAGTGCATGCCTTTAAAAAAAAGTCTGTTTCATTTGAAAAGACACTTAAAATGACAAAGTAACATATTTTGTAGTTTGTTTTTTCCGTTGCTTCGTTATTGAAATATTTCAGGTTGTTTGATATGAAAATTAAATATTTTGACATCACACGTGCATAGTGACTTATTGAAAAAGGTTATTGTCTGTCATTTTAAGTGTTCTTTCAAATAAGACAGACTTAGTTTTCGTTTCATAGACACTTTAATGCAGTAGAAACATTTGTCAACTGTCCATTCCGTAAGAGGAACGACCAACGAAGAACTTTAAAATAAGTACATCGAATTTTCCTCGTGTGATACCTTAGAAAAAAGGATTTGGTGTGTTGTGGTGTGTTGTGTTGTGTTGTGGTGTGTTGTGGTGTGTTGTGGTGTGTTGTGGTGTGTTGTGGTGTGTTGTGGTGTTGTGGTGTTGTGTGGTGTTGTGTGGTGTGTTGTGTTGTGTTGTGGTGTGGTGTGTTGTGTTGTGTTGTGTTGTGTTGTGTTGTGTTGTGTTGTGTTGTGTTGAAGTATTTATTTAACGTTGTAGACTGGGGAATGTACCACTACTTTCCAAGGACATCATCTAGCAGTCAATTGCCTTCAGGTAATTATTGCTCGTTCTATATACTGTTCTGTATCTTGCATGCGTTCTTATGCTTTAAATAAATTCTCTGTGTTTGGCTGTAGATTGCTTACGATGGAGCCAACAGGGATCGCTTATTTACTGGATCAAATGATCAGACAGTGAGAGCTTACAATGCAAAGGTACGTTACGAGCAGAACCAGAGAATATTTCATTCCATTCCATTTTATAAAATAGGTTGCGTCTTACGCACGCTGTGATTGGTCAATTACCGTGTTTATATCAGGCTATGCAAACACGGTTGTGACGGTTTCTTAGCCTTATTTCATAAAAGAAATAGAAAATGAATGCCCTGTGTTTATATAACCTGATGCAACTCATTCTCATGTTTGCATCAGGCTATATAAACACGGGGGGTCATTTTCTATTTCTTAAATATTCCACTTTCACTCCACTCGACTCCACTCCACTTTACTCCACTCCACTCCACTCCACTCCACTCCACTCCACTCCACTCCACTCCACTCCACTCCACTCCACTCCACTCCACTCCACTCCACTCCACTCCACTCCACTCCACTCCACTCCACTCCACTCCACTCCACTCCACTCCACTCCACTCCACTCCACTCCACTCCACTCCACTCCACTCCACTCCACTCCACTCCACTCCACTCCACTCCACTCCACTCCACTCCACTCCACTCTACTCTACTCTACTCTACTCTACTCTACTCTACTCTACTCTACTCTACTCTACTCTACTCTACTCCACTCTACTCCACTCTACTCCACTATACTTTACTTTAAGATATCCTATCCTGTTTTATCATATGCTATGCTATGCTATGCTATGCTATGCTATTTTATTCTAGCCAATCCTTTTCTAAATTTTTCTTGTCTCTTTCTTTCAGTCTGGTGTGTGTACTCATAAGTTTAGTTTTCGTGGAAGAGTAATGTGCCTTCACATCGCATTTGGCAAGTTATTCGTTGGTTTAAGCTCTGGTTTTGTCGCTGTAATTGATCTAAAGGTATGTAAAGTGTACGGAATTTCTACGCTAGTATGATCCTTCAGTGTAATGTTTTTTAGTTCTTGCTGTACAAGCTGTCGTTAGATTATAAAACCCAAAGCGTTTGGTTAGCATTTGAAAGCAGGACGCTTATATATGGGGCGGTGCAACGCGCTCATATCGCGCTGATCGATGTGTGATGCACAAAAGGACTGGCACGAGCGTGCTTTTGAGCAAAAGTTGACCAAAAGTGGAATTTTGGGCACTGTCATATTGTCGCTGTTTTTTCTTTAACTATGTAATTTTGGAGGAACCTTTTGCAATGTACCGACGAAGCACTTATTCATTTAATGTATGAGTACTTGTTTGGCGTAAAAAGTTGATTGAGTTTAACTAAAACACCAGAGAATATATAGTAGCTGAATCCACTGATATATCGTATGGCTCGGCAATTTTATCCTCGTTATCCACGTCCTCTTCTCAGAGACTTCCACATCAAGCGTATTTGCTTTACCCGCCATATTTGTTTTGGATTTTCCCTGGCTTAGCGTTCGTCGCTATGGTGACAGGGATTGGCTCGTTACCAGTCCTCTGCATCACACGTCGATCAGCGCGCCCATTGCCGTTGCACCGCCGTGTTCGATCCCGTCTAAGGCTCAGAATTTCAAACATCTAACGGCAATATATCAACTATCAAGTGTCTTGTTTCATTTTAGAGCAACACATGCGTGGACCAGTTCAATTGTCACGAACCAAGGCGAATAAGCTGCATTACATCTGTGTCTGAAGGTCAGCGGGGTCTTCTTTGCACAGGCTCATTTGACTCCACTATCACTATTCGTGATCAATGTGTAAGTTTAGAATTAATAATTGTATATGAGCGACTGACAACATTTTTCGAACTACGCACGAAAATACCCCCGCACATTCCGTTATGTCTTTCAGATCTGTAACGAAAAGGCAGTGTAGTTATTATAAAAATTATAAAAATGTGCTGACCAGCATGAACATGCAACGTTGTGTCATAAAAACATTTAATATATAGATGTGAGTGTTTTTGTGGAAAATATCAGGTGACATATTTTCCATCCTCGCAAGTGAAGATATCGATGACGTCATATACCGCTTTTTGCATTGAATCTATATAATAAAAGGAAAATTACAGGTAGTTTATCTTGCCAAAAAGAGAAAGAAAGCCAAATGCCTACACAGACGACATCTCATTATTGCAAAAAAAACATTGAAGAATATCAAAAAAATATTTCACTGAACAACTGTTTGCTCTATGTAGAACGTATTCAGATGATAAAAAATGTGGGTTTATATGCACTTTAAGTGACCAGCATGGACAATGTTTTGCTAGCCAGTATGAACAATACGCTGGTCAGCATGAACAGTACTGTGTTCGCCATTTCAAAGCCTGATAAACAACGGTAATGGACCATTCACATTTAATATTCTAATATCTCTTCTCTGTAGTCTGGCCTGTTGCTACGGACGATCAAAGATCACAAGCTAACAGTGCTCTGTATGCACGTTGTTGAGAACATTCTGTTCAGCGGGTCAGCGGACACCGTCGTGCAATCACATAACATCAACACAGGCGAGCTAGTGCGTTCTTACACTGGTCATACCATGAGTGTCAGCGGTTTGCAAGCCTTGGGTGGAGTGCTGGTCACGTCATCTCTTGACAGAATTATCCGATGTTTTGACATTGAGGTAAGCCAGCTTTAGTTCCAATGCTCGGTACTGACTAAAGATATCTGATTTTTAATCGCGCCTGCTAGGAAGACTTTTGCACAATTCCCCCCTTCCTCTCAGAGGTTCCGACATTCCTTGTCTTACTTTGAGTTCTGTACGTTTTAGACGGGAGATTTACTGCAGTTATATGGTGGAAACACTGATATGATATTTTCACTATCCGTATTTAGTGACATGGTACGTGATATATGTTCTTTAACTGTACGGTTTTACGTAGCTGGTAGCTTAGTTTACCTATAGCTTGGTCAAACGTACGCAGACAGACAGACAGACAGACTGACTGACTGACTGACTGACTGACTGACTGACTGACTGACTGACTGACTGACTGACTGACTGACTGACTGACTGACTGACTGACTGACTGACTGACTGACTGACTGACTGACTGACTGACTGACTGACTGACTGACTGACTGACTGACTGATTGATTGATTGATTGATTGACGGACGGACGGACGGACGGACGGACGGACGGACAGTTTGGCAGACGGACAGAGCCAGACCGACAGGCAGATAATATATGTATAGATTAATTGATGGATGGACGAAAGGACGGACGAAGACAAACTCTGAAACTCTCTCTCTCTATATATTTCAGATGTATACTGGATGCAGAGATGGTCGACTTTCTGGGGTTAAATTGGATCTACGAAAGTACCATTGTTGCAAAGTAAGTTGTTGATTTGTGTGTCTAAATACGCAGAGATCTTAGTATTTCACAAATTTCTATGTTAGTAGTGTTTTCATCTCGAATTGGTAATAAAAGTTTTTTCGTTTGTTTTTGCTGTACAAGCTGTCGTAAGTTAAACTCAGAGAAAAACTCTGAGCTCCAGACGGGACTCGAACCCACAACCTTCCGAATGCCAACCGGACGCTCTCACCATTGAGCCACTGGAACTCAGATGGTAGGTCGAGGTTGTTTTTTTCGATATGTATACCTGGGAACTAGTCAAACCGTACGTGTGTCAACACCGCTGGCAAACGTTTTGCTCATGCGCGACGTCTGAAATCGTCCTCAGAAAAAGAGCGGGAAAACACTGAAATATTTGAACTGGTCCGAGAGTCCGACACAAAAGTTAAAAATATAAGCATACTACCAAAAAGATAAGGTAGGTAATTTGTGCATGGCTTCTTTGTCAATACTGTAACATATTCTGAAATTACCCCTTCGTAATTTTCTTTACCCTTTTTTGAAAACACAAATGAATAGTCGAGTCTTACTTAGTCTTCACTGTCTGGTTGTTGTTGCCACGGCTAGTTCCCACTTCTCTTGTAATGTTTACTCTAGCAAGTTCACGCATGCGCAAACGTTTGGCAGCGGTGTTACGTGTGTCACAAGTACTTGTTGGGCTACAAGTCGCATTGTGTCAGTACGCTTTGACTAGTTCCCAGGTATAAATATCGAAAAAACAACCCCGCTCTACCATCTGAGTTCCAGTGGCTCCTGAGCGTCCGGCTGGCATTCGGAACGTTGTTGGTTCGAGTCCCGCCTGAAGCTCATAGTTTTTCTCTGAGTTTAATTTACGACAGCTTGTACAGCAAAAACATACGAAAAAAACAATAGACAAATTCAACAGCCAAATTACGCGACCAGGCCGGAAATATTGCACTCGACATGTGAGTTTTATGCCAATTCAAAATACTTCAATACAACTTACTTTGTTATCGTATTCAACATTCCCATGGATTGCATTGTTATATGGTTAAATAATTCGCCATTCGGTCAGCATTAACGTCCTCATTTCATCATTGTATTCTGACTCAGTTCGTATTGATGTCCACCATTTTGTGACAACAGATTGCAATAAAACTCGTATCACGCCACATGCATGTCAGCTTCTGGGGTCGCGTAATTTTGAAAACGGGTTTAATGCACAGTATTTGTATTTTGATAAAGATGAAATTTGTATTTTCAGTGGAGCAATTGCTCTTTAAAGTTTGGGCTTCTAACTCACTTGAAACAACACGTACAAGGTAATTACGTCTTCTAATACAAGTTATTCCACAGTCTCGTGTCCTTGAACGCATTCCCCGTGGCAGTTTTCTTATCCTTATATCCTTATTCATATCCCACTGTTTTCTTTAGATCATGTCAATCAGACCATTGGTTTTGACAGCTGCTGTTGGGAAGGCTGTTTTCATAAATTTCCCCGAGGAAAACAGATAGACGTAAGTACTGCATTATAAATACACGTTTAATTTCCCCATTGCACGGACATGAAGAGTTTGGGTTATAAGTTCATGCAATCATGTCCTAAATATTCCGGGTACTTCATGTAGATGTGACCCCAACACAAACCCGAACCCTAACTCAGGAATTGGTGCGTATTGCATGGACATGGATTCCGGAAAACGCCGGAATCTTTCATCAGCATTGGTTACCGAGATATGCAACAGTTATGGCTTTTTATCAAAAATCTGCATGTAGTCGGTAATCGTACAAAGTTTCATTTCGAAATTCGTTGAAGAACAGGTGGTATTATTTTACGTGTGAAGTTTGTATTTTGGAGCGCCGCCATTAAAGTGGCCGAGCTTGAGAAGAATGAGTCTAGGAAGCTTATGACGTCATAGACTCAATAACAACAATTACCCTTTTGTTGACAACAACAATGATCTTTTGTTTATGTTGAGTCTATGACGTCATAAGTTCTCAAACACGGCCAATTTAATGGCGGCGCTTCAAAATAGAAACTTCGCACGTAAAGGCCTGGCCAAATGCTTTCAACATTTCATTCAACATCGTTCAACATTGTTGAATTCGTTTGGCCACCCCTGTTGAATGATGTTGAACGTTGTTGAATGGTGTTGAATGATGTTGAACGAAATTTGAACATGTTCAAATTTTCGTTCAACCCGCGTTCAACATTTCTATTGTTCTCAAAATGTTGAAAGGTGTTGAACGCATTTGGCCACATTTCATTCAACTTTGTTGAACAGAGACATGCGCCATGCGGGATATTGTCGATTCCAGCTTTTGTGGTAGCCCGCGTTCAATTAATTGTCATTCATGAATGTTGAACGATGTTGAATTCATTTATCCACTCGTGCTTTCAACATTATTCAACATCGTTCAACAATGCTGAATGATGTTGAATGCGATGTTGAAAGCGTTTGGCCAGGCCTTAAAATACAACTTTGTTTTTGAGAATTTCGAAATGAAACTTTGCACAATTACCAAGTACCATAATATCTTTAGGATTATGCAGAAACATTACCAACAATATTTTCATCAGAGAATCACTTTAAAGAAACCCATACTTTCTAACTCTTGTAGGTCATCCAAGCGGCAATGGAACACATAATTAGCCACGTACCAGACACGGAAAAATAACTTTCTATTCTACGAGTTGAGGAACTCACAGATAATTTTATCTTTCCAAGATGGCAAATTGGATGGACTCATTCCATATTATTTTCACATAATTATTTCATAATATTATTTTTCGTTTTTTTTCACAAGATCAACGCCATTCGTTTCCGTTGGATGTTCACCAACCTTTTGTATATTTTAAAAATATTTATAAATTATACTGGTGATATTTAGTTGTTTAAAAAATGTATTGGATTCTGAAGTATACACAGGCTTCATTTTTTGGTAATGACCTACCTAATATAAACAAGTTTTCTGATTGGCTGTGAGTGACCAATCACATTGTCAATTACCAATTCGTTCCCATGCTCTTTCTGATTAGGGTTAGGGTTTTTGTTAGGTGATCTAAACCAATCAGAAACCTTCTTAGTATAGACAGATGTCGTCAACACCGCTGCCAAACGTTTTGCGCCTGCGCGGACTGCCGACCAAAAAAGAGCGGGAAACTATTGTTATTCTGTAATTCGACGAGACTGCCACATGTTTTTTTGCAAATTTTGAGAAAACTACTGGAAATTTAAAGTTTGTACTTGCTGTATATAGCTGTATTATTAGCATCTTTAAATATTCACAAAGTCTTAAAAGTTCAAAGTCTTAGGCTGGATTTCCACTTGGCAAAAAGTGTCGTACGAAGCGACATTTTCTTTTGTCTCGTTTAAAGCTCTCAGGTGGAACAAATCAGCCAAGAATAAAGCAAAGAAGTCGCTTCGCTCTAAAAATATCGCTCAGTGGAAAACAACCTTTAGTCTTCGAACTTCAGATCGAACTTTGACATCAACATCCGAATTTGGAAACGTAATTGGAAACTTGGCAACAAACTTCCGAACTGCGCGTTGAAAAGTGAGCTGAAATCAACAATAAATAGAGAATAATACATGGATGTGCGGAAATATGAAATTTATTTCGAGTGTTGACCAGGATATCTCACGAGTGAGCGAAGCGAACGAGTGACATATCCTGGTCAACACGAGAAATAAATTTCATATTTCCAAGCATCCATGTATTGTTCTGTTTATTATATAAAAAAATTGTCCTATTGCCTTGCAAAAATTGCATTAAACTATAATGCTGGTTCAGCGATAATCGTCACATGTGCGATTATCATAAATAATCGCACATGTGAGATTATCACTTTTATTAGTGGCGGAAAAATCAATAAAACACTCTATTTTATATAATAATAACTACTTATTGATCGAGCGTGAGGTCTGTACTAGTGAAATATCGGACCGATGTTTTTTTAGTATGGACCGAGACGAGCGCAGCGAGGTGAGGTCTGTGCAAAAAACAGAGGTCCGATATTTCACTAGTACAGACCGAACAAGCGAGGTCAATAAGTAGTTTATTATATGGCCAAAAATGTTGTGAACGTTCTGTGAAAACTCGACCCATCTTTCTTGCGAACCAAACGAAAATGGCAGACATTTTCCCATTTTTAAAGTACTTTCCGTTGAGCTAGAATCCTGAACTTTCTACCCCAAATAGTATTTCTCAATTGCTTTTGTTTGACATATTGCTCAAGATCGTACGTTAAGTAGTTGAATAAAAAATCATCTGAAATTCTAATACTTGTGAGAAGTAAATGTTATATTATTACGAACGTTTTGGCCATATAATAAAGGTATTTATTATAGAGGTCCGAATACGGAAATCCTGTAATTTGATTGGTTCATAAGCGGTCGGATATTTCCCGTATCCGCCCGCGCAGAGCGGAATCTGCCGTTCGGGACCGTAAGTTTTATAAACAAAATGGCAGTCATGTCAGTATATGCAACAAGATGGATTATAATTTCAGAACTACCCATTGTTGAAATATATCGTGCAGGTATGTTGTTAGAAATTTTATGAGCTTTCATTTGATGCATAGTTCGAGTTTCCACGTTTTGTGAAAGTTTTCAAAATGTCCAAAACGTTTGTAACATTGTTCGTAATAATATAACATTTACTTCTCACAAGTATTAGAATTTCAGATGATTTTTTATTCAACTACTTAACGTACGATCTTGAGCAATATGTCAAACAAAAGCAATTGAAAAATACTATTTGGGGTAGAAAGTTCAGGATTCTAGTTCAACGGAAAGTACTTTAAAAATGGGAAAATGTCTGCCATTTTCGTTTGGTTCGCAAGAAAGTGGGTCGAGTTTTCACAGAACGTTCACAACATTTTTGGCCATATAATAAACTACTTATTGACCTCGCTTGTTCGGTCTGTACTAGTGAAATATCGGACCTCTGTTTTTTGCACAGACCTCAACTCGCTGCGCTCGTCTCGGTCCGTACTAAAAAAACATCGGTCCGATATTTCACTAGTACAGACCTCACGCTCGGTCAATAAGTAGTTAATATGCTTTCTTTGCGTTCTATAAATTTCAAAAATGTCATTCCTTTTTCGACGTCACTTTCGGTAAGTAGTAACTACGTTTGACACCGAAAAATTTCATGAAGATGAAATTTTGCAACGTCAAGATATATTGCAATTTTGGTCAGGAGAATCCAAAGATTGCGAACATGTAAACATGTAAAAGCACCACAGATGAGATAAACACGTCAACTTTCTGATTTTTATAGTCCAATGGCTTAATATATATACAGTAGAGTTACTGTCACACAACATAATCGTAGAAACCTTGGGCAGCGAAAAAGCTTGAATTTTATTGAAAAAAGTACCCAGAGAATTTATTATACGACTGTTTTTCGTACCGCTCCGTACGTAAAAGGATGCAAGCCGGTTGGTCGTTGAGCGCTCGGTATCCGACAATGGCCCTTCCGGTGGCGCCCGTTCTTTGCTCGGACCGAAATGTTGTGGCGGGAAAATTTGAATCCAAATAAAAGAGAACTAGACATCTTTATTTTACTGCTGGTTTTCTTTAAATCATGCTTGCCTAAAAACACGACGAATGAACTGGTGTAAACAAGAAGCGACACGAAAAAAGCTAACAGGTAAGGTAACGACAAACTCTGAAGACGAAAACAAGGTCTCAAAATTGGAAAAGAAAATGAACAAAAAGCCATATAATAATTATTTTTAAACTTCGTAATTTGCTCGGTCTGTTCGGAAAAGTATTTGCCTTCGGGTTTTTTTCGCACAAACCTCGCTCTTTCGTCAACCTCGAATACTTTTCCCGTACCGCAAACCGAGTACTAGGTTTAATTTCACCTCGCGTTTAGATGAGCTTTTTTGTTAGGGCTAGCCCTAGTATTAAGAGGGCCGGAATTTACCTCGCGTTGGCTTGTTTTCTGACTTGTGCAACTTTCCCACGAAGCCCGAAATCATGTTTTCGCAAACACGATTTGAATTTATATAAACACATGAACAAACACAACTTGTAAAATAAAAAGTTGACCAAAAAATATTAGTAAAGGCAAACTTTACTGTGTACACTGAGCTTCGATTTCGGCTAGCCTCTCTAAGAGCCCTCTTGAGTGCGTTTACGTGGGAAATTTCCAGCCCACCTAGGCGAGATTCCCGGCCCTCCTCCATGCATATAAACACCCCGTAAATAGGTCTAAAAGGTTACACATAATCTCTAGTTATTAAATATTGTCAAGATAAGTTTATTGTCAAGGTAAAAATAGGCGTATATTTAGTAGGATTAAGAATGGCAACTGTTTTTTTGAACTCTAATAAAGTAATTAATGCAATATGAGCGGCCGAACTGTATGGCATTTAGCCAATTACAGTTCAGACAGGAATAATACCGAATTCACACATTTAATTGTTCAGATTTAGCCCCATTTGGCCTCGTATCACGGGCGTTCGTTACAAATAACGGTTGAGGTTAAGCTTTAGACTTTTAGTTTAGGGTCCAGAGGTCTTTTGATTCGACTTTCCCAGTTTCGTTAAAATTAAATATTCGAAAGCAAAATAATATACTGTCATTCCTGCGAATTACAATATTTTTCGATTTTCTGGGTCACCCAACTCCAACACCAACCCTAATCAGAAAGAAGACCGCTGTCAAACGATTTGCGCCTGCGCGAGCTCCCGACCAAAAATGATTATTGTTATTCTGTAATTCGACGAGACTGCTACACGTTTCTTGCAAATTCTAGCTGCATTATTAATATCTTTAAATATTATGACATGGCTCCGCTGAATATAGTTTTAATCAGTCTTCAATTTGGTTGTTGTATCGTCTCCAACACTTCTTGTAGTGTTTACCCTTGTAAACTCGCGCATGCGCAAACGTTTGGCAGCGGTATTACCGAGAACTACGTTCACACTTCGTTACTCCATGTTCAGTACTAATAACTTGCACAATAAAAATACAAGATGGCGTATTATCCAACACTGCATGTAAATGCTTAACTGTCTTTGTAGCCTTGGAATGAATATCAATCTTGCTGTACACGAGGGGCGATTAATTAATATATCTATTTATGTGCAGCCCCTGGCATGCCGCCTCCTCCGGCACCTTGGAATTGTCTCATCATGTTTTGTAAACCTTGCATTCCGCCTGCAAATACAAAACAAAATGGTCAGGTTAAAAAAATTACAAAGTTATTATTTCCGAATTATTCACGAGGTGAAATGAAGAGAAATTTTGAAAAATCTATATATTGTTTACCCATTTGTTGAAGCACTCTTGGGTCCATCATTCTCGCCATCTGTTGGTTAAGTCTTTGGAATTGCGAAGGATTGATATTTTTTGACATATCGCCACCTACAATAACAATATCAAAGCCATTACATTTGAAATGACTTTCCAGGTTTCCCACGACCCTTATATAAAAACCATGCTCGTTACTTGTCACCAATGACAAATGTGGTGTGCTGTGTTCGGACGAGTAAACTCTATTCTCCATATCAACGAACGAGCCAACCAACCAAAGTACCAGCCAACCAACCAACAAACAAACCAACCAACCAACCCAGCCAACCATCTATCTAACCAGTCAACCAACAAACCACCCAATGTACCAGCCAACCAACCTACCACCCAAACCAACGTACCAGTCAACCAACCATCTAACTAACCAACCAACCAACCAACCAACCAACCAACCAACCAATCAATCAATCAATCAATCAACTGGCCAACCAACCATCTAACCAACCAACCAACCAACCAACCAACCAACCAACCCAACGTGCCAGTCAACCAACCAATCAACCATCTAACCAGTCAACCAACCAACGTATATCAACCAACCAACCATCTAACCAATCAACTAACTAGCCAACGTACCACCCAAAGAACGAACGAACGAACGAACGAACGAACGAACGAACGAACGAACGAACGAGGAACATATAATTAGGCTCCAAGAGAAAAATTGTTTTTCGGCCCTCGGGAATTTTACTAAATGACCCGGATCGAGCGGGACGTTTAATAGCTAATACACCTCTTTTTATGCTATTCTTTGTAATATCATGTTTGCGGAAATTTATTTTGTTGTCATGTCCGTTGACGTCTAACCGGGTACAATTAGTTCTAATCAGACCTGGTTTGACGTCAACGGAGGTATATAGGATTAGTAAAAATGAATTTTAATGAGGTATATTGGTTGTTAATGGCCCGCAAACATGATATTACTTGATTTTAACCAACCTTTGAAGAGTCCTTTAATGCCACCCATCTTTTTCACCATGGCTGCAAATTTATTGTATTGCGAGAGCAGTTCGTCAACTTCTCGTACCGAGGCCCCCGAGCCGCGAGCCACTCTGGCCACACGACCTCGCTCGCGGGAAAATAGCTTCGAACCTTGAAGATTATCCAGTTCTACACAGAAATAAACATGCATTAAATCTTGGACTTACTCGAAATCCGTGATTTCAATTAAGTTGCCTTCACAGAAATTAACCCTATTCTTACTTGGTAAAGAACATGGAAATGAAATTTTTCTCTATTTTTGTTGTAATAAAACGATTTATGCACTACAATTGAATACACATAAAATTTTTCGCCGGCTGAACGTTTTATGGAAATGTTATGGGAAATGATGTTTGACAGCCAAACAGTTACTTTCATCGCAAAGTTTGCTATACTTAGATTCTCCTCTTACCTATGGGAGTATATTATTTCACTCGCCTTAAAGGACATTGGCAACAAAAATTAAGTTTGTCTAATTTGAAAGAACTCATAAAATTGTAATAGAAGATCCTTTACAATTTTTTCGTATCTTTCTTCGTTTTCAAGATATTTCAATTTGTTTAATATGTAAATGAATGGTCTCTGACGTCAGGAGCAGGGTACAGTTATATCTCTAAATTTGTTCAACGAAATCATTTGAAACTGTGCACATAAAAACGCCTTGTGACACTGAACATTTCATAACTGATGTTTCTTTGTGTAAAAATACTGTACCCTGCTCCTGACGTCAGAGACCATCTCATTTACATATTAAACAAATTGAAATATCTTGCAAACGAAGAAAGATACGAAAACGTTGTAAAAGATCTTCTATTACAATTTTACGAGTTCTTTCAAATTAAACAAACTTAATTTTTATTGCCAATACCCTTTAACTTGTGTTATTTAACCGTTGGTTATTTGTAATAATAGTATAGGATACTGTAAGATGTCGATTGGAAAAATTTGCACAAATTATTTGAATCTTAGCGTTCCCAGAAAGCGAAAAACTTTTATGGCTCTGCAACGGGGAAAACTACCTTGATCATTCATACTATCCATAATTGTCATGAGCTTCTTTAATCTTGCCATTGACTCTTTTTCATTTCCCTTGGTCATAAAGTCGCTTCCAAATCCTGGTATCATACCCTGTGGAGAATAATGAAAGAGAATGAACGAGAATTCCCCTGGAGTTTCTCTCCCGAAATTTATATCACTACAGATGTGCCAACTCTAATACTCACCATTATCTGATTAAAAGGTCCCATTTTCATGATGTTTTGAAACTGTTCGTACATATCTCTTAAAGTGAATTGCCCTAAAATATTATAGATTAGAAAACAAAATTGTCACTTATCTTTCATAAGATAGTGTAATGAGTAATGGGTAATGATTTATTTAACGTCGTAAGCACAGGATGTGGTCGCCCAATCATCCGAGCCAGAGGCTCATGTTAAAAGTGCACGACATAAGCTGTTGACCAAAGTGTTGACTTTACGGAGGGAGGAAAACCGCAGAACCCTGCGAAAAACCCTCGAAGCACAGGAGAGACCAACTAAACTCTACTCACATGAAATTCAAGTTCGAGAACGGGGTTATTCCCAGACGGTCACCCATCCAAGTACTAACCCCGTCCAACTGGGCTTAACTACAACGGTGAGAGGCAGCGCCCTAACAGCACACGCCACGCGTATCTATAGTGTAAGCATATAGATAGGTTTCTAGTCCATATTTCTCAGTACCCTGGTCTTTCTCATGTCTTGAATTTGGAAAGAATTTAGAAGTGAGGAGGAAATGGCT
Organism: Paragorgia papillata; assembly: GCA_035771165.1. Classification (NCBI taxonomy): domain Eukaryota; kingdom Metazoa; phylum Cnidaria; class Anthozoa; order Scleralcyonacea; family Coralliidae; genus Paragorgia; species Paragorgia papillata. The sequence goes on along the minus strand of JAWNZC010000252.1, from coordinate 2,140,376 downwards.
CAAGAATAGGGAAATCTACTGAGGGGGAAATTTCGTATTGAGCTTTAGAAAAATCAGAAAATAGCATGCACGTGGAAGCACAGTGGAAATTAATAATGAGACTTCAATATCAGGGTTGCTAATCTGGCGATGGTCAGACTTTATTTCGGCATTACTTTTTAAAAACGTCCCAACTTTGTGAAAAAGCAAAATATTAAAGGCTTATTAACCGAGTTCGAGGTCTGTACGGGAAAGTATTTGCCTGAGGTTTTCGTACAGACCGAGCGACGAAGGAGCGAGGTTTGTGCGAGAGAAACCGACGGCAAATACTTTCCCGTACAGACCGAGAAAACGAGGTTAATAAGCCTTTTATTATATGGCTTTTGGTTTGTTTTCTTATTTGTTTTTTAGTTCTACGTTTGTCTTGATCAGGTGTCGCTGTTCACCTTAGTTCTTACTTTTGAGCTTGTTCGTTTCGCTTCATGTTTACACCTGTTAGGCTTTTATTTTTCGCGCTTTTAAATAAGAAGTTTTTATAAAAAAAACCACTAATGTTTCAGGACGTATTATTGTTCAAAATTTTCCAACGAATATATCTAATTCGCTTTTATTTTCATTCAAATCAACTCAGTAATTTTCCCGCCAAAACTTGCTGGGCCCGGTTGTATAAAACTTTTAATCATAATTTAATCACCTTTTGGGTGATTAAATCGTAGTTAAAGTCTCAAACACTGGTCCTGATTGGCTAGAATTAAGCACTAATCATGATTAAAGTTAATCACTTTTTTATACAACCGGGCCCAGGTCATTAAAAAGGACGTAATGCCCTCTCACAGTGCCGAGAGGGCATTACGGCTTTTTCCGGACCTCTCAGCAACCAATCAGCGTGCGCCGTTTGGCGTAATGACCCGAAAACAAGCCCAGCCATATAATAATGCTAAATACTGAAGTTTGAAAGTCATGATATGGGTCTAGCAATATTGATCGCATTTGTGCATTATGGATGCTGCGTACCAGCCAGAACCTCTCGTTTCCCGCCCGCTAGGTAAGGGGAACGTGGGCTCTGGGAACGAGATTGGGTTTAGACTATATGGTACGTTTTTGTCCCATTGTTGGGAGACGGGGGAACGACGAAGGACTTTTCGCCCAGATGGGGAATCTGTGAAAAAAATGTGTAGAAAAAGAGTTGGGAAGCATTGCAGTATAAAAAAAGCTTAGCTTACCATGCTTTAGTTTTCCTATTAGTTCTTCATTCTCTTCCAATTTTAGTTCATTAACTTTGTCGATTAAGCCTTCAATGTCACCCATACCTAGTCAAACAAAGACAGAATTTAATCATCCTCCCGTTACGTTAGTCTGAAACAAAGTGCCTTCCGGTTTCTCTTCATTCTGTATCACTGTATGAAAAACCAACCTAGTAATTTGCTAATAAAAGGCCGAGTCTTGAAGGGCTCGAAATCGTCTATATGTTCACCAGTTCCGATGAAGATGATGGGACTTTTCGTTGCGGCGACCCTACAAGAAACGTAAATGAAATCGAAAAACAAACTTATAGTGTGACATAACAGGAGAAACAAATTCCTGCAACTTGTCTCGCAACATTGTTGCGTTGTAATAAATTGTTTGCAATGTTGCTTGTATTACTACTGTATACCCAGGGATGGTTGTTGTTGTTGTTGTTGTTGTTGTTGTTGTTGTTGTTGTTGTTGTTGTTGTTGTTGTTGTTGTTGTTGTTGTTTCTGTTGTTGTTGTTGTTTGTGTTGTTGTTGTTGCCGTTGTTGTTTGTGTTGTTGCTGCCGATGTTCTTTGTGTTGTTGTTGTTGTTGTTGTTGTTGTTGTTGTTGTTGTTGTTGTTGTTGTTGTTGTCGTTTGTGTTGTTGCTGCCGATGTTCTTTGTGTTGCTGTTTGTGTTGTTGTTGTTGTTGCTGCTGTTGTTGCTGCTGCTGCCGTCGTCGTCGTTGTGGTTGTTTGTTGTTGCTATGTAGCGAAACAGGCGCATTTCAATTAATACTGTAACTGTTGTAAGCCTTTCGAAAAACACATGTCAAAGACACAATGCATATTATCATCCACTTACGCACTCAACGCTCCACCACCTTTTGCATGGCCATCCAACTTCGTTACAATAACTGAAGCAACATCGACTTTTTCCTTAAAAGCTCTCGCCTTGTAGAAAACAAGGGGAAAAAAGAAACAAACCAACATAACGTTAAACATAAGAAAATTGTGTGTGTAAAATATTTTTTCTAAATACCTGCGACTCACAAGCTTGACCGATCGTGGCATCCATCACAAATATAATGTTGTCTGGATCCTATAACATAATTAGAAAGCAATGTCCGTCTCTAAACAATTTTGTGTTTTCCTTATATATATATATATAATACATGGTTGCTATGCGTGTTTTCATTGGTTGTTGGCCATGATCTATTAGAGGACAGACACATGGATCACGTCAGATCACGTCAGCTGAGTTGCTTTTTTCCTTCTTCATGCCCCAAAACCGGCAAGAGTTTCGATAAAAACCTTTTAAATTTTTGTATTGTATAAAACAAATAGATTCCATTTTTTTTGTTGTCTGTTCAGATATAGATTTTAGATTTCGACAGCGCCGAGAATGCGAATCAGTGATGAGGAACGCGGTAGTGACTCTTTCGTGCATGTGCATCTAAATGAGCTTTCCAAGGCTAGAAAACAAGTCTAGAAAGGCGATGCACATAAAACAATAGTTAAATTAGACACCATTGTTGAAAGAAGCTTTTTTGTCTTTTTCTACTTACTACAGCATTGGATACTTGTAACATTTCTTCAAACAATGATTCTTCTTGCTTGTGGCGACCACTACAAGTAAAACACGAATTTCAAGGTCAGTAATGTAGCTCCAATATTATAATAACAGTTACAATTTACTTCTTTTAAAAATATGTTGGGAAAAACTTAAGGTCATGTTAAGGCTAGTTTCCACTCAGGAAAATCCTCCGCAGGATAGGAACGGACAGGAAAGTTTCCTTTGTGTTATAGTCAGTTTCAGCTTGCTTTTGAAATTCGTTTGTCAACATTCGTTGGAAGGTTGGTTTGGTACGGAAGTTCGCGAAGTTCGTTGTGAAGTTCGAATTTAATAAGCTTTGAATTGAATTCCTTTGGTAAAATCACGGAGAAGAAGATTATTTGTTGTATAGAATATAATAATAGATACTTGGTTAAGCAGAAACAAATAACAAATTGCCCTCGCAACGTAGTTCGGAACATTGCAACGTAAGTTCGGAATGTTCATTTCAATTATACGTATCGGATTTCAAAAGCAAGCTGAAACGGACTATAAAGTCATTAGTTCCGACCGAGAGCTCACAAGACAAAGAAAACTCCCCCCTGTCCGTTTCGGTCCTGCGGAAGATTTTCCTGAGTGGAAACTGGAAACCAGCCTTTACACAAGGCAATTTATTTTGCAACTTGCAACGCAATGATGTTGTAACGCAAAGATTGCCTCGTGCAACACCCCGCGTTTGTAACTAGTCTCGTAACGAAAAATATTGCATTGCAAGTCGCAGAGAAAGTAGAAGCAGCTTCTAGTTTTTGCAACGCTGCGCGACAAGATGCAGCGTGTAACACCCTCGCTGCAACTTGCAATGTTATTTTTCAGCAAAAATTGCGTTGCAAGTTGGACATGGACTCACGGGGGAGCACGGGTGGCGTGTGCTGTTAGCGCGCTGTCTCTCACCAAAAGTTAAGCCCGGTTAGACGTGGTTAGTATTTGCATGGGTGACCGCTTGGGAATGACCCCGTTGTCGAGCTTGGAACTCATGTGAGTAGAGTTGTAGTTGATCTCTCCTGTGTTTCGAGGGTTTTTCGCCGGGTTCTCCGGTTTTCCTCCCTCCGTAAAATCAACGTATACATCATAGTAGTCATGTTCAATTGGGACATTTCGCTGTTTGACCACCAGTTGCTACAGGCAATACAGTTATTACATCAAAAACCAAATCAAATCAAGATCTATTCAACCGAATTACCCAAATGCCAGAAGGTAACGACGTATTGTACAAATAAAATTATATGGCATCATACCTTGTATCTACAATAATAATTTCAAATTTTTCTTGTTTAAATTTCTCTACTCCTTCTTGAGCAATAATAACTGGATCCATTTCTGTGTAACTAAAACAAAATGTGACCAATTAGAAACAATGCTTTTCTCACACACCAAAAAATAATCTGCACTCTACAAAGCTAAGATCAATGCAGCATCTCTTCTTGTGAAATTCCTGCTACTGAATTTGAAAACACGTCCCAACTTAAACTTTATCTTAACAGCGGTAATCACATGTACGCGTTGCGTACCTATTTTTAGTGGTAGTAATTAACATTAATTTTAAAATTAAGACATTTTTCAAAAGCGCAATCGAAAGAGTAAGCCAAATAATCCACTTTCGATTATTCCTCACAACTCGAGTACACACGTAAAAATCTCACAGCTTGTCAACAGGATGTGTTCGCAACAGGCTTGTAGCAAGGCTGGGAACAAGTTGTAACAATGCTGTTCATTCAAGAAGCTGCTACAACCTTGTTAGCATCAATCTGTTAACAACTTGTTGAGTGCAGAGCGGTAACAGGTTGTTGGAACAACTTGTCATCAGTCTGTTGGAGTCATCAGCCTTATTACAAGTTGTCAACAACCTGTTGCAGACATGTTAACAGACTGGGACAGCCTGTGCGAACACATGACGGTGACAGCCTGTTGAACAGCTTTGTAACAACTTGCTTGCAGGTATGCAACAGCTTGCGCGTTTTTACGTGTGTACTTCTCGAATACCTGGCGATCTTGTCGACTATATAACGATCTTGTCAACTGTATACGGATCGTGTCGAATATCTACGATAGCTGTCGAATATGATGTAAGTGCGGTCCAATCCAAGACAATCAAGCAAGAAACACGCTGACATTATGGCTATGACTGACATAGGTCAATCAATCAATAATTAAACTTTGTTTCATTATTAATTCATCAATTGACCTAACCGAAAAAGACGGCAACTTGTACATTTAACTACAATCCTTTGCGTAGAGTAAATATTGTTTCTTGCAGAATTATTGGAAGATATGGTTTTAAAACGATCAACTTTGGTAGGAATTAATCCATCTTAGCATGATAAACAATGTTTAGTTGTTATTTGAGCTGATTTGAGGTCAGAGCCTTAGTCAGGATGAGTAATCTACCCGTCCAAAAGTGCCCGCACTACTAGGGGGGTCTGGGGGCATGCCCCCTCGGAATAAATTTGAAATCAGGTCTTCCAAAAACTTAATTCTGAGCATTCTGGAAAACAAAAGTAATCTAAATTGGAGAGCAAACAGCAGCAAAATCTATCGTTTTCTTTGTCTATATTAACAATTAGTCACCCACGCTATTTTGTACTAAAAACACGTGGGTTTGTGTAGCGGTTGTACAATGCAATTATGCTAATACGTGATGTTGTCATGTTGATAGGGTGACGGTTGATGTCCGCCTCTGCAGATTAAAATACCGTCGGTTGCATCTAAGGATGGACACCACCAATGAAAAACATGATCTACGCTGACGTCAAACTTCTATGTCTATGCGCGGAACTTCTTGGATTTTACATTTTCGAACTGTCTTTGAGCCCAACGGTTGTTTCACTCGTTTGTTTCACTCGTCTATTGAGCTAAAAAACTCCTCAATTGTCAATCGACCAGCCAGGATAAATTCATTGCCCAAGTTTGGCATTCGAACAAGCAAACATGTCACATGCGCAGCATAAACATAAAAGTTTGACGTCAGCGTAGAACATGTTTTTCATTGGTGGTGTCCATCCTTAGATGCAACCGACGGTAATCGCCAAATTTAGTTCTAAAATACTAAGTATTTCGCAAAAACATAGGAACTTGTATCTTGTGGTCAAGGTATGTGCAATGACTGCAAAACTAAAGCTACAAAAGCTATAAAACTAAAGCTATTAAAGAACTAAAGACGAAATACTGGAGTTTTGTTTCAATAAATTCTTACCCGTCCACTTTCAAAAATGCCCGTCCAAAAGACGGGTGGACGGGCCTCTGGCTAAGCCCATATTTGAGGTCGCAAAGCATTGTGGTTAAATGTACCGCCGCCATCTTTTTCGGTACGGTCAAATACATTCATTTGTTTTTTAACTCATTCATCTATTCATCCAAGCATGCATGCATTCATAATTTATTCATTCATCCATCGTTTCATTCACTCATTCCATCCATTGAGGGGTAGATGGCTTATTAAAGAGAAGTAGGGCTGTATCCAGAGATAATTTGGGGGTACCGGTTGTGCAATCAGTGAGTGTATCATCTAGAGGGGTCCACTCCAGGGGCATGCTCCCCCGTAAAATTTTGAAAACTAGAGTCTCGGAAATGGCATTTCCTGCATTCTGAGGGGCGAATTTCAACATTCTGATGGGTGATTTTTAATGCAGCTTTTCACTAGTCTACACAGCTTAATTAATAAACTTTTGAATTTTTTTATACAATAGCAAGAATATTAAAATACTATGCTCGATAGACTTTTCTCCCCAGAACCTGCGTTCCTTGTGGTCAGCATATCACAAGAAACGGAAGGCAAGTACTTCATCTTATCATATGAGATCATGACTAGCAGTCAGTTTGGGATCCCAAACCGGGGTGAGAAGGTCTAATTATAAATCCAAAATATTATGAAGACAAACCTGCCATAGAAAGGAATTCTTGCTTTGGTAGCATTTTGTTTCAGCTGGTCAAATGCTCCTATTTGTCAAAAAAAAACATAGATTATTTTCTTTCATCATCCCATTTTCCCTATAATAATTATAGGCTAACAATTGATTTTCAATAGAATTGAATAGAAATCTTAGAAGACCAACCAGCACGAAATGTATCAGCACATGTTAGACATGTCTTCCAACCTTTTCTTTGATAATAATAAGCTAGCTGTGAATAAATATTAAGTACTGTTAAAATATTTGGAAAATGTAGACATGAGATTAAAGATGGCCAATCCTCTAGAAATCATTGAATATTCACTGTACCAACTCATGAGTCACATTAGCTAGTTACCTTAGTGCACGTTGTAGTCTTTCCACTGCCTTGCAAACCAACAAACATTATAACATTTGGTTTTCCCTTATGAGGCTGCCACGTTTTCACTCCTGGGTCCACAAGCTGTTTTAGAAGTGAATAATTATGAAACACAATACATGCAGTACCAGCAACATGTATTATATATAAATATATTACTGACATTACATTATATATCATATTACATGTATACTGGTAATTATTTCATTAATTCATTCTTCACTAATGGACCGTCTTTTGGTTTCAACAAAACACTTACTTTACATAGCTCTTGGAAAACAGCATGTTGAATCATTCTTCGCTTGTTAAGACCAGCAGCCATGTCGTCAAAATCAATAGCTGACCTTTTTTAAGAACATATCACTATTAGAATTCTACACATACCAAGTACACGTAACATTAAAGATGGATAGATTTGTCTATAATACAATATTCATTTTCTCACCGAACATTTTCTCTTAATTTTTTAACTAACTGAACATTGACATCTGCTTCAAGAAGAGCCTTGCAAACTTCTTTTAGTAATGCGTTTAAAACCTTAAAAAAATTAAAACAATAACTGTCAATAATAAAACAATTATTAAACTTGGTTATGGCAAAACATTGGGTAGAACTGTTCAAATTTCAGCATTGAACAACACTAGCCACAAACTTTCTTCGTGTAATTAAAGTACGCTGTTAAATTTAATGTTTAGTGTGTATATGTAATGTCACGTCATCCGATGACTAGTCATTGATAATGACAATCAATAGTCATCAACAATAACAATCAATGAAAATTGATAGTCACCCAATAATGACAATCAATGACAAACAATAGTCGAAAATAGTGGTAGAAAATGACAATTGATAATCATCAAACAGACAAAAATCAATGAAAATCGATAATCGTATAAAATCCATGTTAATCAATAGTGACAGACAGATACAACAAATAGCAACTGATATTAATTAGATAATTTCTATCGATTGGCTTTCCTATCATCCATTTTTCATCGATTGCTCTGGCAGGGAATATATGCACTTAAGCGCTGTTGACATGGAGGTGCTGGGGTAACCCTTCTAGAAAGGTTACCCTTTGAAACGAGTCAAAAGATAGCCCTTGTTTACATGGAGTAGGGTGACCCTTGTAGCAGGGTTAACTCTTCTAGTAGGGTCACCTTTCCTTCTGCATGACCATTTTCCTATATTTTCAGTTTACATGTTATTGTTGGCGTCATTTGCTCGATATCTTCAAAAGATTTCACAAGGTGTATAAGAACAGGAAGGGCAGCCACAAAATCATCAAGATATTTTGTCTGGTACGCGTGTTGTTTTTTTCCTCATTGAAACATAACCCGGCTGCCAGGGTCACCCTAGCAAACGCGTTTACATGGCTTATGTAAACAAAAAGATAGCCCTGCCACCACTAGAAGGGTCACCCTACCTCCATGTATTAAAACAGGACCTAAATTATGATACAAATATTTGGAGTATATTAAATAATGATACACGGACACACCAGCAGCAACTAGATAATAAATACATCGACTACATTACAATTCTCACAATCTCATTACAACGATCTCGACTACAATATTTATAGTAATATATATATATTACCTCTTCATTTATAATCGTAGCGTTACTCAACGACCTCAGAGCTTCGGTAATCTTCCGACCTAAATCTGCCAAAACCATATTTCTATGGCAGATCCAACACCACTAGTCGATCTAGCGATACCAAAACTTTCACAGATGACTTCAATAACACTAGAAATGTGGAAACGTAAACCAGAAAAAGGGCCAATAACAAAATTAAACCACTGATTAAAGGACACGTACGATCGCCATTTTGAATTGTTCCGAACTGTATTGCGGGCTCATTCTCTTTTGACTGAACTCCTGAAATGACGTCACACAATGTAGTTGTGGGCACTCAAATCATCGGAACAATGGATTTCAGCATCAATGATCCATCTGCGTGGAAGCCCTAATTTCTGTTCTTGCGTACGACTTTGCAATATTGCCAACATTGCAATTTTGATTGGCGGATTCAATCAGCAACTTGCAAACGCTTTACTCGATTCCTCGACGGATTGCTTAAAATATTGGTTTTAAACATCGAACAAATGGGATGTTATACTTGAAGATAATGGCTCTAACTTTATGTAGAATTTCGCATTATCCAAAGTTTAACCCATCGAGGAATCGTGATAAAGCGTTTGCAGGTTACTGATTGAATCCATCCAACAATCAAAATTGCAATGTTGCGTATCAGTATTGCAAAATCGTACGCATGCAAGAGGTCCGGTTTGACATTTCATAACTCGAGAACTATACTCCAGATTCTCTTGAAATTTTCAGTGAATACCCCTGCCATGCTCTTCTGTTCATTAAAACAACAAAAGTGCCAACAAGTCTTTCACTTCTGACACTTTAGGGACCGTTCATTACTTATGTCCAGGGTTGGTACCGAAGAGAAACTAGAAGCAGGGTAATTTTTTTAGTTACCCAACCTCAAAATGGTTTAAGATATTTTTTACCCAACCCACTATTATATATTAATTATTAAATATTAATTCCCTATATACCTTTTATAAAATATCTTTGCGAAACAAAATACATGCTAAAATGAAGTCACATACTGCAAATACTAGCTATATACAGTACATGAATAATGATGAATTGTGTTCATACTGCCAATACTGTTCATTAGATAAATTTATTTCTATTTACTTAAACTTCCGTTTTGATAATAGTTAGAAGAACAAAGAAAATTTTTTTTACTAGTCTGCAAATGCCATTCTCCATGCATATGATCCAGCATATCGCCCAGACTTTGTGGGTGTTCATAATTTTCCTCATCACTTTCATCCACATCATTGAAGATCAGACAAATCTTATTTTACCCAACCCGTGAGTTAGTCAAAATCTGGGTTACCCAACCCATTAATTTCTCTTTGGTACCAACCCTGGGCAGAAATAATGAATGGTCCCTTAAAAAAGAATCGACATTTTAAAGAGTTCACAATTTATTACTTTCCCAGTTGATTACAAACTAAATCATTAAATTAAAAAATATTTCTATTTTCATTTTCTGGTCGGCTGCGCAATGATAAGCCAGTTCGGAGTCTCAAGTGCGCATGTGATCTGAACCGGGATAAAACTTTGTTCACTTACAACACGAGGCTGAAACTAGAGTAAGGAAGCGGATCTTTCATCGTCTCAAATGCTTAGATCTTTAGTCACGACAACTTTTTGTTCATTGATTATTCTTGATGATAATCAAATCTTCAATAGCGAAGCGCAGTTACTATTTATAGACCAAAACTCAGACAAACAAACCGAAATTGGATCTCGAGGGACTTCTAATGATCATTTTCTTTTGTTGGAAATGCAAAAAATAAATTATAAACTCAGACAAACATGAATTCGACGTTATCTGTGCCCAAAAAACATGGCGACTTGTACATTTAACCACAATCCTTTGCGTGTAGTAAATATTATATTTTGCAGAATTATTGGAAGCTATGGTTTTAAAATGATCAACTTTGGTAGGAATGAAGTTCTTGCTTACTTAATCCACCTTAGCATGATAAACAAGTTTGTTATTTGAGCTGATTTTAGGTCGCAAAGCATTGTGGTTAAATGTACCGTCGCCATCTTTTTCAGTACCGTCAAATAAAACTTTTGTCTCAGTGTTTGGTATGTTCCCCGTCACTCTTGGGTGAGCTGGATAACATTAAATCTGAAACTCCGAAATGGCTTATTCAACCTCAATCTCGTTCCCAGACCCTTCTCACGCCCGCGCGGGCGAAGGCTCTGGGTACGAGATTGATTCAACCTTAGCTCATCTCTTCTTTAGGGCCAGTCTTCCTAGGAAAGCTAGCCTTAAGACGAGGGTTGGATTTCACCTCGCATTTACACGGCAACTTCGTGCTCATACGTATATCACTGATCTCCATATAAATCTCTGTAGTTTTGAGATCAGTGAAGTGTATAGATCGTTTGCAATCACGTGACATCGTACGCCATCTTGGTTGATTTGCCAAAACAAACATGGCGGTCGGCAGTATGTCACGATCTATATACGATAACACTTTTCAGCCCTCCTAGGATGATCAGCGTCGTTTACATGGAAAACCTAAACATCTATCTTCTAGACGAGATCTCGTGGGGGGGGGGGGGGGGTGTCAATATCTAGCCTACTAATATAAACCATTACAAATTTTACAACGGATTTGGCCGACAGACGGGATCTCGACAAAGAGGACCAGCCACTGAACTCTAAGGGGACTTTCCATTGACACGGTTAAACCGGTCAGTCCAGTAAAATGGAACACGCTACGTTTGAGGCTTGGGGCTGTCAGTCTGGAAAATTTGATCCTAATCAACAACTAATCTATGGTCGTTTTCACTCACGTGATCGGTGGCCCCGTTGGGGTGGTGAAACAATACGAAATGTTTCAATAAGAATAGAGTTAAATTCCCATAGGATAAAGATGGTGCACCAATATGGCCGCCATTTCATTGTTTCTGTAAATTCTGGCCGGACTGACCGGTCTGACCTTGTAAATTGGAAAGCGTCTTATTTAATAGTTGAGTTGGTTTCCTTTGTTCTTCGTAGGGATGTATCTATGATATATACCTATAATTGTATATACCCGGTTTAAGTAATAGATAAATCCCGTGAATTTGTAATGAGCAAGCTCCTCAACTATTAAAATAAGTAAGTTATATACCTCGGATGTCGGGGGTAGGTATCTGGCATATGGCCTCCATCCCCGGTATATTATAACTCTTACTTATATAACTGGATTGCTCATCCGGCTCCAAAAATGAAACCACAGGAGATGACGAATTTTGAGTACCAATAAGACTGTGACTTTAAAGTGTTTACTGCTGAGCATAAGGAATGAGCAATCCAGTTATATTCAGATCAGTGGGACCAGCCCGCTTTGGAATACCGATCCTCTTCCGTACAAACATCCCCTAAGGAGGTACATTACCTAGAAGTGACGACTGATCATCTATATCATGTAAAGAGCTAATTGATACCTAACTAATTATCCAATATAATTCACTTATGATTTATAAATAATTATACACGGTCAGTGTAGAGCGTGATGATATTGCTCAGGAATTACATCAAGGAGGTCTAAAAATTAACAAAGACAATAAAATAGTTTAGGCACATGGTAACAGATCTAGAAAAGGATGACATTTGAGGTACACCGACGAAAAAAGAAGGGAGCAGGCTTTCGCATTGGCTAGAAGGGACAGGCACAGGGTGCCCAGGTACACAAGTAATTGCTTCTTAAGTCGAAAAGAAAAGAATAGTTATGAGGCATAGCGGGTTAAAGCTACTCTTTCCTCGCTCCGTCCACCACTCTTCTCATTTCACTCTAGTGCTCTACTTTCCTCCATCCATTCAATCAGTCTATCCATCCATCCATCCATCCATCCATCCATCCAATCCATCTATCTATCCAATCCATCTATCCATCCATCCATCCATCCATCCATCCAATCCATCCATCTATCCATCCATCCATCTATCTCTCTTCCATTCTCTAACGTATCTTTTTTGCGTTTTCGCGATAAGTAGAATGCGAAGCTTGACACGGTACGAGACGGAGATAAATGTCCCCATGTTGCTACTGTAATATTACAACAAACAGTCAATAACGTTTCAAAATACTCTCCAATTCTAATGTACCTTTATCCTGTAGCCACTTTTTATTGAACAAACGTGCATAGTAACGCTAAAAAAGAAAAAAACAACAAAATCGTACACAAATAATACAATGCAATACAACACAACACAAACCACACCACCATACAATACCATACCATCCCAACCCACCATAGAATACCAGTCAACATAACACAACGCAATGCAATGCAATGCAACCCAGAACAAGCCAACCCAACACAACCCCTCTCTCCTCCGCAGAGGTTCTTTTGGGGATCGGCTATGTCGGGGATCGTCGGAGATGCGTCGAAATCGTCAGCTGGACATAAGGAGTGCGGGCGGATTTTCCGTTGGACTAGTTTCGCCCGCACTACTTATGTCCAGCTGACGCCTCCGAGCATCTCCGACGACCCCCGAAACCTCCAATCTCCGAAATTTAACCTCTGCGGAGGAGAGAGACACAACCCGACCAAACGCAACTCAACCCAACCCAAAACAAGACAGTACAGTACAGTACAGTACATTACAGTACAGTACAATGTCTCGTTCTCCCAAGCAGGCACAGCTCCCAACCAACTAAGTACGATACTTACTTGGCCTGTATCACACAGGCAGGTTGTGATTGTATGTCCACGACCAAGCTTCTTAGCAACCTGTGAGAACACAAACAAAAAAGTCAGTTCAGCCAAGCTACATGGGAATCTAAGTCTGGCATTGTTCTTGCAAACCGAGAGAGATACCAGCTAGGTTTTACTGGTTTAAAAGACCTTAGAGTTGCAGTTTTTGCAACTCGTATTGGTTTGTTCCACGGTTTTCACATTGCAAAAGAAGGCTAATTCATACTTCAGACTGCGCGCAAAAACTGACAGTCAAGAAATGGAAGCATAGCACATAATTCGATCATTTAATGCTGAGTTCACTAAATGTTGAATATCTCTTGCGTACGACTATCAATTACGCAACATTGCAATTTTGATCGATGGATTAAATCAGCAACTTGCAAACGCTTTATCACGATTCCTCCACGGGTTGCTTACAGTCATTTGCAACTACGCATTTGATTGGATGCTAGGAACCAAGCAACCAATCAAATGCAGTGTTCAAAACAAACTACGCACTTCGGAAGATTTGGGTGAAAAGCGAGTTGCAAATGACTGTAAAACATTTAAACATCGAACAACACTAAATGTGATGTTATACTTGAAGGTAATGGCTCTAACTTTATGTAGAATTTCGCATTATCCAAAGTTTGGCATTTAAAACGATTTTTTTAGGGCAACCCGTCGAGGAATCGCGATAAAGCGTTTGCAGGTTACTGATTGAATCCATCAATCAAAATTGCAATGTTGCGTATCAATATTGCAAAGTCGCATGCAAGAGAACATCCTGTTTGACTATAAAATGCCTATCACCCCAAATACAATACTACTGATATGGATTCTTTATAAAGTATATCATTATAGATTGTTGAAACAACAATCGAAATATAGTAATTAGGTTAGATATACTGCCGAAATAGAGAACGTAGGAGTATAACGTTTCGAGCGAAGGCCCTTCGTCAGAGAGAAACCCAACGAAGGGCTTTCGCTCGAAACGTTAGACTCCTACGTTCTCTGTTTCGGCAGTATATCTAACCTTACTATATTTCGATACATGAAATTTGCTGGCGAAGAAGGATTTTTAGTTAGTCTAGGGTTTTCAGTTTGGAGAACAGTACAGTTTTCCCAGCTCTTGAAGCTGTCGTAAGTTGTTAATACTTAGAAAAACCCTGAGCTCTAGACGACACTCGAACTCGCAATGCCAACCTTCCGAATGCCGCCTAGATTCCCTAACCATTGAGCCACTAGAACTTAGATGGCAGATCACCAAGGTTGCTTATGGTATTTATATACCAGGAAATGAGTTGGACCCTGTGTGTGTTGCAAGTACTTGTTAGGCTACAATTCGAAAGCAGGATTTTATTTCGTATAAAGGTATATTTCATATAGTGAAATAAAAGTAGCGTGCTGCGTAGGCAGTCTTGAAACAACAATCGAAATATAGTAAGGTTAGATATACTGCCGAAACAGAGAACGTAAGAGTCTAACGTTTCGAGCGAAGGCCCTTCGTCGGAGAAACCATATATCTTGGTCATATACCTGAACAGCAGCCGCAACATTTAGCCCAGAAGATGCACCGACAAAGAAACCTTCTTCATGAAGCAAATAAAATGTCTAAATAAAAACAAAAATGTTTACACTAAGTAAATAATTACTTATGATGGTGATGGTGATGATAGTGATCGTGGTGATGATGATGCTGCTCATGATGATAACAATAACGATGATTTAGATTTTAGATTTACTTTTAGTAACTTTATTGCCTATAGCAACTGGTGGTCAAACAGAGCGAAATGCCCCAATTGAACATGACTACCATGATGTAAGTGTTGGTTTTGCGGAGGGAGGAAAACCGGAGAACCCGGCGAAAAACCCTCGAAGCACAGGAGAGATCAACTACAACTCTACTCACATTAGTTTCCAGCTCGACAACGGGGTCATTCCCAAGCGGTCACCCATCCAAGTACTAACCCCGTCTAACCGGGCTTAACTTTTGGTGAGAGGCAGCGCGCTAACAGCACACGCAACCCGTGTGACACACCGCCATGATGATCATGATCATGACGACAACGATGATGTTGATGATAATAACGATGATGATAGTAAATATAATTATTAGTTAATGTCACAATTTAATACTTAAAAAACTCATTAATAATCCATGAAGAAAACACAAAGAAAATCAGTACCATGTCCGTGGTTTTATATCTGGTAAAAAATCTTCTTGATTTACATAAATTTTAGCTTTGATTTTCCCAGCTTAGACCATTGTTTTTTTAAAATTACTAACCCATGAACATACCACCAGATGGGTCGTTTCTGAAGCTATAATCAAAACGTTAATTAAATCTAATAAAACACTGCTGCTCATGTTCCAAATATTCCTTCAAAAACTCATTAATAATTCATGAGGAAAATTCAAAAGAAATTAAAGTTTAATCAGTGTCTTTATATGTGATAAAGATACCTCCTGATTTACATAAACTTTAGCTTTCATTTTCTCGGCTTAGACAAGGTTATTTTTCAAACTTACTACGCCAATGAACTTACCAAGTGGTTCGTTTTTGAAGCCGTTCAATAAACTCGCAGTTCGTGTTTTATCAGATATAAAAACACTCGGCTTCGCCTCGTGTCTTTATATCTGATAAAACACTCCTGTTCGTTTATTAAACAGTACTTAATATTTACTATAAATTATAGCTTCCTATACAATTTACATTTATAAGTTAAATTATGAACAATTTACTGTCGTGGCAATAGAAGCGTTCCTAAAATATTGTTGCAATATATTCCTCAAGTTGAACAATTCATTTGATAAGATTCGTTGACAACTTCCTGTTTTGGATTCTGTTTTGAATTTGATTGGTGTTTGGCAAATAATCCTGTTTCTTATTGGCTGTTTAAAAACCAGAAACCAAGCAAATTCAAAACAGGAAGTTAGCAATAATTTTCATCAAATGAATTGGTCAACTTGAGGAATATATTGCAACGATATTTTAGGCACACTTCTATTGCCACGACAGTAAGAATATTAACCATTTCTACAACTTCTTTATCATCAACAAAGACTGCATCATCAATAGGAGCACCACTAAGGTTTTCTGTAACTCTTCCTTGACCAATACCTAGATAGTGGTTGAGATAGAAAGTTGTATTCAATCACCACCACCAAATCCATCATCAACCACCATCACTACCACCATCACCATTCAATATCACCATCATCATTACCATCACCAACATCACCATTACCACCATCACCATCAGTATCATCACCACCACTACATGTACCATCACCACCACTATCACCATCACAACTACCATCACCATTACCATCACCAAGACCAACATCACCATCACCACCAGTACCATCACCAACACCATCAGCACCATCACCATCACGACCAAGTCCATCATCAACCACCATCACCACCAGTACCATCACCATCACCAACACCAACATCACCATTACCACCATCACCATCAGAACCATTGCCAGCATCACCATCAGAACCATTGCCAGCATCACCATCATCACCACCACTACATGTACCATCACCACAACTATCACCATCATGACCACCATCACCATCATCGATCATTACCATCACCAAGACCAAGACCAACATCACCATCACCATCAGTATCATCACCAACAGGCAACACCATCACCACCATCACCACTACCATCACTATTATTATCACATCACTGTCAGACTCTCATGGGCACAAAAAGACAGAGCCTGCATTTTTCAAATTTTACACAGGCTATGATGTAGGCTATAGAGCTAAAGCCATACTATGAATTGACAGGCTCTTTATACTAAGTTCTACTTTCATTTTACCATAATTATTCAGATACCCATACAGTACCTTCTGTAATAGAGTCCCCTCCTTTTCTTTCTAACTTCCCTGTTTTTATATGTTGGTATAAAACACTTCCCTAAAAAGGATGTTTTTTCAAAAACAATAAAAATCACTCGGCTTGCAGCCTCGTGATTTTCATTATTCTCTCATGTTTTACAAACACTTGAGAACAATGAAAATTACTCGGTTAACAGCCTCGTGATTTTCATTGTCCTCTTGTGTTTGTAACCCCTGGTAAAACACTCCCACTCATTTATGAAATATTACATAATACATGTAGTAGAATGTAATATTATATGAAGCAATAAATACAACAGACTGTACCTGGGGATCAGCAAGTATCACTTGTATTTTTGGATTTTTTGTTTTTAAAAATGAACCAGAGCCTAAAAATCCCAGTGCATCAATAATTAAAAAAAAATGGTCTCATATAAAAAAATTAAAAAATACAAAAAAAATAGATAAAAACTGAAAAAAATATATTTAAAAAATTGCAAATTGAAATTTACATAATGTTTAATATATTGTTTTCATTTTGAACCTGTCTCACAAGTAAACCTTCTTTAAAAAAATAGTACCCACATACTGCAGCTTTCTCCCAATTCTGTGTGAAAAATCTCTCTATCAATAATCTGACCACACCATGATTATCAAAGTCACAGGTTGGCAATATCTGATGCTTTTGTGTAAAGTTGTTTCACATTTTTGAAGTGTTTTGATTTTACCTGCTAATGTTCCTCCTGTCCCAGTT
Source organism: Paragorgia papillata (assembly GCA_035771165.1). Taxonomy (NCBI): domain Eukaryota; kingdom Metazoa; phylum Cnidaria; class Anthozoa; order Scleralcyonacea; family Coralliidae; genus Paragorgia; species Paragorgia papillata. The sequence continues at coordinate 2,122,413 of JAWNZC010000252.1, read as the reverse complement.
GAAAAAACAATGGCATCAACTTCTCCATTTGTTTGTTGCCATATTTCAGGACCTGTTGTTTCAAAATGAGCCCTTCTGTTTGCAGTGTTGTCAAACTACAAATTAAAATATGTTTTCAGTATATAAAATATTTGTCCATGACAGTCATTTAAATTAAATTAATTAAATTAATTAAATTAATTAAATTAATTAAATTAATTAATTAAATTAATTAAATTAATTAAATTAATTAAATTAATTAAATTAATTAAATTAACTAAATTAATTAATTAATTAATTAAATTAATTAATTAAATTAATTAATTAAATTAATTAATTAAATTAGTTAAATTAATTAAATTAAATAGATAGTTTTATATATTATTATATTGTTATATATACGTATTAATTAGTTTTTAATTCATACTGCTTGCAGAATAGGATTGGAACTATGATATTCATCACCATATTTACTGGAACTGTGACTGTTTTTATTAGTTATGGAAATTATGAACTTTAGATTAATGCACATTTTTATCGTAATTAAATTAATTAAATTTCTAACATTATTAAATTAATTAAATTTCTACTCTAAAATAAAATAATTAAGTTAATTAATTAAATTGATTTAATTAACTAATTAAATTAATTAAAATATTTAAATTAATTAGTTAAATTAAATAAATAATTTAATTAATTAATTAATTAATTAATTACTTAAAAATCAATCAACCAGCCAACAAAGCAACAACCTGATTAGTCCAGATGGTATTATCCCGGCCTTCAGCAAATTGGCTTGCCTAAATAAAGTTTATAAAGAGCACAAGTTTACACAGGGTACTAACAATAAGCTATACAGAACAATGAATAAATTAAGATGCAAGGGTGTGATAAATTTACACGTACTGTACCTGTTTGTTGTAGTTCTTCTCATTATCAAATGGTGCAGGTGGTACTGGGTAAACCTCGGACCCAAGACTTGTTAGCATGTCAATTTTCTCCTAGGATTTAAATAACATAATAAATGGTTTGTTTTTTAGTTTAAGGGTATTGGCAATAAAAATTAAGTTTGTCTCATTTGAAAGAACTCGTCAAATGGTATAAGAAGACCTTTTACAATTTTTCCGTAATATCTGTTTTGGTTTTGGAAATATTTCGACCAAAGACAGTGTGCTGTCCGCCATCTTGTTGTAATATTGGGTCTAATTGACTAGGAAATTGGTGATGTCATAAGCAGGGTAAACCTGATGAAACTACTCCGTGGGTGCCCAAATTTCCACGGAAGGCTTTTTAAATGTTGTGGGTCAATTTAAAATGGAAATTTTAGTTTTTTTTTAGTTTTTAGTAATTGAGTTTCCAGCTCATAATGTCATAAGGTTGGCAAGAGAAAAATTTCACTTTACCCTGCTTATGTCGTCACATGCATAATTTTGCATATTGAAAAATAATTCCAAGATGGTGGACAGCACGCTGAGCTTGGTCGAAATATTTCCAAAACCAAAACAGATACGGAAAAATTGTAAAAGGTCTTCTTATACCACTTGACGAGTTCTTTCAAATGAGATAAACTTAATTTTTATTACCAATACCCTTTAACTTTCATAAATTATTGTAGATATTACAATTTTGCATAATTTCTTATGCAAGTAGCATAACATCTTACAAGTTACAATGTAATGTTAATTAACCATCTCATAATGTAATTACTGTAACTGATAAGTTAGTTTTAGATATACATGTAGCAGGCTTTAAAATAGTAACTCAAAATTGGATTACCAGTACTGTACTAGATTTCAAGGAGGAATACCGGTACCAGACTCAGATACTGTTGAAAATTTCAAGCCCTGGTATACTGTCATCAGTACACTGTACCTGTGATTGTGTATTTGGCATAAATATGACACACTTGTATCCTGATGTAAGGCAGATATGGGCCAAGCCAATACCTTGATTAAAATAATATTATAAACAATTATAATTACTTTATAATTCAAGACAGGTTTGTAGTTTATGTCTATGTTTATTTATTTCCTGAGCTTTTGGACTGTTGACTCAGGCCTTTGTCAGAGCGACATATGTTGACATGCTCAGCTGTCATATATACCACTAACCAGTATTTCCAGCAGTTCCCTCTACAACAGTTCCACCAGGTTTTAATAAACCTATTAATAAGTAATTATTTAAATAAATGAATACAAAGTACCAGGTAATAATTAGTTAAGTACAGTAAACATCAATACATACATACAATTGTGTGTACAGTGTACCGTATTTACCCATTTAAGCACCGCGGCGCTCTTTAAATTTTTAGTGTTTTGGATGTGGCGCTTATTTGAGGGCGGCACTCTTTAAAAATTATTTTATTTGTAAATGATAACAAGAAATGTTAACAACAAAATAAACATGTTTCAAGAGAGAGTTAAATGGGAGAGCATTGAAATATACTCACTTTGAACTCAAAAACACTGTATTAATACAGGAGAATAAATTTACGAGGCGCTGATTTAAGATTGAGATGTAGTGTAGTTGTTTTTTAGTTTGGCTTCTCGAACAATATTCTGTCTGACGGTGCTTCGTTTAAGCACTGCATTGTTGTGAATAAGTGCGGCATTTACTCAAGAGTGGCGCTCTTTAATATTTTTGCTCTCATATATGCGGCGCTTAATCGGGGGCAGTGCTTAATCGGGGCGGTGCTTAAATGAGTAAATACGGTAAGTGACAATAATGATCATACTTTAAAATGTCATAGAACTCAACTGAATCAGACCAATACGTTATGTGATGTAATATAATGTAATGTGATGTTGCCAATTGTCATGTGATCTCATTTGATGTCATGACATGTCATATATTATGTGATGTGATGTAATGCCATGCAATGTAAATGTAATGTAGTATAATGTAATGTAGTGTAGTGAAGTGTAATGTAATGTAAATATGTAATGTACAGTAAATATGTAATGTACGGTAATGTAATAATTATAATGTAAATATGTAATATAATGCAATGTAAATATGTAGTGTAATGCAATGTAATGTAATGTAACATAATGTATAAATGCATGGTGATATGATGTTGTGTGTTGATGTGAATTGATGTTTAAATGTTATTATAATATTATAATTACATGTACTGTATTATTATTATTATTATTATCAATCAAACACTAATAATTCATGACTATAATTATAAATTAACCTTTTTCCTCTGCATCTTTGATTAAAAACAAAGCTGCTCTGTCCTTTACAGATCCACCTGGATTCATAAACTCTGCTTTAACAAGAATATTACATCCTATTAAATTAAAAGAAAGAATGCTTTATCTATTACTTATAATTTTTTAAATTAATAATTAACTGTTGTACAGTACCTGTTTTTTCACTAAGTTTGTTTAGTCGAATCAGTGGAGTACTAAAAAATAGGAAAAACATTTTTGACTAAAAGGAAATGGTACATGTATGTTTTGTCGATTCAGAGCAGGGTCTTAGCTGGGATCTGGAACTTGGGTGTCCAAATTGCCAACACAGAATAGAAATACGACCAGAAGTCCAACTCGTGTTGCCAATCTGGTAGTGTACTTCCCAGCAAAGCTGCAACTCCCCCCCCCCCCCCCCCCAAAAAAAAAGGCCCCTCACGGGTTTGGCTTTAAGCTATGGTGGACCAATGTCTTGAGCAAGATATAAATCAATAACTATAAATCGATTGGTTACAAACATTTGGCTGATGACAATTCATATCAATTGACTAATTAACACCAATTTCCATTAATTGATCAATTACATTTCCTATAATCAGTTTCCATTAATTGATCAATTACATTTCCTATGATCAATTTCCATTAAGAGATCGCCTTTCCACATGAAGTGCGTGGATAATGCGTTGAGAGAATTGATTGGCTCTCACAAACTTCGGACATTCAAAACTTCAGACAAACATTGGACATTAGCCAATCAGATTTGTCAAAAAGAAAGATCACGTGATCCATTCACTTCATGTGGAAAGGTCTATTGATTGATTGATTACATTCTCACAAATCAATTACCATCAATTGCTTGATTACATTTTCAATGATCAATTTCTATCAATTAACATATTTTCAATGATCGATTAATTCAATTAATTAATTAAGTACCTAGGGGCTGGGGTCGGGATTATCATAAATAATCACAAGAGCTTATCAATTTTATCATACACAAAATATTTATAATATTGGACTTACTTGCCAACACTTCCTCTAAATCCCTTATAAATGCCCTCCTGTTGGACAAAAATGATAGAACATTTATTGACGTTGATGTGTATAATCACACTTTAATTTGTCTGCACGACACCAATTAGGTAGCCTAATGTTAACACAAAAAAAACGAAAAGCTTTTTACTTACATTATGAAGCGATCTGGCGTTACAAATCCTCAAAAATCTCCCTAATCGACCACGTAAACATGCAACCATTTTCCCTGCAGAGACATATACAGCATGCCATGTCCCATCTCACCCCACCCCCCTGAACTAATGGCGCGTTTTGACTATGATTTTGATCAGAAGAAAAACACTACCGACAAATTATAAAACAGGGCATTGAGTTACAGTAAGGTGTTGCTATCACTGGTTGCTATGCATACACCAATGAATGTATAAACCTCTCCTTTTGTGCAGATTAGAATTTTTCCCCTGGCATGTACACACAGTGTTTCACCTCACCCCACCCCCCTTGAACTAATGGATGGCGCGTTTCGACTGCGATTTTGATCAGAAGAAAAACACTTCGCAGTGCCTCGCAGTTTGTGGCCAAGCAGGGATTCTTTATGTTTTCTCGGGAAAGACGCCATGCTGATACGTTATAAGGCTTCTACGCGGTGTGGTCTTACAAACGATGAGGGTTAAATATTACTGTTTTTCGACCAGACACCTGCGTTGAGGCTTCAGTCGTTTCACACCTCGTTCATGGATTGGCCTTATGGCGGACCCAGCTTCGGCCCAAACGACCTCTCCGGCGATCTGGCCGAACTACGAGAGGAAGAAGTCGAAGAACTGAGGTCGGAGAGGACTATCAAAAGTGGTTTAAAGGTCCGGTAATTCCTTGTTGTCTAATGGTACATCTCGGAAAGCCCTAAAACAGTTTGTTCATTTACATATAACACTTCACATTATCGTCCTTTTATTCTGTTTTAATATCTTGCAGTCGGCCGAAGAAATTGAACGTTTGACCGTGGACGAGAATTTGAACGAAATCGAAAGAGCCGTGTTGCTTCTGAGGTAGTATTGTATTCCTTTTAATGGCCTTGATTATTGCTTATTTAACTATTTGAACATCAACAGAGATTTATCGGGTGAAGGCGAAGGATTACAGGTTGGGACAACGACACTTCGATGTCCCACTAGATCTAGAGTTTTCCCATTTCTATACGGAAAGTATTCTACAATTCAAACTAAAAACGATATAGTCTTTATAAAAGTCCGTATTTGGCGACAAAAGAAATTCAGGCTTTTTAAAATGTGAATATTTATAAGTGTTTTTTAAAAGCGCTTTATATTAGTTAATATATTAACGTGATCGAGAATGAGTCATCTTTAACCTGTCCAAACTTCAATCTGGTAAAGTATTTACATACACAAAAACAGATAAATATTTGGACATTTCATTCGAACTAATTCGTAGTATAACGGGGAAAACTAATACAAGAAGTAATAAAACTAAACTCTATGAAGCAGAATAAGTTAATTATTGTTACCTTGGGAACATAGAAGCGTCTAACTGAGCCAAAATGCTGTATAGTGCCAATATTGTTTTTTTATTTTCTTGAATTTTTTAATATTTTTTGATTTTTTTTAAAAATAATATGCTTTTGTAATTGGTCTTGTATTGTTGTGTTTGCCTGTTTAACATTTGTTTGCCTTGTTTTTTAGTAAAAATGGGTGCTTTGTAGTTTGAATATAATTATAATTGTTGCATAGCAAATAAAGATCAGAGAAATATTTGTTAAATATCTTAGTCCAGATGATGATTTATCGTAAACTTCCAATAATAAACCTCCTTGAAAAAAAGAGAGCTCTCTCGAATATAAGTCTAGAAAAATGTACTGTACACTCAGAGCTTATTATTGGAAGTTTACGGTGCATATTACAGGTATCTACAGTACTGTATGTTGCACTGCAGTGCTTTCAATGAGGTGAGCGCGATCGCGCTCGCGCTCGCCCACATGCTCCCAAGTTCGTTCTGCCAGCGCGATTGATCGCGCTGGCAGATAAGTAATTTGTCATAAAATGCGCTCGCAGATTATCTTCCACTGCCTAGAAATGGAGTAAATAAATGCTCAGTTGTATATAATATGAAAATAATGGAATATATCTTGTTTACTCTGTGCAAGAGTATACAGTTTAGCTTATAAAAACAAATCAATAAACCGGCGGCGTGGTTTTGAACAACTTTATGCACGCATATTTACGAATTATGGCATCACAGGGAGATAAATTGTTCTTGGTTTTATTAAATTAACGGGTTTAGAAATTAAATATTTTTAGTTTGTTTCTAGTGGCAGGCTAATTGCAGTCTCCAGTGGCGTACTGTATTGTCTTGCTGCATATTGTTTAATTGATATTCGTATTATTAAAAGACTAGCTGAAATCGGTGTAAATGCAAAATAGCGTTCGTTTGCTCACGGGGACGTCCGCCGCATGTTCCGGCGCGCAATATCGGGATAAACACTACAAAATCTCAAACTTTATGCTAGTTGTACAGATGAAAACCACAAATGACACTTAAAACATTGGTTTGAAGTTCATTTTTATGATAATAGACTGTTAAAATTGACCCAGGAAATGTAACAGGAAGTCATCAACATAAACCGGTGCTGTTTTTCAAGAAAAACCAAATCGCGCTGCCCAGTTGTGAAATCTGCTCTGGCGAGTGCGATCCATCGCGCTGGTGTCATTTATTCATTGAAAGCACTGCACTGTATGCATGTTGTGATTGGTCAGTTACCATATGTATATATCAGGCTAGGCAATCATAGTTGTAATGTTACATATGGCATATACTGCAGTCCTTTTCATTTGATGCGTGCGATCGCACACGCACGCGTTGGCACACGTGTGAACCCAACTGCGTGTGCTGTTTATCACACGCATGAAATGCCATGTTCAATTGTTCATTCACCTTGCAATTGTGAAAATGTGTGAAAGTTTCAGTAATTTGTCACATCTCACAACGTATCGTAAGGTCTCACAATGTAATGGAAGGTGTCACAATGTAACGGAAGGTGTCACAACGCAACGTAAGGTCTCACAACGTTACTATAACCTGATGCAAATGCTTGATGTCAAACTGGATGTTCTTTCCTGCATGACCTTGCAATATTGATTGCAACATTGCAATATTGATAGCAGCATTGCACTTAGAGCTGTGCCCGATTAATCGACTCTTTTTCGACAATCGATTAATCGTTAACAACAATCGAATCATCGACAAAAATCAATAGCATGATACTAAAATGAGTTTTTGTTAAAAAGTTGTGGAAAAATGAGATGGCATTGTGACATATTCGCCCTGTTAAAAACAGCTATATTGTGTATCAAATGTCGAACGTGACTTGTTTTGATTCTTATCTCTAAGGAAGTAGTAAACAGCTTAAAAGCACCCCTTTATTTGAAGGGACAAACAATGGCAACACGTGTTGATTTTTTAATACGATTAATCAATTATTAATCAATTGTTGTCAACGATTAATCGGTTACTTACGAATATTGACCGATGGACACAGCTCTAATTGCACTTAGCAAGTTGCTAAAAAATTTGCATTTTAAATATCGAACTTCACATACAGTTATATGAAGTTCTATTGAAAGTCAGAACAACTAACTCTAAGTAAACTTCATATTATGTGAAGCTCGATATTTAAAATGCAAATTTTTAGCAGCTTGCCAAGGCAATGTTGCTGTCAATATTGCAAGGTCACACGGTAAAGAACATCCAGTTTCACTGTAATATAAACCCTCACCTATAGCTTAGCCAGTTCACATAAACTTTCAAATTCTCTCAACTCACTGTTGTGTTTGCATCAGGCTGTATAAACACAGGCATCTATTTCTGTTTCTTAAATATCAATTGTTAAAGTCTGTTTCTGACTGGGTGAACGGTCTTTGCATCGTGGTCTAAAAATTGTGATGTTTTCCTCATAAGCTATTAGTTTATTTCTTCCTAAAGAAAAATATGGAAACTGGACAGATGGTCAGGTCCAGTTTTTCTTTATTTAAAACATTTTTGTTGTTATTTGATACTTGATACTGTACAATATAGCAGAACACTTAAAGTGTCTATGTCATCCTCAGGGACTTTGCATATTTATACTAATTGGAACATTCTGAGAAGATTTGTAATATATCTTCTCAGGTGAAAATTTCATCTTCATGGATTTTTTTGCCGTTAAAGTTGACAGAAGTGAAAAAAAAACACTTTACAGATTCCTCTTTTGATGTCACTTCCGTCAACTTTGACGGCAAAAAAATCCATGAAGATCAAATTTTTGCCTGAGAAGATATATTACAAATCTTCTCAGAATGTTCCAGTTAGTATAAATATGTAAAGTCCCTGAGGATGACATAGGCACTTTAAGGGAAGCTTAAGCATTGGCCCTTCAACCACTTGTTGTTGCCTTTGGTTTCACCTTGGGAAAGAACAACGGTCTCAGGGCCACAAAACACACTTACTATTTCCTTTGGTGTCACTAAACGAGTGTTTGTTGCAGTACAATAATTATATCAAGGCCGTAGGAACATGTTTTATGTTAGGGGGGCTGAAAAGTGTGACCTCTAGGGGGGTCCAGGGGCATGCTCTCCCAGAAAATGTTAAGATCTAGAGTCTCAGAAATGCCATTTCGGCATTTCCTGCATTTTGGGGGAAGAATTTACCGAAATTTGAAGGCTACAAAACACCATATTACAATACTCAAATCAAATATTTAACTTATTTTGGGTAGGATTAAATTATTATTGAAGCTGGAAAAACATGTGTATGGGCTAATTCCACACCAACCACAATTATTTTAAAATCTGTATTATCTGTGTACCACAAAGACAAAGAAACAAAGGATTTGATACCAAATTTCTTGGGAGGCTCAGCCCCCCTCATTTGGTGTTTAGGGGAGCACCAGGCCCCCACAGCCCCTGCTTCCTACTGGTTCAGGTTGGGAATACAGGTATTGCAGTGTGGTGTGAAACAGAACAATCAGTGTGACCGTGATTAATTATTTTATTTTTATTGTTGTAGTTCTGGTATAGAAGCTCAAAAAGTTAGTGTTATCAACAATTTACATTCAATGTTAGAAAAGAATAGCAACGATGTTATAAGACAAGTCATGCCTCTTGTCAGGGTATGTACAGTACATGTACAGTAAAGTAAAGTAAAAAAACCACATTAATTTAACCCATTTCTGCCTGAGTTGTCAAAAAATGTCCTCTTTATTGTTTTACTCTTGCTAATACCCGGCAATTAATTTTTTTTAGGAATTACTATATATTGCTCCATTGGAAATCCAGTTGGTTGCTAGCAGAGTTTATTGTCATATAATTGAAAGTGAATTGTTACCAGTATATGCCTTCACTTCCACTTTTTTGCCAACTATTTTAAGTAATCTAGAAAACAAGGACACAGGTTTGTGCTGTATATGTCCATGTATATACTGTATATAAGATATTAATAATTGATTATAATAATTATAATACTTATAATAATTATAATATATATAATGATTATAATAATAATTTACAGTAATTATATTAATTATTATAATTACTATAATTATTTATAATAATTACACTAATTATAATTAATTATACCTAATTACAGTAATTATTATAAAGAATATACATGTAATTATTTATAATTACAATCATTAATTATTATAATTAATAAATTAATTATTATAATTAATAAATTAATTGTTAATATAATATATACATTATATATATTATATAATAAATTATCATATAATTATATTAATTATTATAATATAGTAATTAGAGTAATTACAATAATTATACTGATCAATTATATATAATGATACAATGATCAATTAGAATTAATTTTGTTAATTAATTAGAATTACATAAGGTAACCAACTGGTTCATGGTTCATGATCAATATCAATGATCTAAAAGTTTATTTAATAAAATAGTGGACTATGTTTCAACCCAACATCGGGCTGTCATCAGGTTAATAAATAACATGCTAAAACTGAGTAAATGTCTTAAAGGTTGATGTACAGTCCGTTCTGCGCATGTACAAAACTAATGTTTACATCTTTATTTACAAAAAAAATATTAATACCTTATTCAAGATTGTAAGCTTTTCTTGGTTCCCATTACATCACTTTAAGTAATGTCAACTATGCAAATGTTTATATCTCTAAAAAATCCCATGTGTTCACTAAACCATATACAGTGGAGCCTCGCTATAACGTGGTAGTTGGGGTCCTAAGTGGTGACACGTTATAAATGAAGTGCGTATAGCCAAGTTGAAGGAGGTACAGCCAAATATCTCATTCCCAGTACTCTTCCCACTCAGTTCTGTCGCAATAATTATTGTGGGCTGAGTACTGGGAGCGAGATTGAGTACTGCTAGAAGTACTTTCTGTTCAATTCTAACAATCCAAATCGCGACTGAAGAAGTTTGAAGTCCGCTCAAGACAGACTTCAACAAAATGGAATTGAAATAAGATTTTTGAGCATGGTTTTCATTTCTCACAATGATCGTACTGTCGTGTTGTCATTTTATCTCGTAATGATTGCAATTATTCCGGCATTAGCCGACAAGATCAAATTGTCTCCAATGAGCAAAATAGAAACTTCAGTTTCAGCATCATATTACACATCAATTCTGTCTCTATTTTGCAGAATTTAGCGGCCTGTAGTGAACTTTAGTACTGTTGGTAAACGTAAGTATAAGTCATCAAATGACAAACCAGGAAAAGTAAAATTTTGGGGTCCAAGGATCAACCGCGTTATACCGAGTCACGCGTTATAACGATGCGCGCTATAGCGAGGCTCCACTGGATTATAATACAAATAAATTAGTCATAAAAAGACTACATAATAAAACATGAATATTTCCTGTTTAAAAAAAAGGGGGTTGTAAAACTCAGATTTAGAGATATAGACATTTGCTTTGTTGACATTATAAAGACATTTACTCAGTTTTAGCATTTTATTTAACCTGATGTCCATTCGAAACGTAGTCCGCTATTTTATTAAATAATTAGAATTAATTATTATTTAATTAGTTACAATTAATTATTATAATTATTGTGGTTTTATTATATTAAGATAATTATTTTTTATTTTAGCCATATCACGTGGATGGCTCAACACTTTGCTTTCTACTATTCCACAACTGCCTAAGGATGCCATTAAACGAGAGGTACAGTAGTAGAATCACCTCCCCCCGACATGCTTGATCAGGAAGTGATATCACCCCAGCTGGGAACCAATAATTATTATAAAAAGTTCTGACTATTCCTTTTCTTTTCAAGATCCTTCCCCTTGCTATCACCAAAGGTCAGCTCTCCCAATCTGTTAGCTCCAGGTTATCGTGTTGCAAGATTCTTGGTCAACTTGTTAAGAAATTTGAGCCATACTGGTATGATTTTCTCTCTGTGCAGTAAAAAACAGTGTATAAGGACCTAGGTTTTTCTAAGTTAGCCTAAAAAGGTTCTTATATATTTGATATCTACTGAGAATTTAGGCTATTTAGGTTCTTAAATAAGTTTTTAATTTTCTTAAGAGTAAAACACTTGTCAGTCAATACTGGAACTACAGTACCGCCATTTGCAGTTGAGCTTGCAGCTTGCATTAATTAAGACGTTGTTTCATAATTTGAAACTCTGCGTTCATTGGACCGCAACGCATTGTTTCCAAGGGCACAACGTGACGTTGCTACGGAGCTTTGACAGGGTTTCAATTAGTGATTAATTTGTTATTCTTGCAATGTGGCGAGTAGATATTATAAAAAAATGTCTAGTAAACGATTTAGCAAGGCCGGACGGACATACAATGTTGGGAAAGCTCTATCAGATGACTTAAGCAGAAGCATTATTGATAAGATATTGGAAAATGGTGGAGAAAGAGCAACGGCGACGGTTTTGAAATACCTACTCGCCACGAATAACAAATTAATCACTAATTGAACCCTGTCAAAGCTCCGTAGCAACGTCACGTTGTGCCCTTGGAAACAATACGTTGCCGTCCAATGAATGCAGAGTTTCAAAGCTGCAAATCGCAAGCTGCAAGCTCAACTGCAAATGGCAGGACCTGTACTCTACACTGGTTGATAACTGTTACTGTTATTGATAAGAGTCTAAACTGAGTGTAGTCCCAGAAACTATGTACAGTAAATGTATAATCAGTATTAAAAGACAATTATTTGTGTGCAGTATATGAAATTTTTATATTGAAATTTCAAGAGATTCTGCATAGTCTGGTTGCCATATAAATAAAGTTTATTAGTTTTTCTAGTTTTTCTTGATTTTCCAAACAAGAACCTGTTCCAGTTTTTAAGCTCAACAGGTTCTTATATAATCAGTCCTTTTCGTTTGACGTGTGCGATCGCACGCGCACGCGTTGGCACACGCGTGAACCCAACTGCGCGTGCTGTTTATCGCACGCGTGAAACGCCATGTTCAATTGTTCATTCACATTGCAATTGTGAAAATGTGTGAAAGTTTCAGTAATATGTCACATCTCACAACGTAACGTAAGGTCTCACAACGTAACGGAAGGTGTCACAATGTAACGTAAGGTCCCACAACGTAACGTAAGGTCTCACAACGTAACGGAAGGTGTCACAACGTAACGGAAGGTGTCACAACGTAACGGAAGGTGTCACAATGTAACGGAAGGTGTCACAATGTAACGGAAGGTCTCACAACGTAACGGAAGGTGTCACAATGTAGCGTAAGGTCTCACAACGTAGCGGAAGGTCTCACAACGTAACAGAAGGTGTCACAACGTAACGGAAGGTGTCACAACGTAACGGAAGGTGTCACAACGTAACGGAAGATGTAACAACGTAACGGAAGGTCTCACAATGTAACGGAAGGTCTCACAACGTAACGGAAGGTGTCACAATGTAACGTAAGGTCTCACAACGTAGCGTAAGGTGTCACAACGTAACGGAAGGTGTCACAACGTAACGGAAGGTGTCACAACGTAACGCGAGGTCTCACAGCGTAACGCAAGATCTCACAGCGTAACGTAAGATCTCACAACGAAGGTCTTTGCAATGTAATGTATATCGTCTTTAAGCGTAGGCGAATGTAGCAGTTTTCACAGCGAAGTACGTTTTACATTTTACAACTTAACTAATGCGTTAAAGCGAAAGATAACGTCTTACAATGAATATCAAGCAACGCAGCTTTCTTTTTCGGATGTGTAGGAAATATAAAAGTTAGGTTCATATTTCTGTGCCATAATTGATCATTTTAAACGCACGTGCGATTCGTACGCGCAAAATTATTTACGCTTGTGAATTATCGCACACGTGTAATTTTGCTGTAAAGGACTGTATAATGGGGGTTTAAATGGCAAATTTTTAGCCTACTGGTTCTTAATCACTAGGTTCTTATACGCAGCTTTTTACTGTACTCTAGTTTCATTATTTTAATTAACATTCAAAAAGATTTTATGAATTTAGTGCTCAATTGATACAATTTTCACATTTTTACGTTTCGTTATATTTCCAGGATTAAGAAAGAACTTCTTGGACTTGTCACTTCTTTGTGTCAGGATGTGGATTATGAAGTTAGGGCCTGTATGTGCACTGAACTGGAGTATATAGCTAAGGCTTTGGGGTATGTATTTTTCTTTTATAAATTGTTACAGTCAAACCGGATGTTCTCTTGCATGCTACTTTGCAATATTGCGCTGCAACATTGCAATGTGTTGATTGTCAATTTGGCTTGAGCAACTTGCAAACATCTCTTGAAGATTCCTCAGTAGATTCCTTTAAGGGTTCGTCTTTGTTTTGAGTAAATATACAAATTTATGTTTAAAATATTACTGTTGGTGGGTAGATAGTATTTAATTAATGTATTTTCACGCATGCAAATGGTAGTTTAAGTAAAGAAATGTTGAATTTCAGAAATAAATATTCCCGAAGTGTTTGCAAATTGCTCATGAAATTTGACCGGTCAAAGGCGATTTTTGGAACTGTTGGAACACAGTTGGAACTGACCAGTCACCATGACCGGCGTAACTTGAAATGTTATTTTGAGCCCTGTACGACCTGTCACTACCTGTCATTTATGACCACTATATATATGGCACGGATGATTAGTAGTTGAAATGTACCTGGAATGAACGACCACCTGCCTAACGCGACCAATGACCACTTTTTAGCGTCTCAAACAATAGACGGCCGGCCAACCTCGATAAAAGTGTCTCAAAAACACCGTTGATGGCATTTTTTGTTACAAGCAGGCAACCATGCCAGATCGTATCGGATAGTATATACTTTGAACGTGAGTGGGGTTGCCAGCCGTAATTTTGAATTTATATACTAAAATTTATGGTTTTTTAAAAACACATTGGAATGGATGGGATTTCTGTGGAGTCATGCAAACTACGTTGGTGTTCTGTTTTGAATGGCTCACTTCAGAATGCATCCAATCAGCGTGCGTGAAGTTATGATTAACCTAATTCGCATAACTCACAATGATAAACAAACAAGAAATATGGCGTAAATCCACCTAAATATAACACTTCGAAGAAAAGCTACAACAACATAAGCTTGCAAAGAATCAGAAATTTATTGGATCTGGCAGCTACAGGAAAGTCTCATATTCGTAAATTACCTCGTTTTATTTTGATAATTTGCCGATACCGCCATGCATCTACTGTTATAAAGCTGAGCTTTTATACTACAGTGTAGTGTTACTTATATTGTTCCTTAGACATTTAACTCACCGGTTCTGGCGGTTCAACAGGCTATCTTGTGATACACGAAAGGCAACCGGTCTAGTCATCTTGATCAATGTTTAAGCTACATTTCTATGGTGGTTGCCTACTTGTAACAAAAAGTTGGCTGCTTGTTATGGCTGTTCTTCGAAGTGTTATATTTAGGTGAATTTGCGCCATGTTTCTAGTTTGTTTATCATTGTGAGTTATGCGAATTAGAATAATCAAAACTTCACGCACGCTGATTGGATGCATTCTGAATTTAGCAATTCAAATAAAACACAAACGTATATTAGACGGCTCTTTACAGATATCCCATCCATCACATTGTACTTTAAAAAAGCTCTATATTTTAGTATATAAATCAATAATTACAGATGGCAACCCCCCTCACCTTCAAAGTATGCACTATCCGATACGATTTGGCATGGTTGCCTGCTTGTAACAAAAAATGCCATCAAAAGTAATATTTTGAAGCCTTGGCCGGCCGTCTACAAGAAATTTACCTGTTATGAGTGACCATTTCAATGTAAAACTGCTGAAATGTGAGAAATAAGTGTTCATTTTTTGTGGTGAACAAGCTAGAATGCTACGGTGTGCAAATACAAGAAACAGGAAGTGATTGGTGATTTACCGAGTTTCAGCCTCTGTTTGCCTAGTTGTTAAATCTTTATAAACCAGCATTTTCTTGAGTTTTAAACAGTATTTATGTAAAGAACCCAAGCTAATATGGTTGCCATAATGTCACGTTACAACCTACCTTTACAACTACCTGTCATTTGTGACCACTTTTCCTGGCACCAGGGGTGGTCGTAAAACTCGGGTTCTACTGTAGTATTGTTTCAAAGTAGACTAGTGATTGTATACAGTAGCTCATAATGTATTGTGATTATGGTTACCAGTAGTAGAATTCAGTTCACCACTTTTTTACTTTCTTATAACATTAAGTAGTCTAAAGGTTGTTGGTGTTAATTAATAGACAGCCATCCAAAGGATCGTCCAAAATCTATGAAGACTCGATGGCAGCTGGCTGGCATTGGTTTTGTGACATTGCATTTAACTTTGTATAAAGTTTTGCACTTCACAAAAACTACGTCTCCAATCTGCTATAACCAAGATGATAGAGTGATATATTAACTTGTTTGTCTCGTATAATTATTTGTCATTATCTAGGGGAGAATTGACCAAAGCATTTATCATTTCTGAGTTAGTGGAGCTTACCAATGATGAAGAGTGTGTTGTTAGACTAGCAGCTTTAGAAACTGTGGCAAATCTCTTACAACTTTTAGACGATGGTATTTACCAGTTTTTCATCCTTACCTCTTACCCCTTTCTAATGAGCAACCCTCCCTAATAAGCGCCCCTTTCTAATAAGCACCCTTTCTAATGAGCACCCCTTTCTAATGAGCACCCCTCTCTAATAAGCACCCCTCTGTAATGGGCACCCCTCTCTAATGGGCACCCCTCTCTAATAAGCACCCCTCTCTAAAATGCACCCCTCTCTAATAAGCACCCCTCTCTAATAAGCACCTTTCTAATAAGCACTCATTTCTATTAAACACCCCTCTCTAATAAGCACCCCTCTCTAATAAGCACCCCTCTCTAATAAGCACTCCTCTCTAATAAGCATTCCTCTCTAATAAGCACTCCTCTCTAATAAGCACTCCTCTCTAATAAGCACCCCTCTCTAATAAGCACCCCTCTCTAATAAGCACACCTCTCTATTAAGCACCCCTCTCTAATAAGCACTCCTCTCTAATAAACACCCCTCTCTAATAAGCACCCCTCTCTAATAAGCACCCCTCTCTAATAAGCACCCCTCTCTATTAAGCACTCCTCTCTAATAAGCACTCCTCTCTAATAAGCACTCCTCTCTAATAAGCACCCCTCTCTAATAAGCACCCCTCTCTAATAAGCACACCTCTCTATTAAGCACCCCTCTCTAATAAGCACTCCTCTCTAATAAGCACTCCTCTCTAATAAGCACCCCTCTCTAATAAGCACCTCTCTAATAAGCACTCCTCTCTAATAAGCACCTCTCTAATAAGCACCTCTCTAATAAACACCCCTCTCTAATAAGCACCCCTCTCTAATAAGCACCCCTCTCTAATAAGCACCCCTCTCTAATAAGCACCCCTCTCTAATAAGCACCGCTCTCTAATAAGCACTCCTCTCTAATAAGCACCCCTCTCTAATAAACACCCCTCTCTAATAAGCACCCCTCTCTAATAAACACCTCTCTCTAATAAGCACCCCTCTCTAATAAACACCCCTCTCTAATAAGCACCCCTCTCTAATAAACACCCCCTCTCTAATAAACACCCCTCTCTAATAAACACACCCCTCTCTAATAAGCACCCAATAGAGCATTTACAATTTTCCAGTATAGCATATTCACATATCTGTGAATTTTGTTTATTTCAGAAATATGTGTTAAAGTAATTATTCCCTTGGTACAAAATTTTTGTGAAGCTGCCCACAAGAAAAATAATGAAGCTCTGGTGACGGTTGCACAACTGTTTGGCAAACTGAGTTATGGTCTAAATGGTACTAACCTTACGATATTACTATACATAAGGGCTCATTATTACACTTTGTCCAATATATTACCTGACATTTATTTGTTGATCTGTTTCAAAACTTGAGTCTTGTTTGTAGAGAAGTTTCTACATGACCTTTCTTTAAAGTGCCTTATGATACAAAAATTAAGTTTATCTTTTTTGAAAGAACACTATATAATGACAAAATAACGTCTTTTGCAGTTTTTGGTTTCCTTGCTTCGTTGTTGAGATATTTCAGTTTGTTTGATATGCAAATTAAACATTTTGACGTCATACGTGCATAATGAGTTATCAGAGACGGTTATATAGCAAACTCAAAGGTATTCATTATATTCGATAATTGAAATGAACATTACGAACTTACGTTGCAATGTTCAGAACTACATTGCGAGGTAGATACAAATTTAAGTCGGCAATTTGTTTCTGTTTAACCAAGTATCTATTATTCTTCATTTCCATCGAACACTATACAACAAATAATCTTCTACTCCGTGATTTCGCCAAAGGAATTCAATTCAAAGCTTATTATAGTCCGTTTCAGCTTGCATTTGAAATCCGATACGTATAATTGAAATGAACATTCCGAACTTACGTTGCAATGTTCCGAACTACGTTGCGAGGTAGATACAAATTTAAGTCGACAATTTATTTCTGCTTAACCAAGTATCTATTATTATATTATATACAACAAATAATCTTCTTCTCCGTGATTTTACCAAAGGAATTCAATTCAAAGCTTATTAAATTCGAACTTCACGACGAACTTCGCGAACTTCTGTACCTTGTTCCCAACCTTCCAACAAATGTTGACAAACGAATTTCAAAAGCAAGCTGAAACTGACTATAAGCTAGCTGAGAAAATCGGTCGGAAAATTAATGTAAATTAGGATGAATTTGTATTCGAGGTAAATCATATTAGCGATTAACAACATTCTTTTCTCTGCAGTGAACCTTAGTGAACCTCAGAAGAAATGGTTTATAGAATACTTTAAAAAACTTTGCTGCTGTGGCTTAGCAGAAACAAATAATAAAGTCAACCAGTTTCAGGTTAGTTTGCGGAATTCGAGAGGCTAAACTAAATTTATATTTTGTTGTTTTTTGTTAACCCCTTTTACTCTAACAAGCCCCCCTTTTTTATATGGTGTAAAATTAATAATTTACCGGGGGGGGCTTAAAGGTGCTGTCCAGTCCGTTCTGCGCATGATCCGCATCTTTGTTTATCGGGACCCTCAAACATGACATTCGTAGATAATTACATGAAGTACTCAGCTCAATGTAAACCGTTAGAAGCGATATGGCAGAAAACCAAGCGATTCAGTGAGGATATCTCTTCGGATTTCTTCTATTTCTTCTGAAAATGTTTTGTTTTGGGTACAAGTAATGAAGAGGAAGTAAGAAAAGCTTACAATCTTCAATAAGGTATCAGTAAATATTTTTATAAACGAAGAAGTAAACATTAGTTTCGTACATGCGCAGAACGGACTGGACAGCACCTTTAATAAACGAAATATGTTTGCTTTCAAAATTTCATAATGGTTAACGGTGGATTTTTAAAGGTCAACTAATCCTTTTGAAGTTATATTTTCTTCTGAAAGGGTTATTATCTAACTAAGCAAAAGTAAAGAAAAATATGAATTTCGAGTAAAGCAAAGAATTTATCAGCGAATTAGCCTTCTCAGGTCCTCTTGAAGCATGACCGCGTTTCTAGGAGAATGGGTATACTCCATTGTCTTTGACGTCATACCGGTGAAACCCACCAATCACCAACACCGCTGCCAAACGTTTGCGCATGCGTGAATTTGCTGGAGTAAATTATTGCAAGAAACGTGGGAACTAGCCGTGGCGACAACCAGACAGCGAAGACTAAGTAAGACTCGACTATTCATTTGTGTTTTAAAAAAAGGGTAAAGAAAATTACGAAGGGGTAATTTCAGAATATGTTACAATATTGACAAAGAAGCCATGCACAAATTACCTACCTTATCTTTTTGGTAGTATGCTTATAATTTTAACTTTTGTGTCGGACTCTCGGACCAGTCCAAATATTTTAGTGTTTTCCCGCTCTTTTTTGAGGACGAGCTCGGACGTCGCGCATGCGCAAAACGTTTGGCAGCGTGTTCCAATCACCTTGTTGTTTGTCACCGGTATGACATCACAAGGTACTAGTACCAGTCTTTATTTCGACGCGGTCGTCGTTCACACCAGTTTAGCAACTCAAACTTAGACAGTTCATAAAAGTGGAACCGGGTGACTCGTTTCAATTATTTCTTTGGTTTTAGATTGAACTTTTCCGACTTTAACGGAAAATAGAATAACCTGGAAACGTATAGTTGCCCTTTAATATAACATTAAAACTACGGGATCGTTCCTATGAGGCGGGCTAGCTAGGATACCAGACTGATTTTTTGTCAAGAAAATCGTACTACTACTATTTAGTGAGAAATGCAAAATAACACAACAAATCAAAATTGGCTTCGCCTTTTTGTAAGCATAGCCAGGCCTCGAATTATACTTTTTGCATCCAAAGACAAAAATGTTCTCCGATAATGAGTTTCCATGAGGCTATCCAAGGACATTTTTCTCACGGCTAGGACAAAACTGTTATCCTATACAGTCAGGAAATGACTAAATCCATGATAAAGAGTGACTAACATTCACATGATATTTATGTGCTATAGTATTAGTTAGTAGTGACTGGTATACAGATATAGGACTGTCTTCTTCGCTTGGACATGCAGATCGCTTCACTCCGACACTGAACAATGTCCTCTGCCTATTTTAATGTCAATGCACAATCATGGCCGCCAGTGTTTGAACACGTGGTTAGCACAGTTGTGCCTGCATTTCCGGGCTGATCCCTTCATTACCGACGAAGTTGATTCGAATTAAATTCGTCTATTGTGCGACATTTAGCGCAGGCCTAAGAACTGATGTTAATTTAATTTCGTTATATTTAATAAATATATTTGTAAATTGATATTATAAATTTTTTAGCAATTTAATGTTAATATTTATTATGTGAACGTTATGAATTACTTTTTAGAGATTTAATGCATATCATGAAAGTCTAGAAGAAAACAGAAGTACTGAAATTAGAAAATATTGTGCATATAATTTCCCAGTAAGTACTATACACATGAATTATTATTGAGAACTTCAGCAACATGTAGCTAAAAAGTTAAATTGGCGATGAAAGAGAAATTTAAACATTTTACTCTGATGAAAGGCTACGCTCAGTATTTCGTTACTAAAAATCTCCGGCAGTTTACCATCTTTTCATTTTGCTCTATCTTAAGGTTGCGTAACACCTTGGAGTAGTGCTTTGCGAAAAATGCAACTGCGCGTTCAGTTTAAAAGCAATGAAATTCAAATTTTTACAGTTTATAGCAAAATGATTGTAGAATTGGGCAATTGATTTACAATTTTGAAAAGTATTTAAACTTGTTTTGTTTTGACAAAATTCTGAAAACGCATTCGCTTTGCGCCGCGACTTTATAACTGTTCTACAAAAGTGTGTGCGGTAGCTGTGTTTGTTTTTTTGTTTTTTAATTTTTGAGATATAAGGCATTCTTTTGCAACCTCAGTTAAGTTGCGTGCATACCATGAATCGTAGTCGATTACTGAGAAATGAAAAAAAAAAATCGTATAAGCCGGTAGCACACACTTTTAAAGCTCTTATTGTCTCCGATACATTGTGAAAATTTGAAAAAAATCGGCCAAAACCCGTGTTCGACAAAAGTCTTTGAATACGGCAGTTTAGCTGAAATTTAAAGCTCAAGAAACAAGCCTTGGAACATTTAAATTTCGCGGGAAAACAGACCTGCTTGCAATTTTCATCGCTAAATATCTTAATGAATTTTGCTTTAAACGAAATAAACTTTTCAAAACCTTTCAGCATTTGGCTTAAGGCTGCTAATTATGCGCAAAAAATGTTTTTTTTTGTATTTTTAAATTTCTATGGTGTAACGTAACCTTAAACACTGCCTACGCAGCACAACCTCGTACCCAGGGCATTTTGCCTCCACGTTGGGAGGTCGGCGAAAATGGCCCTGGCATCGGCTGGTCACGTGACACCCAGAATTTCGGTCTTTGTGTTTTGTTTTTGTATAATACGTATACATGAATAATAAATGTAATATTTAACGCTCTGCCGACTCACTCATGTGAACCTTTATCATAAAAGCAACTGGCTAGCATTATTCATCATACTCTCACGATTATCCAGGATACATGTAAATGTCATGAACAAACATATATCTAATGTTGTTCTTGACTTTAACCAAAGCTATCATTAATCGTTTCCATTCTTTGGGTAAACTTTGCAGAGTTGGTCTATCACAATTCAAATTTTCATGAATAAATTACACTCTATCTGAATTAATCGAGTTCTCAAACCGGCCAATCAGATTATAGAATCGACAAGCCGATGCCAGGGCCATTTTCGCCGATCTCCCGGCGTGGAGGCAAAATGCCCTGGGTACGAGGTTGTACGCAGCACTCTATTTTTTAAACTTTATACTTGGTACCTTTAGGCTATGGTTCTCTTCATTGGACCAGAAAATTTTACCAAAGATCTGGCCTCATCCTTTCATTCACTCGTCACAGATCGAAAAGATGTAGTGAGGAGAACTATTTCGTATGGTTTTCACGAGGTAGGTTGTTTTTTTCCCGTTCAGACGAAATTCTTGGAATACAGTATAAGGTCCAGTTTAAACAGGCAAGCAAGGGATGTACTGTTAGCCCGCTGCCTTTCACTGCTGCTGACAAACGATAAATAGAAGACCCGGGGGCTTTTAACCACTGATCTCTATTTAAACTGGATAGGCCATTCCCTATGACCAGCAGTCAAACATTTCGTGACAGTGGCCGCCATCTTACGTAGTGGAACAGCAGGGAATTTTGTCTGCGCATGCGTCGCGCGAGTTGTCGTGGGGAGTCTGGGAACTTCATAAACATTAACAAAGATGGCGGTAAATTTTTTTCCCCCACAACCCTTATGGCCTTATTTCCCCCAGAAAAAGGTGTATAGTTTGTAAAACGGCTTGTGAAAGGACACTGGAAACAGTCAGAAGCAGCCTCCCACAACGTGAAGAAATAGAAAGATATTTTAGTGAACCGTACGATATTAAATTGGGTGACAACGACTTGTGTACGTTGTGGTCAACATGCCGTGGCTTCAAATGCACGCAGTTTAATTGAGCTCAAAGCCCCATTTCCACAATTTTTAGAACAAAAAAGTGTCGTTAAAATTTAAGAAAATCAACTAAAGACACAATCGGTAAAAAATATTTTGAGGTAATCGGGCAGACCTTGCAGAAATTGACAATATTTGCATGTCGTCGCCGCAATGAAATTAGTAGCGTAGGCATGTCAAACTTTATTGTAAGATCTGAGTGAGACAAAAAATCTGATTATATATTTCTATGTACGAAAGGAATTATACACAAATTTAGCACAACGTTGTGGCAGTTAAAGGTCTTGCTCGACATAAGACAGAATCTGAGTACGTTTTAAAGACAGCACTAACTAGTAAACAAGTCGTCGGATGAAAGGAATAAATACATAATTTACCCACTTTCCCCAATTTTCCCATTACGAAATACCTTTCAGATATCAAAAGCAGTAATGGAATAAAATGAAACCAGCATTTAAATTTTGGGGAAGAAGGCAGTTTTTGAGTTAAAGTCGATCGAACATTCGCTATCAATTTGACTCCAATGCGTCTTCTTCGTACCATCACTTCATCTTCGATACACCTTACTGGTTAAATGTCTTCTTTCACCTATCAGAAGAACGGCAGTGTCTCCACTAACTGGACAACATACTGTAGTTTAAAACTCTAGTTGACCGACAGATTGTTAGTAAATCTTGAAGATATCTTGGTCGTCATACCTTCTCCACATTTTCAAAATTTCGCCACAGACGATACAAAACACGATGAGAACCCGATGAGAGAAACGTTTCTCTCTGACGAAGGGCCTTCGCTCGAAACGTTAGACTCCTACGTTCTCTGTTTCGGCAGTATATCAAACATTACTATATTTCGATTGTTGTTTCAACACTGCCTACGCAGCATGCTACTTTTATTTCGTAATGTATCTTACTCTGTCTCTACCGAACACCAGACGATTTTAGCATGAAGTACATGCACTTAAATTTCATTCTTTCTAAACTTTACATGATGTCTCGAACAACAAACGTTTACTGAAGTATCAATAATGCTTTAAGAATTAATTTGCATTTTATTTTACGGCTGAATAACACACACGAGACTCGTTTATTTCTACGCATGCGCAGTAGCGGTCTAGCGAGTCCCACAAGCCGGAGGTCACTTGTCGCCAGACAAATACTGATGTTTGACTCCGAAATAGGTATGTAACTCTGGTTTTCCTTCATGCGCGTATAAATCTTTCGCCTTTTACTAAAGATTTCCGTGGAGGAGAACAACTGAATGAGTCTATAGACTAATTTTTTGTCACCCTGCCTTACGGCGGGGTACTTTATTAATCAAAATAAAATCTTGAAAGCTAGAAATGAAGTTTGGCTGGAGTGCTGGACACATTTAAAGAATAAGATTTCTTTAGTGAAAATGCATTTAAATGCGATGCAGATGTGAAATCAACTAATTGGCCCCGGAGTTAACAACCAGTTTGGTCAAAAAGGGGGGGTGCGCTAAATAATGACGTCATCTGTTGTTGGAAAAAATATAAATTTTGGAAATCTGCAAGTTAAACAATTCTGCCGGATAGATCTATATAAGTGGACAAAAAAACTCAATTGCACTAATTACTTTCAGTCATTCGTTACAGAAATATCGTACACCAAAGTTTTTGAAAATTGCTGACTAAGCATTTTTTGTTTGTTTTATATGTCCAAATGGTTCATTTCAAATCCTTTATTTTTCTACCAGTAAAGTTCCTGTTAACAGATCATCTCTTAGAGAAAGGCTTAAAAGATTTACATAGCACTAGTATCTTTAATTCGGCATTCCACTGCTGAAACAGAGAACGTAGTAGTCTAACGTTTCGAGCGAAGGCCCTTCGTCAGAGAGAAACCTGACGAAGGGCTTTCGCTCGAAACGTTCGACTCCTACGTTCTCTGTTTCGGCAGTATATCTAACCTCACTATATTTCGATTGTTACCACCTTCTTACTCTATTCTATCTGAAGCCCTGTTTACACAGCCAAAATTTAAGCACGCTTAAGTTAAGCGTGCTTAAAATGCGCCACCTTGGTGCGTTTACACGGTCATTTAATAATCCCTTACTAAAACACGTACACCATTATTCAACATGGCGGACGAGCTATATTTTTGGTTTTGGAAGCTTTGTATGGGTAGCGTGCGTCAAAGAACAACGGAAGACATCGGTACACGAGAAAGAGTAATAGCTAAAAGAAAGAAAGAAACAAAGGAACAAAGAATAGCGAGATGGAAGCTTCTTACAGCAGGGCAAAAAAAATGCATTTTATCGTATTAATAACACCGTATTAAGGTGGCTCCCTACGGTAATTTCAATTGGGGACTGGTGACTAGAAATAGTATCGCTATGCATGCGTAAATATCGATCTTGTCGATTCGAAATTCTATGACCGCGTCGACATAGATTTAGACTGTAGACGTTTTCTTCGGTGAATTTTGCTAAAATTTTGTAAATAAGTAGTTTATAAAAAGTTCTAAAGTATACATAATTTTAAAAAATTTTCATAAGACAGAACATTTTTAAATCGATAATTTTTATAGCGAAAAATCTGCCTATACAACTCTCTCTGATTTTGTGCATGGATATTCTCCACAACAGTATCTATCATCTCAGCAATTTTTAAAAAATTTCACCGAAGCAAACTGAAGACATGCCGCTTTAATTTTGAAATATTTGAAAATATACCAAAGTTCCAACGTCATTATTACCACGGTAACAGCAA
This sequence comes from Paragorgia papillata, assembly GCA_035771165.1. NCBI lineage: Eukaryota > Metazoa > Cnidaria > Anthozoa > Scleralcyonacea > Coralliidae > Paragorgia > Paragorgia papillata. Next base: position 2,097,004 of record JAWNZC010000252.1, on the reverse strand, counting down.
ATAATTGAACTTTTTGATAGATATTATATATCTGCCATAGTTCTGCTACAGTAAGGTCTACTTAGTATTTATCTAACAAATTTTTAAACTTGTGAATAACATTAGATAATGAGCGTATGAAATAGCGCGTATTTATTGAAACTATAGGAGGCCACCTTAATAGCAAGCGTTTTTCAATCCCGTTGCGTTTACACGGCCAAATTAAGCGCGATTAACTGATCGTGCTCAGTTTAATCATGGATAGTAAAAAGACTGGATTGGAAACTTGATGGCGTGAGCATAACAACCTGGTTGCAATTGACAAGCTTAAAAAACCCGAGTATATTCAAAGTTTGGGATTAATACAGCCTAAAATGATAACCGAATTGTCTGTAAATACGACAAAGCCACAATACGACAAAATGCCCGTCTATTCTTACTCATTTTAAAAGAAGATATCAAGGTTTACTAGTTAAAATATGCATCCCAAATTCCGAGCAAAACAAAGCACAATTTGGGGACGCCAGTTTCTTCAAAACAACACAGGAATCATCAAAACAAAGATCAACAACGCTTACCCCGAACGCTCGATTGTGGCTTAGGCAGGTTTGTAAGGCGATAAAATCATTTGAAACGTCAACATAGTCATCTGAATGTGAGGATATGAAGAATTTGAAGAAAAGTTCACTAAAAACCTCAGTAAAACAAGCGTACTCACGCCATTCGTGACATCACAATTTGCAACTAGGTTTCAACATCTCTCGAGCAAAGAAAAACGCTTTTCAGCCAATCGGCGGCCTGGAAACACCTCACGTGACTATTAGTTTCCAATCCACTCATTTTACTATCCATGGTTTAATCCACCTCCTTGAGGTGGTGCAAACTAATCGCGATTAATTTACGGCGATGAGTTTACACGGACATTTTAAGCGCGCTTAAAGTCAGATGTGGCTCAGATCCCGCTTAAATTTTGGCCGTGTAAACAGGGCTTATAACATTACCTACGCAGCACTCTACATTTTATTCATACATTTGTAGATTTAGTAAACTAGCCTGGTCATCGGGATGGCTCGTTTCTTTATAAACAGCCCCTAATAATCCGCTTCCAGAGGTATGCAGTCTCTATAAAGTGCCTTCCAATTAATGCATGGTTCTCGTTTCAGGTTTTCAAACTCTTAGGCAGTAACGTACGATGTCTGCAACAAGAACTTCATATCTTACTAATGGATGACTCAATTCAGGTGAGCTTCATCATCATATATTTTGTCTATGCCTTTAGAACTCTTTCTGGTGTCCTTGACAATTGTCCTTGGAATGTGCTTCTTAAAGGGCAATAGCACTACAAATTAAGTTTGTTTAATTTGAAAGAACTCATAAAATTGTAATAGAACATCCTTTACAACTTTTTCGTATCTTTCTTCGTTTTCAAGATATTTCAATTTGTTTGATATGTAAAGGAGATGGTCTCTGACGTCAGGTGTGGGGTCAAATATTTTCACATGTAGCAAAACCAGTTATATCTCTAAGTTTGTTCAGCGAAATCATTTGAAACTGTGCACATAAAAACTCCTTGCGACGCTGAACATTTCATGTTAGATATGTAAGTGATTTTGCTCTGTATGAAAATATTTTACCCCACTCCTGACGTCAGAGACCATCTCATTTACATATCAAACAAATTGAAATATCTTGAAAACGCAGAAAGATACGAAAAAGTTGTAAAGGATCTTCTATTACAATTTTATGAGTTCTTTCAAATTAGACAAACTTAATTTTTAATGCCAATCCCCTTTAAGACATTGCTACTTTTGTTTCTAGGTTTTAGAAGGCGTAATATCTAATTTCCCAATCATATTAGGCGCATTATCCAACGGTGGGCAATCTACATTAGGTGAAACTAAGGTGGGTATCCAATTTACTCTTATCGTCCATTTATTTAGGGAATTCATCCGATATCCAAACCCTTTTGTTGTTACCCTCTTTGTAACATTTGTGTGAAAATACTTAAAGTGTCTATGAAACGAAAATTAAGTTTGTCTTATTTGAAAGAACACTTAAAATGATAGAGTAACATATTTTGCAGTTTTTCATTTCCTTGCTTCGTTCTTGAGATATTTCAGTTTGGTTGAAATGTAAATTAAACAACTTGACGTCACATGTGCATAATGAGTTATCAGAGAAGGTTATATATCTTTGCTATTATCAAACATAATCACTTGAAAATTCTACATGTTTGGCCTTGTGAGAGAAACACACACACATACTTCCTTCGAATTAAGTTTGGTTTGATAATAGCAAAGATATATAACCTTCTCTGATAACTCATTATGCACATGTGACGTCTAGTTGTTTAATTTCCATTTCAAACAAACTGAAATATCCCAACAACGAAGCAAGGAAACGAAAAACTGCAAAAGATGTTACTCTATCATTTTAAGTGTTCTTTCAAATAAGACAAACTTAATTTTCGTTTCATAGGCACTTTAAATTACATTTTCTTTTCTTTTCTTCCCTCCGTTTCCATTCTCTTTCATTTCTTCTCCATTCCTTTCTTTTCTCTTCCCACACTTTTGAGGTTAGTGTTAGGGGTTTCTTTAGCCGGGGGGGGGATAGGTTTTCATTAAATTCCATACTTTACAAGGCTACAACTTCGGAAAAGGTCGCAGAGAGTCATCCCATCTAAAGCTGTAATCAAACGCGAACGCAAGTCATCGCAAGTTGGCAGTCACGCTATCTCAGCCAGCCGCTCTGAATAATTTCCCAAAAATATCATGTACCGTGACAAAGTTAAAACTTGTTTAAAACACTCATGAAACCTTTATTTTGTTAATTTGTGGAGTTCGGACGACCGCCACAGAAATTCATGACTGCCAACTTGCCAACTTGTCGTTCTCGTTTGATCTGGGCTTAACCTCTACTTTTTAGGCGGCATGCGACGAATGTTAGACGATATCATATAGAAATACATGCATTTAATTTCATTCATCCGAAACTTCACATGATGTTTTGAACTGCGAACGTATCAATAATGCTTTAAGAATTTATTAGCATTTATTTCACGACTGAATAACACGCATGAGATTCATCTTATTTCTACTCATGCGCAGTAGCGGTCTAGCGAGTCCCACAAGCCGGAGGTCATTTGTCGCTAGACAAATACTGATGTTTGACTCCAAAATAGGTATGTAACTCTGGTTTTCCTTCATGCGCGTATAAATCTTTCGCCTTTTACTAAAGATTTCCGTGGAGGAGAACAACTGAATGAGTCTATAGACTAATTTTTTGTCACCCTGCCTTACGGCGGGGTACTTTATTAATCAAAATAAAAACTTGAAAGCTGGTCGATTGACTTCGTTTACTCCGCTGTCATCTCGGTTATTCAGATCATTTTCACGTAATTAACTCATGAAACGGCAAAACCTGTTGGTTGTGTGTGACTTCAAACTATGCGACAAAATCCTTTTAGAACTCCAAAACTTTTGGATTTGAAAAACATACTTTAAGGTGGCTCCATACAGTTTCTAGAAAAATAGAAAATACAAGTTTGAGAGTCCAAAACACGTACATAAACAATTCGGAAAAAGAATAAAACTAAATGTTATGCATAGTTAAACAGTCTGACAATCAAAAACTGTTTGCCAAATAAATAGCAACAGTTGTTACTATGGCAACAATGACGTTTCAAAATGGCTGCCAATTACCTTTCAAACTAATTTAATTCGAAAAAAGCTTTGGTGACCCCCCATATTTTTTTCATTAAAACTTTTCTTGAAGTATGAGTAATCAATAGGCCGATTTAAATAAAATTCTGTGAATCCAAATTTTTTAAAAATTAACAAACATGATTTTTCCGAAAAAAAGATTATTTGTTCTACAGAATTTTTTTAAAACCGGCCTATTAATTACTCATATTCCACGGAAAGTTTTAATGAAAAAAAAATTGGGGGTCACCAAAGTTTTTTTCGAATTAAATTAGTTTGGAGGGTAACTGGCAGCCATTTTGAAACGTCATTGTTGCCATAACAACAACTGTTGCTATTTATTTGGTAACAGTTTTTGATTGTCAGACTGTTTAACTATGCATAACATTTAGTTTTATTCCTTTTCCGAATTGTTTATGCACGTGTTTTGGACTCTCAAACTTGTATTTTCCATTTTTCAAGAAACTGTATGAGCCACCTTAAGTATTCAATACTACGTCAATAAATCGTGGTTTTTGCTAGATACTGAGCTTTAAGCCTGGTTCTCACTTGTCGTAAGAATCGGGGATTTTTTCTGTCCCCGATCGTCTGGGATTGTTACGACAAGTGTGAACATAGGTGAAGTAACGTCCTAGACAGTCGCCGATCTGATCGGAAGCATCGCAAGAATCGGAATCATTTCTATTTCGAAAACGTATCCCAGACGGTCACCGTCGATCTGCATGGGATTCTTACGACTAGTTACGACATGTGTGAACAATGAAAAACACTGAAACCACTCGTCTGCGACGATCGGGGACAGGAAAAATCCCCAATTCTTACGACAAGTCGAAACAAATGTGAACGTGACTGTCGTAAGAATCGCCGATAATCGGGGATGGAACGGTCTCCGATTCTTACGACAAGTGAGAACTAGGCTTTAGATTGCCATCGTCTATTGCCATCGTCATGAGTCTATAGACTAATTTATTGTCACCCTGCCTTACGGTGGGGTATTTTATTAATCAAATTAAAAGCATGAGCTAGACGGCCTAGACCATTGACTTCGTCAATTACTATCGGGTTTCGAAATCGGGTAGAGGTTGCACGCTTCTCCCTTTCTCTTTCCCTTTCTTTCTTTACCTTGTCTTTTTTTCTTTCTTTTTTTCCTCTTTTTTCTTCTCTCTTTTTGTTTCTTTTCTTTTCTAATATTGCTTCAATCTTATATGCTAAGTTTCTCGAGCGTTTGATTTTAACAGTTTATTTTTTTCACTTCTAGCTTAACAATTTATCCGACCTGATTCCACCGCTCATTGCTTGTGAACATGCCCTCTCACAATCCAATAACTGGCGAGTCCATGAACAACTCCTTAAGAAATTTGACTGTTTCGTGCAATGTTTTTCCTCAGATCAAATCTACTACAAATTTGTCCCAGTTTTATTTGCTGTTCTGCAAAGAAATGTAAGTGTTCTAATCATTTCCAGGTTGGACACACTTTTAACCTGATATGTTTAGGAGGTGCTGGATTTCCCCTCGCATTTACCTGGGAATTTTCTCAGTGGCGTAACTTTGGGCTAGGCTGTGCGTGGCCCAAACTGAAAAGGGCCCCCCGGCCCCGGGGGACCTACGGTGCGAAGCCCCCAAATTGAATTTCACATGCCCCAGAAGTGCATTTTCGGCGATTTCTGCGAGGAATTTTCAAAAAAATTAATCGGTATAACAAGGGGAAATTCATCATATCAAACGTTTGTTGGATTATAAGAATATTTATCAACCCGTTGATACCGGCAGGTGAAGCCGTCTTATATCAAGAATATAGTCACTGTCGAAAATACCGTAATCACGTAACTACATCGTTGAAAACTCACCTTACATGATAAACACAGATTTATTTACAAACAAAACAAACTAGCCTGGCTTTACACTGCTGCATTAAAAGCAAAAATAAGACTTTTTTTTATGATTTGGATAAACACAAAAATGGTTAGTCTAACTGCTATACCCTGAGATAACAGGTCTTTTGACAATACACTTCAACTTTATAGTTTATATCCCGCCGTTTGACAGAGAAAACTTCACGATGGACTGGGCATGCGGAAAAACTGTAATTTGACCGTGAGCAAAAGGCCTGGGACAAGCAGCAGAATAGAAATCCATTTTCGTACCTTTATTAACCTGTTGCAACGTTCTAAATTTGTTATGAAACTGTTTGAAACTTCATACGAATATTTAAATGATGGAAAGCTATATCCCGTTCAACGACGACTGACGATTTCCCAATAAATACGTGAAAATGACGGAATGTTGGAATCCCCATAAAGGACATCCGACATCCTGGCTCAGGCCCCCCCCTGTGACAGGGGGCCCCCGGCTCTTGCCGGGCAGTGCCTATTTGAGTTACGCCACTGAATTTTCTAGCTTTTCGAGGAGGGCTGGCCGTTCATGCTGATGCGTAAAATAACTGTTTTTAGCCTTCCTACGGGGGCCAGCTCTCTTGAGCGTCGTTTATATGAAAAACTTCCAGTCCTCCTAGAAAGGCCAGCGCTCTTGAGCGTCGTTTATATGAAAAACTTCCAGTCCTCCTAGGAAGAGACCAGCTTTCCTGAGCGTCGTTTGTATACTAGTCAACGGAATCAAATTTGAATGTGTGCGTCTTTTCTTTCAGCATGTACTCCCAGTGACACATGCTGCAGGATACACATTGTGTATATTTATTAGGAATAATCAACGGTCTGAACAAAGAAGGGAACTTTGTAGCCGATTTATTCAAGGTTTGTAAGTTATTTATCTATCAGATATAGTGTTACGCTACTTTGGCTTAAAAAGTTTTGAAATAATATTTCTCAAATACATTAATAATGTATGAGCTAATTAGCCAATCAAAGAAAAATATTTGGTCATGTGCATGAGTTTTTGAAACTTGGTAAAGCCGGTCGCGCAAACTGAATTCATCTATTTCATTCTCACGCTATCTATTTTACGCCACACCACCTCACCCCACCTGATCACTTCATCTCACCCCACCTGATCACTTCATCTCACCTAACCTCGCTTCATGTTACCTTACCGCGCCTAACGTTACCTTACCTTATTTCACTCCACCCCACGTTACCTCACCCCCGCCTCATCTTACTTTACCTCGCTTCATTTCACCTTACCACGCCTAACCTCACTTTATCTTACTTTACGCCACACAACCTCACCCCCACCTCGCATCATCTCACCTTACCTAGCTTCATGTGATCTTACCTTTAGCACGTTTACCCTATTTCACCCCAACTTACCTCACTTCACCTCGTCTCAGTATAACTTATCTCACCTCGCTTCTCGGCACCTCACTTTACCTTACCACACCTCATCCCACCTTGCGGTCAGTTCAGTGCTTTCAAAATAAGCCGGCGGTTACCACGAGGTTTACCGCCGGCTACTTTTCTTTCAAATATCAAAATATCTGCTGTGCACCTTTCTCTCTACTTTAAGCATCAAAATACAGTTATTCTTTACTCAACCTTGTCTATTTTTATTCCTTTTTTGAAAACAATCGATGTTTCTATTCGTTAAAAAATATTGACTTCGGCCATCTTGAATTGCTTCAATTGATTTGGTCCGCGAAAAAAACAAGTACTTCGAGTAATCCTATCGAAATGTATCCGTTATGGTTCTCGGCCCAGGACTATTTTTTATGCATAATGTATTTGATTACTCAAAGTATCACAAGAAAAGCCCTGTGCGCCTTCGATGATCGGTCATAGCATGTGGTCAATATGGCAGTGTTCAGTGACAGTGACACTGATGTCGACTATGATGACTAGAAAATGAACTAGCTAAATATCACTTTATTTGTATGGAATGCTTTAACTGTTCAGTGTTAACTTAAACTATATAAGACTGAGAATTTGTAAAATTTGATAAATCCGGTATAAAAAAATGTCTAAGCAGTTGTTCTTTATTACAATCAATCTCGTTCCCAGAGCCCACGTTCCCCACCCGGGAAACGAGAGACTCTGGGATAATCCGTTTCACATCGATATTTCATTGGCTGATGAACATGATTACTCTTCTTCCGGATAACAAGAATCTTGTGATGGCGTGAACGGATTATCCCAGAGTCTCTCGTTTCCCGGGTGGGGAACGTGGGCTCTGGGAACGCGATTGTATTACAATATATTAGAATGGCTTTAGTTGTAGTTTATAGATAAAAACTCCCCGTTCACCTCACAGCCGCCTACTTTCTCATCGCAACCGCCCACTTGAAATAATTCTGAAAGCCCTGTGGTCACCCTACCTTACCTCACCTGATGTTATTTCACCTCATCTCACTTCATTTCACCTTACTTCATCTCACCTGACTTGGCCTTCACCTTCCCATCTGAAACTCATTAATAATTCATGAGAGAACATAGTGAATCAGTTACCGAGACGTTGTTGTGAAATGTGGTAATAAACGCCCATAAATTAAGATAAGTTCTACCTCAAATTTCTCTTTAAATACTGATTTGTTAGAGATGCTATACCATACACTCGAAAGCCGTTTATTATCTGATTTTAAAACACCTCGACTAACACACTTCTGACTTCTCGGTGTTTCCAACTCAGATAATAAACGGCTTCTCGTGTATGATATATTAGAGCATTTGCCCTTCATTAAAGCAAAAGCGGTGATCACTAGAGCGATTTGTATCCTCAATTGAACGTTGCAAATTTCAATAACGCCAATCAAGTTTCAATTGCGTTATAAAGTAAATTCATTAACAACACCTTATAATTTATTCCGTATAAGAAAAATCAACAGAGTCAATCAAAAAACAATAGCATTTATTGAACAATCATTCGCGCGAAGCAAAATTCAATAAGGGAAATGCAAATATTATTCAAATAACATAAAGTGTTCAATAACACAAGTTAAGCGTTTAGAAAGTTAAGTGTGATTGCGACCGATGTTGGCCGTATGGGATTTCAGTTGAGGATAAATTGAAGTTTTCGCGATGGTATAGTCATTATGACAAGGTTCTACAATGGCGGAACGACGAAGAATAAATAGAATTTCCCAAGAAGACAGGGAACGCTTGGTGCGGACATTTGAAGAACCAGACCAACGTTCAATTGACTCTATCCAAGAGGGGATAGAGCGTATCGCCAGGTGTGTGGACAAAAAGGTAGAAACGTTACCATATGTTTGGCAATATCACCAGTGTTTGGCTTGCTTCACCATGTGCTTCAAGTGGGTGCCATGACAGGAGAATTATTTAACGAGTTTCTTGTGAATACGAGTGAAGTGATGGATGAAGATGGAAGACACTACATTATTTTTGAAGGAGCACCAGCCCATCGAAGAGCAGAGGCCCCAACAGAAGACGCCGAAATTAAGATTTTGCCACCTTACTCTCCATTTCTATAAACCCTGTGGAGCAAGCTATCAGTTGTTTGAAGGCAAACATAAAGGCAGACATTGCACGTCCTCACGTGCAAAATCAGATGTGCGACAGAAACGCGGCCCGAAATGCACATACCGTTGGGGGGATATCGCAAGCAACTTTTAATTGCAGCCTCAGAAAGAAACATGTACAGCATTACCGTGGCAAAATGTGCAGCTTGGTTTCGACTTATGCAGTCATACTTGCCTAGATGTCTGGCAAGAGAGAACATACAAGGATAAATCGTCTAAACGGTGTATGTATATAGATTTTCGTTGTGTGTAAAGACAGTAACTAGAGAATACTTTTAAAATATTCCGTCGAAAATTTGCAAACGCTTAACTTGTGTTATTGAACATTTTATGTTATTTGAATGATATTTGCATTTCCCTCATTGAATTTTGCTTCGCGCGAATGATTGTTCAATGCTATTGTTTTTTTATTGACTCTATTGAATTTTCTTATACGGAATAAATTATAAGGTGTTGTTAATGAATTTACTTTATAACGCAATTGAAACTTGATTGGCGTTATTGAAATTTGCAACGTTCAATTGACGGTGCAAATCGCTCAATGTGTTTCTACTTGACTAGTTTATCACTTGACATTATTTCCATATATAGTGTATTAGTTATGTCTGTTGTATTTGTAAATATTGTGAGGGCCGTATGTTAGATAACCTTTACGGTTAATACGTCTTTTCCCTCGTAAAATAACGTTTTATTATATTCTATTTTTTTATTCTATTGCTCTAGTGATCACCGCTTTTGCTTTAATGAAGGGCAAATGCTGTACTTACTTCACTTCATCTCACCTTACCTCACCTTACCTTTCTTACCCTGCCTTACCTCACCACATCTCAATCCGCGTTTTACTTCTTCTCACCTCACCTTACTTCCTCTCACCTGACCTGACTTGACCTTCACCTCACCTTACTTCACTTCATCCCACCTTACCTCATCTTACTTCTTCTTACCTTGCCTCACCTCACCACATCTCACTCAGCGTTTTACTTCATCCCACCTCACCTTACTTCATCTCACCTGACTTGGCCTTCTTACCTGACTTCATTCACTTCATCCCACCTTGCCTCACCTTACTTTTTCTTATGCCTCACCTCACTCCGCTTTACCTCATCCCACCTCACCTTACTTCACTTCATCCCACCTTACCTTACTTCACTTCATCCCACCTTACCTCACCTAACTTCTTCTTACCTTGCCTCACCTCACCACATCTCACTCCACATTTTACTTCATCGATCCCACCTCACCTTACTTCATCTCACCTGACCTGACTTGACCTTCACCTTACCTTACCTTACCTTATCCCATCCCACCTCACCTCACCTAACTTCTTCTTACCTTGCCTCACATCACCACATCTCACTCCGCGTTTTACTTCATCCCACCTCACCTTACTTCATCTCACCTGACTTGGCCTTCTCCTTACCTTACCTTACCTTACCTTACCTTACCTTACCTTACCTTACCTTACCTTACCTTACCTTACCTTACCTTACCCACATCTCACTCTGCGTTTTACTTCATCCCACCTCACCTTACTTCATCTCACCTGACCTGACTTGACCTTCACCTTACCTTATCCCACCTCACCTCGCCTAACTTCTTCTTACCTTGCCTCACATCACCACATCTCACTCTGCGTTTTACTTCATCCCACCTCACCTTACTATAAGTTACTTCATCTCACCTGACTTGGCCTTCTCCTTACCTTACTTCATTCACTTCATCCCACCTTGCCTCACCTCACTCCGCTTTACCTCATCCCACCGCACGTTACTTCATCTCACATTATACCGCCATAAGTTGAGATATCGAGATTTAAGAGGTTGGCACTTCCTTTCTTCCTTCTTTTCTCTCTGTTGATATCAAAGTAGACAATTTTGTGATTATTTGTTTAATTGATTGATTTCTTACTTATTATTTCTAAATTCTTTATAGATTGTGGGAAAGGGAAGAGCTATAGACACAGATTATTCTTTATTAAAATTTGTACATACGTATTGGAACTTTTTTCAAGAAAATTCTTCAAGGAACACTTGTTCTTGTTTTCCTTGGAACTAGCAATGGTAAGTGCGTACAGTTTGGTGAAAAATTGAGGTAGTATTGGGGTTTTTTCCGGACGACTGTCCTGGCCCTGAATGGCCTTACAATAGAAACTCGCGTATAAGAACCTAGGTTTTTCTAAGTTAGTCTAAAAAGGTTCTTATCAATCTCGTTCCCAGAGCCTACGTTCCCCACCCGGGAAACGAGAGACTCTGGGATAATCCGTTTCAAATCGTTACGTTATTGGCTGAATAGTGAGCATGAGTTGGTCTGAAGTGACCGGAAGTAGAATTAATAAAACAAAAATAACAAAGATGTCGGACGACAAGACTCCAGTGAAGATGTTGCCGCGATCGATATCTTCGCCGTATGTGTGTAGATGCTGTAATTCGGGCTTCGCCAGTAACCCCATTGACTTGTTTCGGGAAAAGTCAAACAAGGAGAACATACTATCCAGATTCCGCTCGGATATTTACGCATACCTCAACCGGAATAACAAGAATCCTGTGATTTGAAACGGATTATCCCAGAGTCTCTCGTTTCCCGGGTGGGGAACGTGGGCTCTGGGAACGAGATTAGGTTCTTATATATTTGGTGTCTAGTGAGAATTTAGACTATTTAGGTTCTTAAATAGGTTCTTATATAAACTTATCAGTCAACACTGGAACTACAGTTCCTGTACTCTACACTGGTTGATACCGTAACTGTTACTGTTATTAAAGGGAGTCTGCTGTACTCACAGAAACTATATAAATTTGTAATCAGTACAGAGACAATTATTTGTGTACGGTATATCACGTTTTTATATTGGAATTACAAGAGATTCTGCAGTGTGGTTGCCATATATTAACTACTTATTGACCGAGCGTGAGGTCTGTACTAGTGAAATATCAGACCGATGTTTTTTTAGTACGGACCGAGACGAGCGCAGCGAGTTGAGGTCTGTGCAAAAAACGAGGTCCGATATTTCACTAGTACAGACCGAACAAGCGAGGTCAATAATTAGTTTATTATATGGCCATCTATGTTGTGAACGTTCTGTGAAAACTCGACCCATCTTTCTTGCGAACTAAACGAAAATGGCAGACATTTTCCCATTTTTAAAGTACTTTCCGTTGAGCTAGAATCCTGAATTTTCTACCCCAAATAGTATTTTTCAATTGATTTTGTTTGACATATTGCTCAAGATCGTACGTTAAGTAGTTGAATAAAAATTCATCTAAAATTCTAATACTTGTGAGAAGTAAATGTTATATTATTACGAACAATGTTACGAACGTTTTGGACATTTTAAAAACTTTCACAAAACGTGGAAACTCGAACTATATACATCAAATGAAAGCTTATAAAATTTCTAACAACATACCTGCACGATATATTTCAACAATGAGTAGTTTTGAAATTATTATCCATCTTGTTGCATATACTGACATGACTGCCATTTTGTTTATAAAACTTACGGTCCCCAACGGCAGATTCCGCTCTGAGTGGGCGGATACGGGAAATATCCGACCGCTTATGAACCAATCAAATTACAGGATTTCCGTATTCGGACCTCTCAGCGCTGCTGCCATATAATAAAAGCAGTTATTATTATTTTTGCTATTTTTCCTGATTTTCCAAACAAGAACCTGTTCTAATTTTTAGGCTCAACAAGTTCTTATATAATGGGGGTTTAAATGCCAAAATTTTAGCCTACAGGTTCTTAATCACTATGTTCTTATACGCGGATTAGTTTACTGTACTCCAACGTCCTCTATTCATTGCATCAAATCACACATCTTTCTTATGATGACTGTACCTAGACTGTACGTATACTTCTGCGAACTTGGTGTAATGTAACAGACTTTGCTATAGACATTCGTCGAGCTCAGTGATGGATCCAGCTTGATCTGGTAGGGGAGGTGCTGCAAGAGCGGATCTAGAATTTTTTTCACATTAGTCAAACCATTCCTAGGGCGGTCCGAGGGCATGTTCCCCCGGAAAATTTTTTAAATTTGGACCTCTGAAATGGCATTTCCTGCATTCTGACGGTACTTTGAAGAAATATTTAAAAGTTTTAAATCGTGTTTTCAATAGCGCATTTTATCAAACCTGGAAGGTGTCAAATAATTTTAGGAATGAAGTGGACGTTTTATTATAGAAATACATTTAAAATTATAGAAAATAACGGGGGAAAATCCAATAAATCCAAGGAAGCTAGACATTAGAAATGTGATTGACATTTTCAATGAAAAGCCGCGTCGCATCCCACTGCAGCAAGGCACTAATTGAGTAATTGGCACCCCCCTGCACCCCCTTGGCCAAGGCCAGGGGGTGCGCACCCCCCTGTAAATCCATCACTGGTCAAGCTCAAATACTCAGAAAATGTTTCTAAGCCCTAGACAGAGACCTGCAATCTTCTAATGACCGGTTAGATACTCTAATCATTGAGCTACTGAGTTTTGGATGGAGAGCTATAGGCTTCCAAATTCATATAGTAAGTCATGTGTGTTCCTAAGTTAACGTCTACCAAACGTCTGGTATCCATTTTCTAAATAGTTTTGTTTTTCATTTAGGATCCTGTTATCAACATACGACTACAGTTCTGCAGTTTGTTACCCAAACTTAAGTCAGTTTTAAAGTTACCCGTCGATCGAGACTTGCTACAGCGCCTGGAACAGTGTGTCAGGAGATTATTAAGTACAGAACAAGACCCAGATGTTTCCGCTGCAGTTCGCGAGGTAAGCATGCTTAGGCCTGCGCTAAACATCGCATAATAGACGAATTTAATTCAGACGAATTTAATTCGAATTAACTTCGTCGGTAATGCGACGTAAATTCGACATCGAGTTAAACGTCTTCGAATTTCAGTCGGATTTAATTATTTTTACTTGGACTCGTGAACTAGAGCCTGAAGACGACTTATGACGCTGAATTGTCACAGACAGAAGAGAAGCATTTAATTCGACGTGGCGATACTTCGTCGTGAACTCGAGCACGCATTATGACTCAGACGGATAATGCGACGATTCAGTCTGAATTTAATTGCTGAGACGAATTTAATTCGTTTGTCGAATTTAATCGAGTTATTCGCCGCAGTTTCGTCTGAATTAAATTCGTCTGAATTAAATTCGTCTGAATTAAATTCGTCTGAAATAAATTCGTCTGAAATAAATTCGTCTGAAATAAATTCGTCTGAAATAAATTCGTCTGAATTAAATTCGTCTGAATTAAATTCGTCTGAAATAAATTCGTCTGAATTAAATTCGTCTGAAATAAATTCGTCCGAAATAAATTCGTCCGAAATAAATTCGTCCGAAATAAATTCGTCCGAAATAAATTCGTCTGAATTAAATTCGTCTGAAATAAATTCGTCTGAATTAAATTCGTCTGAAATAAATTCGTCTGAAATAAATTCGTCTGAATTAAATTCGTCTGAAATAAATTCGTCTGAAATAAATTCGTCTGAATTAAATTCGTCTGAATTAAATTCGTCTGAAATAAATTCGTCTGAATTAAATTCGTCTGAATTAAATTCGTCTGAAATAAATTCGTCTGAATTAAATTCGTCTGAAATAAATTCGTCTGAAATAAATTCGTCTGAATTAAATTCGTCTGAAATAAATTCGTCTGAAATAAATTCGTCTGAATTAAATTCGTCTGAAATAAATTCGTCTGAATTAAATTCGTCTGAATTAAATTCGTCTGAAATAAATTCGTCTGAATTAAATTCGTCTGAAATAAATTCGTCTGAAATAAATTCGTCTGAAATAAATTCGTCTGAATTAAATTCGTCTGAAATAAATTCGTCTGAAATAAATTCGTCTGAATTAAATTCGTCTGAATTAAATTCGTCTAAATTAAATTCGTCTGAATTAAATTCGTCTGAATTAAATTCGTCTGAAATAAATTCGTCTGAATTAAATTCGTCTGAATTAAATTCGTCTGAAATAAATTCGTCTAAATTAAATTCGTCTGAAATAAATTCGTCTGAATTAAATTCGTCTGAAATAAATTCGTCTGAATTAAATTCGTCTAAATTAAATTCGTCTGAAATAAATTCGTCTGAAATAAATTCGTCTGAAATAAATTCGTCTGAATTAAATTCGTCTGAATTAAATTCGTCTGAAATAAATTCGTCTGAATTAAATTCGTCTGAATTAAATTCGTCTGAAATAAATTCGTCTATTGTACGACGTTTAGTGTAGGCCTTAGTGTGGTTAACTTACTTAGGTCTATTTAAAGTGCCTATGAAGCGAAAATTAAATCTGTCTTATTTGAAAGAACAAAATAACATCTTTTGAAGAACAAAGTAACATCTTTTGAAGTTTTTCGTTTCTTTGCAATCTCGTTTCAAGAATCTACGTTCCCCACCCGGAAAACGAGAGACTCTGGGATAATCCGTTTCAAATCGTTACGTTATTGGCTGAATAGTGCGCATGAAGTGACCGGAAGTAGAATTAATAAAACCAAAATAACAAAGATGTCGGACGACAAGACTCCAGTGAAGACGTTGCCGCGATCGATATCTTCGCCGTATGTGTGTAGATGCTGTAATTCGAGCTTCGCCAGCAACCCCATTGACTTGTTTGGGGAAAAGTCAAACAAGGAGAACATACTATCCAGATTCTGCTGGGATGTTTACGCATGCGTACCTCAACCGGAATATCAAGAATCCTGTGATTTGAAACGGATTATCCCAGAGTCTCTCGTTTCCCGGGTGGGGAGCGTGGGCTCTGGGAACGAGATTGGTTTCCTTGCTTCATTGCAATGTTGACTTGCAAACGGTACACAGCGACGCCTTGGCAAGTTGCTAAAAATTCGCATTTTAAATATCGAACTTCGCATAATATGAAGTTCTATTGAAAGTCAGAATAACTAACTCTAAGTAAACTTCATGTTATGTGAAGTTCGATATTTAAAATGCGAATTTTTAGCAACTTGCCAAGGAGTCGCCGTGTATCGTTAGCAAGTCAACATTGCAATGTTCCAAATGGAATCACTTCAAAGCAATTATGTGTGTGTGTTTTCCCTTACAACAACTGAAAATATTCATTTTCAACATATTCCGTTTAATAATAGCAAAGATATATAACCTTTCCCAGTAAGTCATTATGCACGTTGTGATGTCACTGGTTAGTTTCACTTATAAAACAAACTGAAATATCTCAACAACGAAGCAAGGGAACAAAAAAACAGCAAAAGATGTTACTCTGTCATTACAACAGTACTTTCAAATAAGACAAACTTAATTTTCGTTTCATAAGCACTTTAAACGTTTTCCAGCTGAAACTTTGCTTAGTCCCTCTCGTATTCATTGTTGCTAGAGCTTAAAAATATCTTCCTTTCTTGTTATTAAGGCTGTCCTTAAGCTTGATAAGATAGAAGTTGTAATGGAAACGGTAAGGAACACCCACAGCATATGTGTGTTATTGATATTACTAGAAGAAACTTGAAAACAGTAATAATTTCCTTACGCATTGTTTTAACAGTTAAGCAGACGCACAATGTTTGAAGAAGATTTAGTAGACCAAAAAAAAGAGGAAGAGGAAAGGCTAATGGTAAGGATATCCTGGATGTACTAAAGAAGTAATATATATTGTTTTACTTCACTACACCCTACTCCACTCCACCACACTCCACTCCACTCCACTCCACTCCACTCCACTCCACTCCACTCCACTCCACTCCACTCCACTCCGCTCCACTCCACTCCACTCCACTCTACTCCACTCCACTCCACTCTACTTCACCCTATTCCACTGCATCCCACTCCACTCTACTCTAGTCTACTCCACTCCACTCCACTCCACTCCGCTCCACTCCGCTCCACTCCACTCCGCTCCGCTCCGCTCCGCTCCGCTCCGCTCCACTCCACTCCACTCCACTCCACTCCACTCCACTCCACTCCACTCTACTCCACTCCAGTCCACTCTACTTCACCCTATTCCACTGCATCCCACTCCACTCTACTCTAGTCTACTCCACTCCACTCCACTCCACTCCACTCCACTCCACTCCACTGTACTCTACTCTACTCTACTCTACTCTACTCTACTCTACTCTACTCTACTCTACTCTACTCTACTCTACTCTACTCTACTCTACTCTACTCTACTCTACTCTACTCTACTCTACTCTACTCGACTCTACTCCACACCACTCCACACCACTCCACACCACTCCACTCCACTCCACTCCACTCCACACCACTCCACTCCACTCCACTCCACTCCACACCACTCCACACCACTCCACACCACTCCACACCACTCCACACCACTCCACACCACTCCACACCACACCACTCCACACCACTCCACACCACTCCACTCCACTCCACACCACTCCACACCACTCCACACCACTCCACACCACTCCACTCCACACCACTCCACTCCACTCCACACCACTCCACACCACTCCACACCACTCCACACCACTCCACACCACTCCACACCACTCCACACCACTCCACACCACTCCACACCACTCCACACCACTCCACACCACTCCACACCACTCCACACCACTCCACACCACTCCACACCACTCCACACCACTCCACACCACTCCACACCACTCCACACCACTCCACACCACTCCACACCACTCCACACCACTCCACACCACTCCACACCACTCCACACCACTCCACACCACTCCACACCACTCCACACCACTCCACACCACTCCACACCACACCACTCCACTCCACTCCACTCCACTCCACACCACTCCACACCACTCCACTCCACTCCACTCCACTCCACTCCACTCCACTCCACACCACTCCACTCCACACCACTCCACACCACACCACTCCACACCACTCCACTCCACTCCACTCCACTCCACTCCACTCCACACCACTCCACTCCACTCCACACCACTCCACACCACTCCACACCACTCCACACCACTCCACACCACACCACTATACTCTACTTCACCCTGTTCCACTCCACTCCTCTCTACTTCACTCTACTCCACTCCAGAACACTATACTTATATCGCCTTTCGTTTCTAATTACACAGGAGGAACGAGAACGAAATGGTTTGTCCCTTGCTCGTCAAGGTTCTGAAAACCGGAAAAAGAATATTTCAAAAGACGATAAGACAAACAAGAAAGCTGCAACAGGTATAGTGGATTGGATTAAGCATTTCTTCTCGAATATACTGAAAATCTTTAAAATCTTGTTTTAAGACAAAAAATACTTGTTTTAAGGTCTTTTAAGATTTTCTTGTCCCGTCTGCAAGATAATAATTTTACTGAGTTTTCTTGACAAGCCTATCCAGTCTTTTTCTACCCCATTAAACTATGTGTTTTGTGTTTAGTGAACAGCAAAAAGTATGGAAAACAAGAATTAAGGAAAAGTGTGAGTAAAGACGGTAAGTTTGACAAAAAGTTGTGCGTTTGTGATTTGAAAGTGGCTTCCTTCGAGTTCTACATAATGGTGCATATGAAGCGAAAATTAAGTCTGTCTTATTTATTTGAAAGAACACTTAAAATGACAAAGTAACATCTTTTGCAGTTTTTCGTTTCCTTGCTTCGTTGTTGAGATATTTAAAGGACATTGACAACAAAAATTAAGTTTGTCTAATTTGAAAGAACTCATAAAATTGTAATAGAAGATCCTTTACAATTTTTTCGTATCTTTCTTCGTTTTCAAGATATTTCAATTTGTTTAATATGTAAATGAATGGTCTCTGACGTCATGAGCAGGGTACAGTATTTTCACACGTAGAAAAATCAGTTATATCTCTAAATTTGTTCAACGAAATCACTTGAAACTGTGCACATACAAACGCCTTGTTACACTGAACATTTCGTAACTGATGTTGCTTTGTGTAAAAATACTGTACCCTGCTCATGACGTCAGAGCCCATCTCATTTACATATTAAACAAATTGAAATATCTTGAAAACGAAGAAAGATACGAAAAAGTTGCAAAAGATCTTCTATTACAATTTTACGAGTTCTTTCAAATTAAACAAACTTAATTTTTATTGCCAATACCCTTTAAGTTTGTTTAATATGCAAATCAAACACGTGCGTAGTGAGTTATCGAAGAAGGTTATATATCTTATGTCAAACCACGGTTGTCAAACACAATCACTTGAAAATCTACATGTTTGGTGTTGTGCGAGAAACAGTACACACCCACGAGCTTCCTTCGAATTAATTTTGTTTGATAATATCAATGATATATAAATTTCTCCGGTAAGTCATTGTGCATGTACATGTGACGTCAAAATGTTTAATTTCCATATCAAACAAACTACAACGAACCAAGGAAAAGTACGCAAAAATATTTGCATAAAATAAAGATAATGAGCGCAATCAAGCCTTTCTTCTACACGGAGAATCTTGCGGTCAGATTTTTATTAATTTCTTTTTTTTTTTTCTTTTCTTTTTTTTTTAAACAACTTTAATGGATGTATAATAACATACTAATATCCACATGGGAAGAGCGCGAACGAGACTCGAGGACCCATGCGAGGCGCTCCCCCGTAGAAATTAAAAATACATAAATATATGAATCAACTAGACTTATACCAACTACATAAACACCAAAACGCACCACCATACGCGCACATAACCTCATAGAATAACATAGCTAAGAACAATATAACTGATTAGAATTCAAAAAAGGAACCAAGGCGGTTGGCCCGCAAGGTGACGTATCATGGAGTTTAAGTAGTTGGTGCATTAAAAAACTGCCATTAGTGACAGGAACAGTTACGATGTAGTGACCATGTACAGGTCGAGTGAATGTCAAAAGTAGATGTCAATAAAGATGAATATGTAGCAGATTTTTCCAAATTTTGACTAAATTCAACCAAAATTTAATGGATTGGTCGTTGGTCTATGGCCAACCCTTCTGCAAACGTTCATGAAAATCGGTGCAAATGTTTTTGAGATATCCTGGCGACAGACAAACAAACAAACAAACAAACAAACAAACAAACAAACAAACAAACAAACAAACAAACAAACAAACAAACAAACAAACAAACAAACAAACAAACAAACAAACAAACAAACAAGACAGACAGACAGACAGACAGACAGACAGACAGACAGACAGACAGACAGACAGACAGACAGACAGACAGACAGACAGACAGACAGACAGACAAGGCAGACAGACAAGGCAGACAGACAAGGCAGACAGACAAGACAGACAGACAAGGCAGACAGACAAGGCAGACAGACAAGGCAGACAGACAAGGCAGACAGACAGACAGGCAGGCAGACAGGCAGGCAGGCAGGCAGGCAGGCAGGCAGGCAGGCAGGCAGACAGGCAGGACAGGCAGACAGGCAGGACAGGCAGGACAGGCAGACAGGCAGGACAGGCAGACAGGCAGGACAGGCAGACAGGCAGGACAGGCAGACAGGCAAGACAGGCAGACAAGACAGGCAGACAAGACAGGCAGACAAGACAGGCAGACAAGACAGGCAGACAAGACAGACAGACAAGACAGACAGACAAGACAGACAGACAAGACAGACAGACAAGACAGACAGACAAGACAGACAGACAAGACAGACAGACAGACAGACAAGACAGACAGAAAGTGGTAAAAAGGTAACCTCCTGGCGGAGGTCTCGATAAGTATGTTTATTAACCAGAACGTCATTAATTGAAATTTTATAATTTTTGTTGCCATTCCCTTTTAAGATGCGATTCAGCCATCAAGCCACGCTTACCTTATATATTTTTTCTTTCTTTAAAGGTAAGACAACCACTAGCACCAGATCCTCAGGTACCAGTAGCAAATCCCTCTCTGTGCCAACCACCAGTTCTGGATTAACAAGAATGTCCTCCGTTACATCAGCTTTACCAGATCTGGCATCATGTAGTTACCTTTCCGATAATCCAACCAGTAATTCTTCTAAGAAAGGTGCTAAACCCAGTCTCGTGACGGTCAAGAGTACGCACAGTAACGCTGGACACAAATCCGCCATCGCTAAAAAATCACATAAGTAAGAATGCAATTTAACTGGATCGAAACTACTCAAACTAATTAAGAATTTATGATTAGGAGCACGGGTGGCGTGTGCTGTTAGCGCGCTGCCTCTCACCAAAAAGTTAAGCCCGGTTAGACAGGGTTAGTACTTGGATGGGTGACCGCTTGGGAGTGACCCCGTTGTCGAGCTTGGAACTCATGTGAGTAGAGTTGGAGTTGATTTCTTCTTAGCCTGGTACAATTTCAAAAGAAATATGGGCCAGGTAACCACTAATTTCATTCGCGCGTCATCAGGGCTAAATCCACTTATGACGATTGCACGGGTGGCGTGTGCTGTTAGGGCGCTGCCTCTCACCGCTGTAGTTAAGCCCAGTTGGACGGGGTTAGTACTTGGATGGGTGACCGTCTGGGAATAGCCCCGTTCTCGAACTTGAATTTCATGTGGGTAGAGTTTAGTTGGTCTCTCCTGTGCTTCGAGGGTTTTTCGCAGGGTTCTGCGGTTTTCCTCCCTCCCTAAAATCAACACTTTGGTCTTAGCTTATGTCGTGCACTTTTAACATGAGCCTCTGGCTCGGATGATTGGGCGACCACATCCTGTGCTTACGACGTTAAATAAATCATTACTAAAAAAAAATCATTTTACTCATAGCCAATAAAAACGCGCGAAATTTTAACCAATAGGAAAGCAGAAGTCTTTAGTGGTTACCTGGCCCATATTCTTTGATTGGGCCAGGGTACCAGGCTAATTTCTTCTGTGCTTCGAGGGTTTTTCGCCGCGTTCAGTTCTCCAGTTTTACTCTTTCCGTAAAATCAACACCTACATCTTAGCTGTGATCCGCGGTCTGAACTGTGTCATATGGCGGAGCGCCTTTGATATGCCTCGACACGGCCACAGTGATCTGCGTTCTTCGTAATTCAGCCGCTGGCTGCGTGTACTGCAAATTCCCAAAAACTTGTTTTAAGAAAAAAATACTTGTTTTAAGATTTTCTTGTCCCGTTTGCAAGATAATAATCTTACTGCGGTTTCTTGACAAGATATTTTCTCTTAAAACAAGATTAAATATCTTAAAACAAGAAATAAAATCTCAAAACAAGAAAAATTATCTTGACAAGAATTGGAGGTTTTGCAGTGTGTAAGGATGATTAGCCCCCAGTCCTTTATCCTATATTTTATTATCTTATATTCTACATGTATGCGTACAACTTATCATATCACTTTAACAACATCTCATATGCAAACGCTACCACTTAGGAGCACATATGACTATGAATTTGCAACCTTAGCTCTCCATCTGAGCCTCAGTGACTCAATGGTTAGAGCGTCTAACCGGTCATTAGAAGGTTGCAGGTCCGAACCATGTCTGGGGCTCGGAAATCTTTTCTGACAAACGTCCAACAAACGTCTGTTATCATTACACCAAGCTCGCAGGCGTACCACATGCACTACATGTATGCGTACAACTTATCATATCACATTAGTAGTTAAACTTAGCTCCAGACGGGAGTCGAACCCACAACGTCCTGAGTACCAGTCGGGCGCTCTAACCATTGAGCCACTGGAACTCAAATGACACAATGCGACTTGTAGTCCAACAAGTACTTATGACACACGTACGGTTTGACTCGTTCCCAGGTATAAATATCGTAAACAACCTCGGTCTAACGAGGTATGCACAGCAGTCTGTGAGAGCTCTCATCATCATTCCCAGGCCCCCCTCGGTGCACTGGAAAATCGGAGGCTCTGGTCAGATACAAACGATC
Organism: Paragorgia papillata; assembly: GCA_035771165.1. Taxonomy (NCBI): domain Eukaryota; kingdom Metazoa; phylum Cnidaria; class Anthozoa; order Scleralcyonacea; family Coralliidae; genus Paragorgia; species Paragorgia papillata. The sequence continues at coordinate 2,074,143 of JAWNZC010000252.1, read as the reverse complement.
GAAGCGTGTGATTGGCTGAACGAAGGTTATTGTCTAAAACAGGAAGTGGGAAAGTATATTTTCAACTGTCAAACAACGCTGTGAATAGAGTGAAGATTATCGCTCAGATAACACCGAAAAAGTCTGCAAATAAAGCCAACAAATTAGGATTCCTAAAGCGAGTCGGAACTGCGATGAGTTTCATAGCATGAAACACATCAGACATAGCGTGACTCGGTGACTCATTCGTCGGCGACGCCAAATGTTCGTAAACAAACAACGTACCTTTGAATAAATAAACTAAGCCTTCGAATAGCATTTCGGTAAGCGAAATTGTGCTATTTTGTTCAGCGGAAAGAACAGTAAACACCAAAAGTTGCGTCCATGCTCGCACCCAGGGCGATGTGATATATTAAATGACTCAATGTCCTCGAATCTAGGACATCCGGTTTTCATCTGATTTTCCAGTGTACCAAGGAGGCCCTGGGAACGAGGATGTCACAACTGTTTATCCGAACACGCCCGTTTCCTTCCCCCCTGAATGTCCGCCTTAGGGAGCACGGATGGCGTGTGCTGTTAGGGCGCTGCCTCTCACCAATAGTTAGGCCCGGTTAGTACTTGGATGGGTGACCGTTTGGGAACAGCCCCGTTCTCGAGCTTGGGACTCATGTGAGTAGAGTTTAGTTGGTCCCTCCTGTGCTACGAGGGTTTTTCGCCGGGTTCTCCGGTTTTCCTCCCTCCGTAAAATCAACACCTAGGGCTTTAATAGCTGGGATCCGTGGTCTGAACTGTGTTGTATGGCGGCTGCTTGATATGCCTCGACACGGCCACTTTGAAAAATCCTTAGGAGTAATTCGATTGTAAAGATACACGTTTGATGTATTCTAATTTTAGTCTGAGTGCCCGTTAGTTATGTAGTAAGTTAGTAGACCCCAAAATATAGATTAGAGACTAAACACAATATCTTGATTTATACAAGACTGTTTAACTAATGCTTTCATCTTTTTACAGTACAATCGGTGGCAAACAAACTTCGAAGACGTCGAAATCTCCGTCCGCGAGCAAGAGGTAGCATTAAAGGTCCTCCGGGCTGCACACGATAAGTACTATAATTTATACATCACTACCTTTTGAAGGAGTTTCGTTTTCTGTGAAGCGAGGAACCGAGAACAACACTGGCAACAATTCGCTGTCAAAAAAGATAATTAGCAAACAAATTAGCAGACCTTCGAAATCAGCTTGCAAACATTTTGCCGCGCGTTCTTTTCGCGTTTTTCTCGCGTGCTCCACTTGTTTTTGATCGTGTTCACGCGTTTTATCTTTTGCGTGTTAGTTTACTCTGGCTAACACCAGACGGAAAGCAAAGGGTTAACTCAAGAGAGGATGAAATGTGAAAAGGAATAGGTCGTATGCCTAATTCCCAATTCTTAGTCTGCTACGTCGTTATTCGTGCTCGGCAGGTTATTCCTCGCCTCTTAATCCCTTGCGTTTTGAGTTCCCTCGTGGGTTTTTTTGTCTTTTCAAGCACAAACTGACAAGTTAAAACATCTTTCCTAACACCAAGGATGTCAAAAAGCATATACAAATACAACATGAAACCACTCAGAATTATTATTTGACAAGAAATCCGTGGCTAAATTTAACTTCGTTTAAACTTACCGAAAAACGTAAAAAAGAGAGAGAGACCGTTTTTATAATTTTATAAAAGTAACCAGTTACTGGTAAAGTTACTCAAAACAGTGATGGATCCAGCTTGATCTGGTAGGGGGGGTGCTGCAGGGGCGGATCTAGAATTTTTGTAACCTTAGTCAAACCATTCCGGGGGCATGCCCCCCCGGAGAATTTCTGAAATTTGGACCTCTGAAATGGCATTTTCTGCGTTCTGACGGTACTTTGAAGAAATATTTAAAAGTTTTAAATCATGTTTTCAATAGCGCATTTTATCAAACCTGGAAGTTGTCAAATAAATTTAGGGATGAAGTGGACGTTTTATTATGGATTTTATTAGGGATATCACAAGGAAGCTAGACATTAGAAATGTGATTGACATTTTCAATGAAATCCAAATCGCATCCCACTGCAGCAAGGCACTAATTGAGTAATTGGCACCCCCCCTGCACTCCCCCCGCACCCCCCTGTAAATCCATCACTGAAGTCTCAAAAAAGTAACGATTACGTGTAACTAGTTACTTGTAACCTAGTTACTCCCAGCACTGATTTCCAACCACCTTTCATTCTCTCTTCTCTAACCTTTGCGCGAGAAAAATGTCGATATATACGGCGCGAGAAAAATGTCGATATATACGGCGCGAGAAAAATGTCGATATATACGCATACGAACACTCATAAAGACTTGCGTAATGCAAGGTTTGAGCGTTTGTCGCAGTTATTCAGAACAATCGAAGGTCTGCAATATTTAAGAACCAGTCAAAGAACTGTACAGTATATATATATAGAGAGAGAGATGTATATATATATAGGTAAAATCTATTTTTGCTTTGCGCTAAAACATTTAGCTGTCTTGAACAAAATCAAGTTGTGAAATTTACACAAATTGACTCTTGGATGGCAAAAATAAAATTATTTTAACATGAAGGCTAAGTTTAAAGTGGTTAATGTAACTCCTCAGTTTTGCACTGGGCAAGCTTTTCTGCGCATAATCGCATAATTCTGCAATACTAATTCAAAATGTATCTAAGTGTTAGTGACGAAAACACATAAAAATGACACTAAGGAGGTTAAATCAGCCACCAATAACTTTGACAAGAAGATACTAACTTAATTTTTGGTTATTGAAAAAAATTAAAAAGTTGTTGCGTGGTTTCGTATATAATAAAATTATAGGGAAACCCGCCATGTTTAAGCTTTAACCTTCTGTAGCTCACGACGAAACTCGGTGACCCACATTCTTATATCGCAAAAATGTTTGTCAATTGTTATTTTCGTCAATTTTCTTCTATTATTTGTTGCCACTAAATAGTTCATATATTTAAGAAATAGAAAACATTTTCCGTGTTTCCATAGAGTTATAGAAACTCGAGTGGAAGTTTGGGAGAACGAGAAATTGTAGTGGGAACACGAGCCCGCAGGGCGAGTGTTTCCACGCTATTTCGAGTTCTCCCAAACTTCCACAAGTGTTTCTATAACTCTATGGGAACACGGAAAAAATGTTTTCTATTTCCTTTATAAAATAACCTGTCGAAAATAGGTATAGAACGTAAAAATAATCACTGCATCAAAGCGTAAATTCTCCTTACTCTTCATAATGGCGTATGATGGCGTGTAATGGCGTATCCTACACCGTATAATGATGGCGTATTGAATGGTGTGGACCTTGCCGTGTTTCCATAAAGTTATAGAAACACGGCATTCAACCAATCGCCGCGCTTGTTTTCAAAATGTTATTTTATAAAAGTGCATCTAAAATATCAAATATTTTCCACTCAGTTTATACTAAGTACTTTTAAGAAGGATCTTTCAAGATGACAAGACCTTAGTCAAAATAGCTACAAATTGGGAAAACGTCATGAGTTACTTACTGGCAGCTGTATTTTCTAAACGAGTTCGGTGACCCCAACTTCTTTTCTTTTTGTTATTTTACTATAAACATATGGGCCTGTCTTATGCAGTTAGCGTTCCAGTTTACTTAGAGTTCAATGCGCCATATTCGTTACCTGTCCCTTCTTAAAATTACCGTAGGGAGCTACCTTAAGTCATTGAGTCTGCGACGTTTGAGTCTGACCGATTTTGAGTCTGGTTGAATTTTATTCTTTAGCAGACTATAGCTTTAGTGTATTTAAATAGATATATATCAAGCTGACATATTTTTTAGAACTTTGAGTTCGTGGTGGATATTTAGTCTGTAACTAATTTTCATACAGTATATTATGCCAATATGTCCTTTTAGCGGACTTTGAGTTGCTTACAACCGAACTTTCACTTGAACTTCAACTTGAACTTTCACGTTGCATTTGGCTCCGTGAAAAACTAGTCCATTACTGTTTATGCGTTACCCGTTATCAAATGATTGATTTTTTACCATTATCAGGTGCAATTTCTACATCAAAAAATGTTTAAGGTTTTTTTGTTTGAAACGTTTTACTGTTTTACTTCATTTAAAGATCTGGCTTTTTTTATCATTTCGATAATCTCTTGACATGATTCTTTGAAAACATCTCCTACGTAGTCTCCTTCTTCCAACTGCTTCCTAGCTTCCTCCAGATCAACGTCGTTTGGGTGAGCATCGCCAAGCCTGAGGTCTTTCAGTATCTTTAACGCCCCTTTGTGCTCCTCGTCATCCCATTTTAATTCACCTTTCAGTTTATCCCATCTCGTCTGAGCGGCCTTTCCCTCCTCGATCGCCGCGTTTTTCTTCAGCCATTTTTCCATGCCAAACAGGATTCCCGTTTTCCCCATTTTCATTTTCGGAAGAACGTTTGTCCAGATCTCGGCTTCCATCATCCAGGCAACTTGTCCGAGAGACAATCTGATTTCTTTGCAGTCAAGCTTTTCTTGGATCTCGGCATATCCCTTTCTCAATTTCCCCATGTCGTCTTTCAGTTTCTCGTTTTCCTGGTGTATCAATGCAACTTCTTCTTTTAATGATGTATTATCGCTTCTCAGTTGCTCCAGATTTCGCTTCAACTCTTTATTTTCTTTTTCCACGACGTCGAATTCTTTCGTAAGGGCTTCCAACTTTTCTGTTAGAATCTCATTCTCTTTGCTAACTTTCGAGATTTTTTCTTCCACTTCGATTCTCAGCTTGTCCTTCGCTTTCTTGACGGTTTCCAGGTCTTTATGTACTTTTTCCTGAGCTATTTCCAACGTTCGAATTGTCTCCCTCTGCTGGAGGTTTTGGCTTTCCAATTTGCCGATCTTCTGGCTCATCGCCCCATTTTCCTTTTTGAATGTTTTCAACTTCTCTCGCAGTTTGGCGTTTTCATCGCTTGCTCCTTTCAGCTTTTCTTTTAGTTCGCCAATTTCGGACGCTATATACATCGATGGTAATGGAATCGCTGCGACCAATGCTGCTATTTGTTGGAACTCTACAGCAAGTTGCTCGACCATTTGCGGGTTCTTTGCTAGCTCCGTTTCTTTCCTTTCATCCATGTTTAAATTTCTGAAAGACAATTGAAACTCATTTAACCTTTAGAGTGCCTTAGCGTTAACTCTACACCATTGCTCTCCACTGCACTCTACTGCACTCCACTCTACTCTATTCCACTGCACTCCAATACATTCCACCACACTCTATTCCACTCCACTGCCCTGTACTCCATTGCACTGCATCGCACTCCACTGCACTCTATTCCACTGAACTTCTCTCTTCTCCATTCCACTGCCGTGCACTCCATTCCATTGCACTCCTCTCTAATGCACTCCATTTCTACTGCACTCTACTCCACTGTACTCCACTGCCCTGCACTCCACTGCACTGCACTACACCACACTCCACTGGACTCCATTGCACTCCATTCCATTGCACTCCTCTCTACTGCACTCCATTTCTACTGCACTCCATTCCACTGCCCTGTACTCCATTCCACTGCACTCCACTGCCCTGTACTCCATTCCACTGCACTCCATTGCACTGCACTGCACTGCACTCCATTCCATTGCACTCCTCTCTACTGCACTCCATTTCTACTGCACTGCAGTCCATTCCACTGCACTCTACCTCATTTCCCTGCACTTTATTCCATTTTACTCTACTGCACTGCACTCTTCTTCATTGCACTCGACTGCATTGCACTCCACTCCATTCCACTGCTGTACTCCACTTTATTCAACTCCACTGCACTGTACTTCATTGCATTCTACTCCATTCAACTCTACTGCACTCCCCTCTATTACACTGCACTCTACTCCATTGCACTCTACTGCATTCCACACTCCACTCAACTGCACTGTATTCCATTCTACTGCACTCTACTCAGTACACTGCACTCCACTGCCCTAAAGTACACTGCACTCTACTCCAGTTGACTTCACTCCACTCCACTCCACTCCACTCCACTCTACTCTACTCTACTCTACTCTACTCCACTCCACTCCACTCCACTCCACTCCACTCCACTGCATTTCACTCCACTCTACTTCCACTGCACTTCACTGCACTCTACTTCACTGCACTCTACTTCACTGCACTCTACTTCACTGCACTCTACTTCACTGCACTCTACTGCACTTCACTCTACTTCACTTCACTGCACTCTACTCCACTTCACTGCACTCTACTCCACTTCACTGCACTCCACTCCACTCTACTTCACTGCACTTCACTGCACTCTACTCCACTTCACTGCACTCTACTTCACTGCACTGCACTCTACTTCACTGCACTGCACTCTACTTCACTGCACTCTACTCCACTTCACTGCACTCTACTTCACTGCACTCTACTCCACTTCACTGCACTCTACTTCACTCTACTTCACTGCACTCTACTCCACTTCACTGCACTCTACTTCACTCTACTTCACTGCACTCTACTTCACTGCACTCTACTCCACTTCACTGCACTCTACTTCACTGCACTCTACTCCACTTCACTGCACTCTACTTCACTCTACTTCACTGCACTCTACTTCACTGCACTCTACTCCACTTCACTGCACTCCACTCCACTCTACTTCACTCTACTTCACTGCACTCTACTTCACTGCACTCTACTCCACTTCACTGCACTCTACTTCACTGCACTCTACTCCACTTCACTGCACTCTACTTCACTCTACTTCACTGCACTCTACTTCACTGCACTCTACTCCACTTCACTGCACTCCACTCCACTCTACTTCACTCTACTTCACTGCACTCTACTTCACTACACTCTACTGCACTTCACTGCATTCTACTTCACTGCACTCTACTCCACTTCACTGCACTCTACTCCACTTCACTCTACTTCACTGCACTCTACTCCATTTCACTGCACTGTATTCTACTCTACTCCACTCCACCCCACTCTACTCCACTCCACTGTATTTCACTCCATTCTACTCCACTGCACTTCACTGCACTCTACTTCACTCCACTTCACTGCACTCTACTTTACTGCACTTCACTGCACTCTACTTCACTGCACTCTACTGCACTTCACCGCACTCTACTCCACTTCACTGCACTCCACTCCACTCTACTTCACTGCACTTCACTGCACTTCACTGCACTTCACTGCACTCTACTCCACTTCACTGCACTCTACTTCACTGCACTGCACTCTACTTCACTGCACTGCACTCTACTTCACTGCACTCTACTCCACTTCACTGCACTCTACTTCACTGCACTCTACTCCACTTCACTGCACTCTACTTCACTCTACTTCACTGCACTCTACTCCACTTCACTGCACTCTACTCCACTTCACTGCACTCCACTCCACTCTACTTCACTGCACTTCACTGCACTCTACTCCACTTCACTGCACTCTACTTCACTGCACTGCACTCTACTTCACTGCACTGCACTCTACTTCACTGCACTCTACTCCACTTCACTGCACTCCACTCCACTCTACTCTACTTCACTCTACTTCACTGCACTCTACTTCACTGCACTCTACTGCACTTCACTGCATTCTACTTCACTGCACTCTACTCCACTTCACTGCACTCTACTCCACTCCACTCTACTTCACTGCACTCTACTCCATTTCACTGCACTGTATTCTACTCTACTCCACTCCACCCCACTCCACTCCACTCCACTGTATTTCACTCCATTCTACTCCACTGCACTTCACTGCACTCTACTTCACTCCACTTCACTGCACTCTACTTTACTGCACTTCACTGCACTCTACTTCACTGCACTCTACTTCACTGCACTCTACTCCACTTCACTACACTCTACTCCACTTCACTGCACTCTACTCCACTGCACTCCACTCTACTTCACTGCCCTCTACTCCACTTCACTGCAATCTACTGCACTGCACTGCACTGCACTGCACTGCACTGCACTGTACTTCACTGCACTCTACTGCACTTCACTGCTCTCTACTCCACTGTACTCTACTCCTTCTGAAAATTTTGTACTTTTTAACAAATGCTTATATGCACGTTGTTCCGCACATAAGTTATGCCGGCCAAGCTATGCAGCAATCCAAAGCCCGAGTGAACGCCTAAGCCGCGATCTTGTTTGACTAGAATTTTATGCCACTGTTTGTCGGCATAGCAACCGTCCCTATACTTAAACTGTAAACCTTTCTTACAAAAGGTAAAAACAATAAAACATGCTGATGTTTCCTCTCAATTTTCAGAAAATTGCTGACTCAACGTTTTGTGATGAATCATGCTTGCACTTTGCTCGGATATTGAACGAAAAGGACAATTAAAACTGATGACCGAGTCTCGTGATATAGGAGGCGTTCTCTGAAAGGTCAAACCGGTTTTACCGGATTGGTGCTTTTCCGAGTATTGCATACGTTGTACTTGGAAATCAGAAACTTAGCGCGAGGACAGAAATATAAAATACAAAGGGAATAAAACACTATAGTTTCATTTTATGTTGCAAATCTACTTTCAGTTGCTTTTCTATTAACTAGCATTAACAGACAAACGCGTTATTCCTAACTGAACAAATTTTTTGTTACGCTAATGAAAGTCCTCCTTGACGACAAACACAATTAAAACTGTTGACCGCAGCTGACATAGGAGGCGTTCTTTGAAAGGTCAAACCGGTTTTACCGGATTGGTGCTTTTCCGAGTATTGCATACGTTGTACTTGGAAATCAGAAACCACCGAAGACAGAAATATAAAATATAAAAGGAATAAAACACTGTAGTTTCATTTTATGTTGCAAATCCACTTTCAGTTGTTTTTCTATTAACTAGCATTAACAGACAAACGCGTTATTCCTAACTGAACAAATTTTTTGTTACGCTCATGAAAGTCCTCCTTGTCCGGTATACTTCTCAGCCATGAGTCTGATATCCTCTTGTCTTCGCTTCGCTTTGCGGTGCGTTTGTTTGAAAACATCGCGTTGCTTAAGCTATTCTGTAGTATTCGGTACTCTTAAGTATAGCAGTACCCATCTCTAATGTGGTGGGGATACGTGTTACACAAAGTATAAGAAGCTAACATTCTCTTGTAACCAATACGGCTAATGGCGAAAGGTATAGACATGAAGATGAAAATGAAATAGCTTATGGCGTGAAAGTGAAATAATGTAAACTGTATTCATTACTGCCGTACAACATGGCATTAATTCTAAACACTTCGAATATAACAAGAACAATCCAACGACAACATTTAAAGATCGAAAACATTCACTGGTATGCAAGAAATGTCGCGGTTGAATGTGTTCTTATATGTTGTGTCGTGTAACGCTTTCGTGTGACTATGTATACTAAAACGAACTGCCGCATGAAGTCCAACTTAGACGATTACTTTTGTTAGAAAGACATTCATGCATTGACATTTCTTGTAATTCAATTCCTTAAATCTGCCCCTGTACGATTTCTTGGTAATGGCATGGTCTTCTTGGTAATGGTCTAGGGATTCCAGGAATTAGGACGTTTCTCAACGAACCGCCATTGACCCTACGCAGCATAGGTCAGTGAAACGTGACGACGGTTGAACTAAACTTCGTTGATATATACATTCGTATACCATTCACAAGTATAACATTCGTATAAACCACATCAACTTATTTGGGTCGCTTTCTTAAAGCTCGTGAAACAGGAAAGACAACCGATAAACCATCATAATTTGCAGACATGTCTGTGGAGGGCACGAAGGTTCTGAATTTATATCGTTCGGTCTATAAAACTGTTCGTATATCAGGATTCCAAAGTAGCTGAACGTCTTGACTTTACTTGCGGGCCAAATACTTCCCTCGCGCCTCTACTACGTATCAACTGCAGATGATAAAGAAAACTAAACGAAAACGTTGACATGCTTGCTATATCCAAAACATGTATCTTAAACTAGAAATATAATCTTAATAATTATACGTGTCACAAATTTGGTGATTTGGTGTTCCTCGATCAAATCATTTCCTTGTCGATAATCTAAATATATTCGTACCTCATGATCAGATAATTGGCAAAACACATCCACATATAACTTTCCTCAAAAACATGATTCATCGACTTCTCAGTTTGCTCGAATCCCCTTAACGACCAGTTCGTATTTTTCAATTTTGCAGTGTCACCTCCGCCATTTGCATAGGCGGGTCAGCGAATTCGGAAAATAATGTTCCATACAGTACATCTCTTATGTTTCAGTGTTCGCCATTTAAACAATTCTGAATTAGTTTGGAGTTTTGTACGTTATATATAGTCCATACCTCAATGCTATTACATGCAGACAATCGTGTATTTTACTTTAGTCCAAATTAATACTGCGAAAGCGGCAATTTTGCATCGACTTGCATGCACGCGGTCTCACAGAACAGTTAACTTTAGTGTAGTGTAGATCGATATATGGAATTGCCAAATCGATGTCCGTCTTCAGTGTCTTACACATCAAAGGCCTTTTTCCCAAGATCTTAAACCAAATTAGTTTCAAAGATGTTAGGACGTCGTTTGAGGAACTCTAAGATTGATGAACGGCTTTGTTTTATTTAAGGTGCTTACTGTTGATACTTAAAAGAACGATCATTCCAACATATTTCCCGAAAAACTGTACGAAGTAAAGTGAATTAACGGCAACTTATGTGTTCTAAAGCTGGTCACTAATTTTTTTTCAATATTCTCTCTTATATACATCGTGGATATATACTTACGATTGATTATACTTGTATTCTCTTCGCTCCGGCCATCTGTTATTTTTCTTGTTGTGACTTGTGAGTTGGATTCTCTCACGAATCGCAATATATTATTAATTTGCTTTCACGTTTCGACCAATGAGAATCACGGGGGCGTTTTGTTAGCCAATGAACTTGCGCTATTCCATGGTTGTGTTCTCTAAGGTCATTTTTCTTTTTCGGTTCAACATGCAAGGGTTGATAATGTAATAAGAAACGTTTTCCTGTCCAAACGGCAAACAGAGCTCTGGTGTCAAGACATGTGACCGATAAACCATGGCAAACAACGACGACTATATCGTGATGTTAAAAAACGTAAGCAAATTTCGATTGTTTCTCGCCTATGCGTTCGCGTAAGCGCGAAAACAAGGCAACGACAGTGAGTTCATGAAGTTGGCATTTTTCTAATCCGTCTCAGTTTTGTAGTCCTGTATATTAGACAGACTACACCACTGCCATGAAGGTTGAGAATTCTTTTCTTTGTGAGCGCTCGAACTAACAAACATAAAAAAATTGGCGCCAAAGACACATTCGTAAGCGCCTGGGAACGAGATTATACACAACTGACCACATTGCCGACGCTTTACATTAGCCTGGGTCAAATCAACCCGTGCTTACATGAAGAAATTGACCAAATTCTCATACCTTCGCACCTCTCCAAGCCGGTTGTGAAACGGGTCACCCAGCAAGACGGGTTGACCCGGCTATCGTGTAAACGCTAACATGCAGGAGTTTTTTCGTACATGGGTTGACCCGGGTTGACGAGCCTTTGAAACCGGAGACTCCAACGAAGTCACGAGTGAACGAAGCATGAAGTTCATTTTCACCAAAACGTCACATGCAACGTATAACAAATAGGTTTAATGCTCCTTCGTTTTATTAAACTAGACGATAGCGCACGTAACACTACTGACAAAATTTTACCGGGAAATTCTCAAAGCTTCGGGGATACTGACATTAGTTTTAGTTGGAGAGCTTGTCATTATTATACTTTCACAAATAATCGTCCAATCAAATGTCTACATTAGCGTCACGTGCCTGTGCCAGTCTACTATATTGCCAGGCAGGACAACTACATATTGGACAGTGATCTTTGGACAGGTCGCGGTGGGCTTAGGGGGTGATTACATAGACTGGGCTAGCCTGGTTAACCGGGATGAGTTTTAATTACGATATACATGCATGGAGCGGGTAAGCCGGGATGAGTTTTAATTGCGATATACATGGAGCGGGTAAGCCGGGATGAGTTTTGAATTGACGTGGATGATTTCAGGCCGAAATTCGCAATTATCAAGTAAATAAAAGCAAAGTTACGTTAGTTTTACTTCAGTTTTACACTATTTAGTATATCGGCGCAATCTTTTGTAAGCCCATCGTTAATAAAAAGATTGCTTTGTCTTGGCAGAGCATTAATATTTTACACTTATTAATGTCTGCTCCCGAGCGAAACAGTTAGTTTGTTTTCCCTCGAGTCTCGAGTAAGTGCTTTGTTATATAGCTTGAGTTTCACACAATAACTTCGACGTTTATCAACGGAAAGTACACAAAAGACAAACTGAAAGACTTACCAAAAAAATTACGCTTGGCTTCGTAGTTTCACTTCAACTAAACATGCAAATATGAAAACAAAAAAACAGCAATACATTTCTCCAGTTCATCTTCACACATGCTTTGAAGACCTATAAATATTCTTTTTTGTACCAAACAAGCTTTTGTTTATAGGATACCGTGAAGAGTTCAAAGTTCTTGCGGGCAACAGTTGCAATATTATTGACCGAGTGGGCAATAAGTTCTCAATTGTTGCCCGCTCGGTCTACATTGAAATTTAGCTAAGGTCATGTGACCACAAACCAACCAATGACAGTCGTCGTTTTATCCAGCAAAACTCTACCCTGGATGCCAGAGGTTCTTGGTGGAAGGGAGGAAAAGAGGGAAGGGAGAGAAAAAAGGGGGAAAGATGGGAGAAAGGAGGGAAGAACCTCTGGCGCCACGGCTTGCGAATCTCACTTCCATGTTTGTACCTTGGCACAGAACTTGTAAAACAGGTTTTGACTTTATGACGTCTATTTTTTATATACTATGGTGGGTAGTGAGACCTTCACTGGCGTTGTGTGAGGACTAATTTGGAGCATAATACTTAGTGTTCCACCACAGCAGCTACAACGCACTGTTATTAGTGGTATGTTTCATAAATTTGCCAGTTTACTTCGCTCATTTTTTAGCCTAATACTTTACGTTTGACCACACCAGTTAAGTTTCACGTGAAGTGTCTAGTTTCAGTCGGTAGGTCGTAAAATATGCCTGCGGTTTGATGTATGTTTGGGAGAAGAATGAAGCGTGGAAGGATTTATGTAGGTCTGTGTTCTTTGGATAACCCTCGACGCGTTTCGACCTTCCAGTCTTCTTCAGGAGGGATTTTGAGTCGATGTTGAAATCAGTAATGTTAAGACGAAATTACAGATATTAGAAGGCGCGTGCAACACTGAAGTATAATAGACAAGTTAAAAATAAAAATAAAGTCTTACTGAATGTCTGTGTAGTTTTGGTGTAGTCCGTAACGTACTGGCAATGCATCCGTGGTCGACTTTATAAATTGGTGAATTTCCCGCTCCTCTGTCCCGTGTCGATTATGTCGTTTCGTTATAGTATATATATCGTGTGTATCGCGTGGTTTGTGGTTTTAGTTATGTCGCTGTTACGTCTGAAATAAAAGGGTTATTGTGTAATCTGTCTAGTGGTGAGTGAGATAGTACATCCTACATGTCGGTTAATTAGTGTTCGTTCCAGTTGTAGTTACAATTGTAAATAAAATGTCGTAGTTGTCAGTATTCGCATCAGTTGGTTTGAGTCAGTTAACTATAAGTAAAACGTCGTGGGTCAGTAGGTGTCAGGTATATAGTTATGATTGTGAGTAAAACGTCTAGATGTCAAGTAAAACGTCGTAGATGTCAGTTAGTATTCGTTTCAGTTAGTTTGAGTCAGTTAACCATTGTAAGTTAAACGTCGCGTAGACGTCGGTTAGCATTTGTATTAGTTAGTTTCGGTCAATAGTTAACCAAGCAACTGCCGTTGTGAAGGGAGACTTGGTTTAGCTCCAACCCGTTCCCCACAAGTGAATGCCAATTTTCTATCCTCGGAAAAAGTGCTTTTAGAGTTGCAGAAACTGCTTCGGTATATATCTCTCCCATTTTCTCTGTCGTTTTTGCGTTTTGACTAAAAACTAAAAAGCTCTACCAAAACCGGTTTTCTTTGCTTAACCAATCATATCGCTTCAATCACTGCTAATTATAACTGACCAATCATGTGCCTAGTACAATTTCTGTACCCAGAATCTAAACATGGAAGTGAGATTCGCAAGCCGTGCCACCAGAGGTTCTTTCTCTCCCTTTTCCTTCCCTTTCCCCTTTCTTCCCTCTCTTTCCCTCCCTTCCCCCTTTCCCCCCTCTCTTTCCCCTTTTCCCCCTCCCTTTCCCCTTCCTTCCCCCGTCTTTCCCCCAAGAACCTCTGGCATCCAGGGTAGCAAAACTCTAGCCAGATAACAAATCTCAATTATTGCAAAGTGCCTACGAAGCGAAAATTAAGTTTGTCTTATTTGAAAGAACACTTAAAATGATAGAGTAACATATTTTGCAGATTTTTGTTTCCTTGTTTCGTTTTTGAGATTTCAGTTTGTTTCGGATATGCAAATGAAACATCTTTGGTTTAGATATAACTGATAGAGTTATCCATTTAAATATATAGTTAGTTTAGTTTGGCACTGTAATTTTTTGCCATGTTTACGGCAGTGAGCTGTATAATATTTAAGAAATGTTTGTGTATCTATGTGTTTATATAGCCTGATGCAAACACGAGAGTGAGTTGGGAGAATTCGAAAGTTTATTTACTTTGGAATTCTCCCAAACTCACTCGAGTGTTTGCTTCTGGTTATATAAACAGGGCATCCATTTTCTATTTCTTTTATGAAATCAGCCTAGTCCCGTCGTACTAAAGCACGCGCGTATTTGATGAGACTGGTACCTAGGTTTGACGTCACCGCTCAAGGTGCTCTAGAACGCCTAGCAGATTTCAGTATTTTCAAGATGGCAGCATTTTTATACACTTGACAAGGTTAAAACACAAAATGTTTACGCTTGGCATACCTTCAATAGGAAAGAAATGGTACACCATGCATATGTAACTTAAACAAGCACTTTTTAACAACTAAGAAATTCTAAAATAAGAGCTTTAATTAACCGGCCGATAAGTCAGATAAGTCCAGCAGTTCACCTAAAGTTTAATGAGTTCATCACCTTCAATATCTTCTGTACTTCGTAAATATATTTGTTGTAATAACTTACCAATGTTACACACGACATTACAAAATGCGACAAAATCACAACATTCTGCAAACACGAATTATCGATTTAAGACACAGCGTCATTAATTAATTAATACGCAAATACAGGTCAACTGGTATAAATATCAATTTAATCACATTTCAAGGTCAAGCAGGTTCTTCTTGGGTTGGAACAAGTAATAAAACAAATCAAAATTACTCACCTGGTTTTGTAGCCGTTGTGAAAATAATATATTCTATTCCTTTACGAGCGGGATGGGGCCTGGTGACAAGGACCCACTTTTGACACCGTCACGGTGAGACGGATACAACGTCTGAAATGCGTGTTTCAGACGTCGCTGTATCGTCGCACCGAATTAAATGCATAAATTATAACAACGTATTTTTTGAGCCCCTCATCAGATTTTTGTTTACTTCGCATGCGCATTGGACGTTTTTGGCGCGATCTGGTGGGATTTTCCTTGCTCGTCACTGAATTAAATTCGTCGCATGAAACGAATTCGAGTTTACGTCGACTACACGCGTAAAAACGCACAACTTGTTCACGGTTGTCAACAGGCGTGAACAATGTTGTGGTGCTCGCCGTGAACGATGTTGTGCTACTCGCCGTGACCAAGTTGTCAACAAGTTGTTCACTTAAGCCCTAATCAAACGAGAACGCAAGTCATCGCAAGTTTGCAGTCACGCTATCTCAGCCAGCCGCTCTGAATAGTTTCCCGAAAATATCATGTACCGTGACAAGGTTAAAACTTGTTTAAAACACTCATGAAACCTTTATTTTGTTAATTTGGGTGTTCGAACGACCGCCAAAGAAATTCTGACTGCCAACTTGCGATGACTTGCGTTCTCGTTTGATTAGGGCTTTATGGTTCGAACAACTTGTTCACGGATAAATCAACAGTCATGAACAAGTTGTTCCAACAGCACATTTTTATAGCCAACAACGTTGTTCGCACATGATACAACATGTTGTAACAGCATGACGAAATAACAACGATGAACAACAATGTTACAACAATGGTGAACATGGTTGATGTATCAACACGTTCTTCGGTTGTTACAACATGCGTGAACAACGGTTGTTGTTTCATCAAGCTGTAACAATTTGTTGAAACAATGATGAACAATGTTGTTCATTGATCAATGTTGTTCATTGATCAATGTTGTTTACATATTTCAACAAGTTGTTACAGCATTGTTCAGGCAACAATGCTGTAACAACTTGCGAGATTTTTACGCGTGTACACGCGTAAAAACGCACAACTTGTTCACGGTTGTCAACAGGCGTGAACAATATTGTGCTGCTCGCCGTGAACAATGTTGTGCTGCTCGCCGTGAACAAGTTGTTCACTTATGGTTCGAACAACTTGTTCACGGATAAATCAACAGTCATGAACAAGTTGGCAATGATGAACAATGTTGTTCATTTATCAATGTTGTTCACATATGTCAACAAGTTGTTACAGCATTGTTCAGGCAATGAACGCGTGCGTAAGACGCAACCTATTTTATAAATAGAGTGCTGCGTAGGCAGTGTTTTGAACAGAGAGCAAAATGAAAAGCTGGTAAACTGCCGAGATTTTTACTAACTTATATTTTTGTTAGAAAAATAATAGCCCAGCAAATAACTTTGAGGAAAACCATAGCGAATACACAATATTTCAAAATTTTAATACTGACGTTTCATTACTAACCTTTATTATATGGCTGGGCTTGTTTTCGGGTCATTACGCCAAACGGCGCATGCTGATTGGTTGCTGAGAGGTCCGGAAAAAGCCGTAATGCCCTCTCGGCACTGTGAGAGGGCATTACGTCCTTTTTAATGACCTGCAAGTTTTGGCGGGAAAATTACTGAGTTGATTTGAATGAAAATAAAAGCGAATTAGATATATTCGTTGGAAAATTTTGAACAATAATACGTCCTGAAACATCAGTGTTTCTTTTTATAAAAACTTCTTATTTAAAAGCGCGAAAAATAAAAGCCTAACAGGTGTATTAAAACATGAAGCGAAACGAACAAGCTCAATAGTAAGAACTAAGGTGAACAGCGACACCTGATCAAGACAAACGTAGAACTAAAAACAGATAAGAAAACAAACTAAAAGCCATATAATAAAAGGCTTATTAACCTCGTTTTCTCGGTCTGTACAGGAAAGTATTTGCCCTCGGTTTCTCTCGCACAAACCTCGCTCCTTCGTCGCTCGGTCTGTACGAAAACCTCAGGCAAATACGTTCCCGTACAGACCTCGAACTCGGTTAATAAGCCTTTAATAACATCTTCAGAGTGAGTGAATTATTTACAGAGATTGATATTAAATAGCTAACTGATACATAAGTATAGACGGTGACAGAAGTGACAGAGGAGTAACTAATGAGCATGAAGAAGTGAGAAACTCAGGAAAAATCGTCCAAAGACACATCATGGCCAGTTTGTGTTTTGTGTGCTATAAAAACACTAGAGAATTGAGTCACAGAAAGCGTTTTACCTGTGTAGGCCAAATTTGATGTTTTCATACGAGAAAGTCTTCTCATTTCTAAGATAAACCCCTCTCTTAACGGAAACATTCCATCTTTTCCTTTGACACTTTTTTTAATATTATTTTACTTACGGTTTTGGTTTGTTGGTTTTTTTGGGTTTTTTTGTCACCTCTTTCCTCTTCTGTTAATACGCGTGTAGAAATACGCATGCGAAGTTTGGCATTATTCCCTTCCTGACTACCTTAGCCTTGAAATCGAGCACGTCCAAAAGAGAGCGCTTCGTATCATTTTCCCATCCAGCTCATATGATGCCGCTTTGAAATTAGCAAATTTGCCCAGCTTGTACGATCGTCGAAGCCATTCATGTCAACGTTTCTTTCGTAAAATTCTTAAGCCCCGCACAGACGACCAAGTTTTCCTTGACAAGTTTTATTTGTTCGTGTGTACGACACAAATTGACAAGTTTTTCCTTGACAAGGAGCCTTGTTCAAAAGCTGGTCATGCCAGCTTTTGAACAAGGAAAATTGTTCGTGTGTATAGTCGTCAAGGAAAACTTGACAAGATCATCTCCGAAGCTTATTACGCGACCATTGCCGTCAAGGAAAACTTGTCCAACCGTACTCACGAGCAATTATAAATTGTCAAGGAAAATGTTTGGGGAAAAACGTGTTCATCGTACACACGAGCAAGGAAAGCTACCAAGGAACTTGTCAAGGAAAACTTGGTCGTCTGTGCGGGGCTTTAACCCCAGTCACAAAATTTATTCTATTGTCCCCCAACGGAAAAAATGTAAAATATAATATTAGAAATTTTACTCCGTTGTTATTCCCTAGATGTAGAACGGACAGATTTTTAAAAAGCTTTATTCCATCAGCAACTCATACTTTTAACTGCATGCGAACACGTAGATAAGAATCTCTAGCCTTTTTTTTATCTTATAGTAAATTTGTTATTTAACCTTAATGTAAATAGTTATATTTCGTTGTTATACTGTAGAATTCAATTTTGTTTTAACAATTGCATATCAGTAATTCAATAAATTCAATTCAATTCTGTGCTTAATTGTCTCACTTCTTTATGCTCATTAATTACCCTTCTGTCCTTCTGTCAACCGTCTATTTATGTATCAGTTTGGTATTTAATATTGTAAATAATTTATTCACTCTGAAGATGTTACTACAATCATTGACAAAATTAGTTGAAACGACTCGAGCGAATCATGCCATGTTAATTGCTAAGCCTATTTTTTGCATAAATTGCTATACCTCCGTCCCCCCTTTTCAATGTTGATCCTCTGCACATTTAAATGTAGTGGCAGGTGAGTGCAAATTGCACACGTTTTGAGTTCCACAACATTGAAGTGGGGGGAAGGGGGGACATTAAACCACTTCATGTTAGCTTTGTTTGAAGAATTTTGTCAATGATTGTAGGTTAGTAACGAAACGTCAGTATTAAAATTTTTGAAATATGTATTCGTTATGGTTTTCCTTAAAGTTATTTGCTGGGCCATTATTTTTCTAACAAGGCTGCGCTTCCCGCGTGGTATTTCAATTGCAACTTATATTTTATATAGAGTAATATACATTATATTCTAATTCGCTCCCCGCTCAACCGAATATAAATAATTTATGAAGTAATACAAAACAGGTTTATAGGAGTGTGTCCACACGACGATGCGTGCGTGTCTTTTATTCACTTAAATTAATCAAAATACAGGATACAGATATATTATTATAAGATAACTTATAACACTAGTTACAACAGTGAATATAATCGTCATGATCTATCAGTATTAACCATTTATAATTATTGGCTATCTTCTAATGATATTATAGGCGAACAACCTGGAAGCTGAATGGACCTAGATTAGTGGAAAACTAATTACTTATAATCAGAATAGTGCCTGGTATCGAACCTACTTATCAGTCTTTGGGTATTTAATTTTATTAGACACACGACGCGTAAGGCGTTGGACGCGAATGAGAACCGATCTTCCTTTCAGCCTTATATAATTAGCGTGTCGCTAATCATGCATAACCTCCCTACAGCCTGGTTCCCAGGCCTCTCTTTTTAACGTCGAGCGGCAGACCGAATTGTGAGAGGCCTGGAATAAAATGTTTTGCTTGGCCGCAAATCTGGCCCCAAAACTGGCCCCAACTTATACAGGCACCAAACGGCCGTTTGGCGGAAAACCAAGGCAGATAACACTCACGTCGGTCTGCACAATTCTTTATAACATCATATAGCAAGGTTGGTCTACTGCCGAAACGCTAAAATAGCATATTTCGATTTGTATAAATGTGTTTCAACACAATCACTTCCCACGCCGAACACTACTTTATAAAGCCTCTTATGTAACAACCTTTTAACGTAATGTAAAACAAAGAAACCTCATTTGCTGTCTGCTCTCAAGAAGAAGTTTGTTTAAGTGCCCTCGTTCATAAAGATTAAAGAATCCGAGCTCCAGCAGGATTCATGTGATGATAGATAAAGATGAACATTTTCCGCTAGTCCTCTTGCTCGATCCCTATTCTGTGACGTCACCAAAATACGTTCGAGAGAAAAGAGGACTAGGAACTAGTCTGACCTCCCTACACAACACTTAGGGGCCGTTTACATGAATTCGGATTGAGTTTCAATCCGGATTGAACTCTTTCCGCTTCTGACCAAACCCCTTTATCTGTTTACATGAATCCGGATTGAGATTAGCTCATTCCAGATTGAGTTCAATCAATGCGTGCGCGTGTTGTCAAATATTTACGGATTTCAGATTTCAGGCGGATTTCAATCCAGAAACCCAATTCCCATGTAAACACGGATTGACTTCGCTTTTCAATCCGGATTGAAACTCAATCCGGATTTCAATCCGGATTCATGTAAACGGCCCTTACATCCCTGGCGCACTCCATGCGCCAATTATGTAACCCATAATAAATACATGTATTTTGAGCGGAGCCCTTCGTCAGAGTAAAATGAAAATACATAATTTTAGTTACATCCAGACGGTCTTGCTTACCTAACCCTAAAAAATGAAAACAGTGTAAACAGTTGTGTTGGCGTTGAAACGGTCGTGAAAACAGTCGGAAAAAATGAAAACAGTCGTCTTGGCGTTGAAACGGTGAACGCCACACGACTGTTTTCACGGAGACGACAAACGGCAGATTTTACAGTCCAAATTTCTAATATTTCCTCTCTTTCACGTCTTTTACGAAGGAAGAGATACAATAGAAATGTTAGAGAGGTTAGCCTTTACTTTTTGACCGAATTTGGCCATTTTTTCATCTTTTCAAATAAGGCCAAAAAACCGATAATTTAGCCCATATAAAGCCTTTTTTCGCTTCTCGAGCTACAGAAAGCCTTTGTGCTAAATATGCAATTTTACCCTTATTTCCAAAGTTGAAAAAATGGCCAAAATCGGTCAAAACGTAAAGGGGTTAGCCTTTCAACCTCGTACCCAGGTCATTTTGCCTCCACGTTGGGAGGTCGGCGAAAATGGCCCTGGCAACGGCTGGTCGATTCTATAATCTGATTGGCCGGTTTAAGAACCCGATTAATTCAGATAGAGTATAATTTATTCAGGAAATTTGAATTGCAATGGGATCCACTCTGCAAAGTTTACTCAAAGAATGGAAACGATAGCTTTGGTTATAGTTAAGAACAACATTAGATGTATGTTTGTTCATGACATTTACATGTCTTCTGGATAATCGTGGGAGTATCATGATGAATAATGCTAGCCCAGTTGCTTTTCTGGTGAAGGCTTCACATGAGTGACTCGACAAAGCGTTGAATATTTCTATTTATTATTCATGCATACGTATTATACAAAGAGCAAAACACAAAAGCCGCATAAATTTTCTTGCCATAACACCCCAAAATTCTGGGTGTCACGTGACCAGCCGATGCCAGGGCCATTTTCGCCGACCTCCCGACGTGGAGGCAAAATGCCCTGGGTACGAGGTTGGTTAGCCTTTACTTTTTGACAGATTTTGGCCATTTTTGAAACTTTTTGAGTTAGGGCCAAAAACGGTTAAATGAAGTCGTTTTAAACCTTCTGTGAAAAGGAGAAGGCTGTATTTTGGGAAAAAAATTTTTTTTTGATTTTTAAAAAAAAATCCGGGAAAAAAAAGAAATTACTTTTTTTCCCCCTATTTTTTTTTAAAAAATCAAAAAAATTTTTTTTAGCCAAAATACAGCCTTCTCCTTTTCACAGAAGGTTTAAAAAGACTTTATTTAACCGCTTTTGACCCTAACTCAAAAGTTTCAAAAGTGACCAAAATCGATCAAAAAGTAAAGGCTAACCCCTTTACTTTTTGTAAAGTTGTTGCGTGGTTTCGTATATAATGAAATGATAGGGAAACGCGCCATGTTTAAGCTTTAACCTTCTGTAGCTCACGAAGAAACTCGGTGACCCCCACTTTTTTTAAATTATTTATTTCCTCCACCAGTTTTACAGCATATATGAAAGAATAGAGGAAAAATCATTTCGAGAAACTGAAATAGCGTACGTTTCTCGTTCTTGCGGCTTCAAAAAACATGTAACGAGAAAGAATGTGGACATTCTTATATCGCAAAAATGTTTGTCAATTGTTATTTTCGTCAAATTTTCTTCTATTATTTGTTGCCACTAAATAGTTCATATATTTAAGAAATAGAAAACATTTTCCGTGTTTCCATAGAGTTATAGAAACTCGAGTGGAAGTTTGGGAGAACGAGAAATTGTAGTGGGAACACGAGCCCGTAGGGCGAGTGTTTCCAGGCTATTTCGAGCGGAAATAGTTGTTTTTTTGCAGCGAGTTTTCAGTTTTTTATTGTGTACTTCATACGTTCTGTGGACGTGCATGGCTACGCCCAGCGGCTGGAAGTTTGCCTTCACCCAATCATAGGGCCTGTCTTATGCAGTTAGCGTTCTAGTTTACTTAGAGTTCAATGCGCCATATTCGTTACCAGTCCCTTCTTAAAATTACCGTAGGGAGCTACCTTAAAGGGCATATGACTCGAAAATTAAGTTTGTCTTATTGAAAAGAACATTTAAAATGATAAAATAACATCTTTTGCA
Organism: Paragorgia papillata; assembly: GCA_035771165.1. Taxonomy (NCBI): domain Eukaryota; kingdom Metazoa; phylum Cnidaria; class Anthozoa; order Scleralcyonacea; family Coralliidae; genus Paragorgia; species Paragorgia papillata. The sequence continues at coordinate 2,051,535 of JAWNZC010000252.1, read as the reverse complement.
GTTTTTGGTTTCCTTGCTTCGTTTTTGAGATATTCCAGCTTGTTTGATATGCAAATGACACAACTTTTTACGTCACATGTGCATAATGAGTATTCAGAAAAGGTTACATATCATTGCTATTATGAAAACATGGGCTTAACTCAAAGGAAGCCGGTGCGTGTTTCTACCCACAACGCCAAACATGTAGAATTCCAAGTGATTTCGTTTCACAATAGCAAAGATATGTAACCTTCTCTCGGTAACTCATAATACTCATGCACGTGAAAGTTGTGTCATTTGCATATCAAACAAACTGGAATATCTCAAAAACGAAGCGAGGAAACCAAAAACTGCAAAAGATGTTATTTTATCATTTTAAATGTTCTTTTCAATAGGACAAACTTAATTTTCGAGTCATATGCCCTTTAAGTCATTGAGTCTGTGACGTTGAGTCTGACTGATTTTGAGTCTGGTTGAATTTTTATTCTTTAGCAGACTACATGCAGCTTTAGTATATTTATATATATCAAGTTGACATATTTACTTGAGTTCGTGGTGGATTTTTAGTCTGTAACAGACTAGTGTTCATACAGTGTATTATGCTAATATGTCCTTCTAGCGGGCTTTGACTTCACGACATACAGATTTTGAATCCATAGTAGACTATATAGTTTTACTACATAATGTTAAAAAATCCTTTTTACACTTCGAGTTCGAGTGCATAGCGGAATTTAGTTCTGACCCATTATCAGGTGCATTTACTACTTCTACATCAAAAATGTTTATAAGTGTTTATTTGTTTGAAACGTTTCACTGTTTTACTTCATTTAAAGATCTGGCTTTTTTTATCATTTCGATAATCTCCTGACATGATTCTTTGAAAACATCTCCTACGTAGTCTCCTTCTTCCAACTGCTTCCTGGCTTCCTCCAGATCAACGTCCTTTGGGTGAGCATCGCCAAGCCTGAGTTTTTTCAGTATCTTTAATGCATCTCTGTGATCGATGTCATTCCATCCTAAACTTTTTTTCAGGTTATCCCATCTCGTCTGAGCAGCCTCTCCCTCTTTGCCCGCCTTGTTTTTGTCCAGCCATTTTTCCATGCCAAACAGGTTTCCCGTTTTTCCCATTTTCACTTGCGGAAGAACGTTTGTCCAGATCTCGGCTTCCAAAATCCAGGCAACTTGTCCGAGAGACAATCTGGTTTCTTTGCAGTCAAGCTTTTCTCGGATCTCGGCATGTTCCTTTCTCAATTTTCCCATGTCGTCTTTCAGTTTCTCGTTTTCCTGGTGTATCAATGCAACGTCTTCTTTTAATGATGTATTATCGCTTCTCAGTTGCTCCAGATTTCGCTTCAACTCTTTATTTTCGCTTTCCACGGCGTCGAATTCTTCCGTAAGGGCTTCCAACTTTTCCCTTAGAATCTCATTCTCTTTGCTAACTTTCGAGATTTTTTCTTCCACTTCGATTCTCAGCTTGTCCTTCGCTTTCTTGACGGTTTCCAGGTCTTTCTGTACTTTTTCCTGAGCTATTTCCAACGTTTGAATTGTCTCCCTCTGCTGGTGGTTTTGGCTTTCCAATTTGCCGATCTTCTGGCTCATCGCCGCATTTTCCTTTTTGAGCGCTTTCAACTTCTCTCGCAGTTTGGCGTTTTCATCGCTTGCTCCTTTCAGCGTTCCTCTTAGTTCGCCAATTTCGGACACTATATTATACATCGATGGTATGGGAATGGCTGCGGCCAATGCAACTATTTGTTGGATTTGGAACTCGACAGCTAGTTGCTCGCCCAATTGCGGGTTATTTGCTAGTTCCATTGATTTATTTTCTTTCTTTTCATCCATGTTTAGATTTCTGAAAGAGAATTGAAACTCATTCAACCTTTAGAGTGCCTACTCCACTCTACTGCACTGCACTTCACGCCATTCCACTGCACTCCACTACACTCCATTCACTGCACTGCACCGCACTCCATTCCATTGCACTCCTCTCTACTGCACACTGCACTGCATTGCACTGCACTGCACTCCATTGCACTGCATTCCATTCCACTGTACTGCACTCCACTGCACTGCACTCCATTGCACTGCACTCCATTGCACTGCATTCCATTGCACTCCATTCCACTGCACTCTACTTCACTGCACTCCACTGCCCTGCACTCCATTGCACTGCACCACACTCCACTACACTACACTACATTCCATTGCACTCCTCTCCACTGCACTCCACTGCACTCCACTGCACTGCACCACACTGCACTGCACTGCACTGCACCACACTGCACTGCGCCACACTGCACTGCACTGCACTGCACCACACTGCACTGCACTGCACCGCACTGCACTGCACTCCATTGCCCTGCCCTGCCCTGCCCTGCCCTGCCCTGCCCTGCCCTGCCCTGCCCTGCCCTGCCCTGCACTCTATTGCACTGTACCACACTCCACTGCACTGCATTCCACTCCTCTGGCTCTGTACTGCACGCCATTTCCACTGCACTCTACTGCACTGCACTGCACTGCACTGCACTGCACTGCACTACACTCCATTCCACTGCACTCCTCTCTACAGCACTCCATTTCCACTGCACTGCATTGCATTGCATTCCACTGCACTCTACTTCATTGAATAGCACACTATTCTTGACGTTGCCTCGTGCCCAGTCCTTTTTCCGAGCTATGTATAGACGACCAGAATCTCGATTTGTTAAAAAAATATTTGTCTGTCGGCATTACGTCATCCATATATGATATGAGCTGATGTGACTCCAGCTTCAGAGCTTCTTGAAGTTCTTCCTCGACATAAAATTCACGGTAAGAACAAATAGATCATGTCTTTACTTTCTCGTGGAAGTATTCATCAAGTATTCATTTAATATTTGTATATTATAAATTATGTGTACATCCTGTCAAAACCATTGCCATATGTCAAGCGATAAGTTATACTAACTTGTAGTTCTCATTTTTATAATTAAAAAATATTGAAGAAATATGTACATATTGTATGTCTATTGTAATTAATATTAAATTTTTGGACTTTCCAACCTCCTTCGCAAGCAACTCTGTGGGCTCTTATAGTGAAGAGGTGAGAAAAACTTGGTCTACCACTGGAGTGGGCAAGCTCGGGGCTTCACTGCACTCTACTTCACTCCACTCTACTTCACTGCTCTCTACTCCACTTCACTGCACTCTACTTCACTCCACTCTACTTCACTCCACTTCACTCTACTTCACTCCACTTCACTCTACTCCACTCTACTCCACTCTACTTCACTAGAGTCTACTCCACTCCACTTCACTGCACTCTACTTCACTCCACTTCACTCTACTCCACTTCACTTCACTCTACTCCACTTCACTACACTCTACTCCACTCCACTTCACTACAGTCTACTCCACTCCATTTCACTGCACTCTACTTCACTCCACTCTACTCTACTTCACTGCTCTCTACTCCACTTAACTGCACTCCACTTCACTTCACTGCACTCCACTTCACTTCACTGCACTCCACTTCACTTCACTTCACTTCACTGCACTCTACTTCACTCCACTCCGTCTCCTTTCCACTCCATTGCACTGTACTGCACTAAAGGAGGACTTTATAGGGGGGAGGGGTTATGAGTGAGTGTGAGAGAAGGTGGGGTTAATGCGGCAACTATATGCTTAATGATTGCTTCTGAAAATTTTGTACTTTTTAACAAACGCTTATATGCACGCTGTTCCGCGCATTGGCTATGTCGGCAAAGCTATGCAGCAATCCGTAGCCCGAGTGAACGCCTAAGTCGGGATCTTGTTTAACTAGAATTTTATGCCAGTGTTCGTCGGCGTAGCAATTTTTTCTACGTAAACTGTGAACCTTTCTTACAGAAGGTAAAAGCAACACTGTATTAACACTCAAACATCATGCTGTGTACTGATGTTTCCTCTCAATTTTTAGAAAATTGCTGACTCAACGTTTTGTGTTTTGTGATGAATCATGCTAAAATTGTCTGATTGCACTTTGCTCGGATATTGAACTAAAAAGACAATTAAAACTGATGACCGACTCTCGTGATATAAGAGGCGTTCTTTGAAAGGTCAAACCGGTTTTACCGGTTGGTGCTTTTCCGAGTATTGCTACGTTGTACTTGGAAATCAGAAACTTGGCGCGAAGACAGAAATATAAAGGGAATAAAACACTATAGTTTCATTTTATGTTGCAAATCCACTTTCAGTTGCTTTTCTATTAACTAGCATTAACAGACAACCGCGTTATTCCTAACTGAACAAATGTTTTGTTACGCTAATGAAAGTCCTCCTTGTCCGGTATACTTCTCAGCCATGAGCCTGATATCCTCTAGTCTTCGCTTTGCAGTGCGTTTGTTTGAAAACATCGCGTTGCTTAAGCTATTCTGTAGTATTCAGTACTCTTGTATAGCAGTACCCATCTCTAATGTGGTAAGTATAAGAAGCTAACATTCTCTTGTAACCAATACGGCTAATGGCGAAAGGTATAGACATGAAAATGAAAATGAAATAGCTTATAAGTGAAATAATGTAAACTGCATGTATTAATTACTGCCGTACAACACGGCATTAATTCTAAACACTTAGAACAAGAACAATACGTCTTCTACACTGGTATGCAAGAAATGTCGCGGTTGAATGTGTTCTTTATATGTTGTGTCGTGTAAAGCTTCCGTGTGACTATACTCAAACGAACTGCCGCATGAAGTCCAAGTTAGACGATTACTTTTGTTAGAAAGACATTCATTCACATTTCGTGTAATTCAATTCCTTAAATCTGCCCCTGTACGATTTCTTGGTAGTTGTCTTGAGATTCCAGGAATTAGGACATTGCACAACTAAACTTGGTTCAGATATATATATTCGTATACCGTATCAAGTATGACATTCGCTTTAAAACGCACTCAACAATTATATGTATAAAATACATCAACTTATTTGAAATAAAAGTAGCGTGTTGCGTAGGCAGTGTTGAAACAACAATGGAAATATAGTAAGGTTAGATATACTGCTGAAACAGAGAACGTAGGAGTCTAATTTCGAGCGAAGGCCCTTCGTCAGAGTCACGTTTCTCTCTGACGAAGGGCCTTCGCTCGAAACGTTAGACTACTACGTTCTCTGTTTCGGTAGTATACCTAACCTTACTATATTTCAACTTATTTGGGTCGCTTTCACAAAGCTCGCAAAACAGGAAAGACAACCATACTACCATTTGCGTTCAAGCGTTTAGCGCATAATTAGTCGTTTTCGGGGTTTGAAACAAACGTTGTCCAATGACAACTACCGTATTTCCTCTATTAAGCCCCCCGGGGGGCTTATTAATTTTGGGGGCTTATTTAATTTTTCAAATTTCTCAAGAACGAACTTGACAAAAAAAAGAAAAACTTAAACATATATGAACATGTGTGTCTCGGTTAACGCGTTTCGGAAGTGATCCGAACGAACCCGCTGGGGAAGGCCTAGCAAAATTCGTAAACAGCTTGGTTGTTTATTGAGGAAGAGTTGTGATATTATGATGTTCTAAGTGTTTTTCGACATTTAATATTCCAGCTGCATAAAATAATACAAGCTTGCTCACCTCGGATCGACGAACTTTCACTAGCCTAGCTTTCTTATCCATAGTTTTCCTTCTGCAACCGCCAAAAGTTGAAAGATAAACAGTTATATTTTCATTCCGAGCTCCAATTGGAATATATTCCATAATTCCCTCCTTTCGATCGCCAAGATCTTTGGTAAAATCTTCACAGACATCCTTGTGCTTTTTATACTGTCGCGGTAGATGTACGCTAGATCCCAGGAACACTCGAAGGGCCAGAACGGTTCTGGGCAGGACCTTTTTGCGAATGTTGCTAGGCCTTCTCGTTTCCAGCCACTCCCCAGTCTTCCCAAGAACCCAAACCGACTACGCGGCCAAGCACATGACCGAAACGAAAGGCCTAGAAACTAGGCTAGGAGGGGGCTTTAACTTTTCGTTGTTTATATTGTTTCCATTTCAAGTTTCAACGGTGTGCTGATATTTTCTCACGGGCCATGGCAAACATGGAATACAAAATAAATGCGTTGGGCAGGTCATATCGAAGTGAACTACCCTTATCAGACGATCTGCGTTCACTGATCATTCCAATTCTCACAATTAAACCAAAGACAACTAGACAAGTTATGCCAAGCAAACGCTGCCGTGTAAAAAGAACGATGACAAGTCTTGACAACGGAAAGTCAAACCACAGGTGCCCAATTTGGCAGTATAACTAAAGAAAATCAAATTATTAAACTTACTTGAACTGGAACAAAATCACTTTGAACCCATTTGATTCCTTCAACTTGGAAATGTTAACACTAAAACACTAAATGACTTTCATTGGAATTTACACGACGTATCTCCCGAGCTGATATCAATATGGACAAAGTCATTTCGTGTTTTATATTTAATATTTGAAGGAATCAAACTGTTCAAAGTGATTTCTTCCCGTTCAACTGTTCAAGTAAGTTCACCAATTTGATTTTTTTATTCATAATGCTAAACTGGGCACCCTGTGGTCACACGAATAGGGGTATTCGTTATTGATTTGCCAGTGTCAAAAGTAGAGTTGTATTATAATTGGACAACGTTTGTTTCAAAACTCGAAAACAACTAGGTATTCGTTAAACTCTAAACGCTTGAACGCAAATGGTAGTACCGGTAAACCATAATTGCAGACATGTATGTATCATACATTATATCGAGGACGGCACGAAGGTCTCTGAATTCATATCGTTCAATCTATAAAACTGTTCGTATATCAGGATTCACAACTAGCTGAACGTCTTGACTTTATTTGCGGGACAAATACTTCCCTTGCGCCTCTACGTATCAATTGATGATATAAGAAAAACCTAAACGAAAACTTTGACATACTTGCTATATCCAAAACACGTATCTTAAACTAGAAATATAATCTTAATAATTATGCGTGTCACAAATTTGGTGATTTGGTGTTCCTCCATCAAATCATTTCCTTGTCGATAATCTAAATATATTCGTACCTCATGATCAGATAATTGGCAAAACACATCCACATATAACTTTTCTCAAAAACATGATTCATCGACTTCTCAATTTCCTCGATTCCCCGTAACGACCCACAGTTCGTATTTTTCACTTTTGCAGTGTCACCTCCGCCATTTGCATAGGCTGGTCACCAATGCTATTACAGACAATCGTGTTACTGTTTTTTAGTCTAAATTACTGCGAAAGCGACGATTTTGCATCGACGTGAAACAATTAACTTTAGTGTAGATCGATCAAATCGATGTCCATCTTCAGTGTCTTAGGCCTAGGTCAAACGACGAACTTTACATGAGACGAATTAAATTCTTCAAATTAAGTTCATGACAAGATGGACGTTTGACTGAGTTAAGTTCGACTGATTGTTTTTGGATCGTCTGATCCAAATCGTCTGATCAGACCGATAGCACGTCTGAAGATCGTGCCTGGGTCAAACGTCGATCTTTTCATGAGCCGAACTAAATGCATAATTTAAATTTTGTATGATAAATTATGATAATATGGATTTTGGTATGAGAGCATGTGTCAGGGGCGGCGCGGAGCGTAAATGTTTTGGTATTAGTTGTGGTATATAACGTAGGGGGGTCTGGGGGTATGGACCCCCAGAAAATTTAGAAATCTAGAGGCTCTGAAATGCAATTTCCAGCATTCTACCGAAGATATTTTTTGAAAAAATCAAGCGAGATGAAGATCTAAATGCTAAGCATTTTACGCGGTTCGATGACTTCACGACCAAATTAACGGAAACATCCATGGAATTATATCTGTCTGAGACTGTGATGTGACTAATAGTATTGTAGCGTGAATACAGTAGCTTGCGTGAATACAGTAGCTTGCGTGAATACAGTAGCTTGCGTGATGCGCCGACAATACATATGATCAGCGCAACGTTTTGCGAACGCAGGCGACCAAGGTATTAGAATCGCAAAACTAATACCTTGTAGGATTACGTTGTTAGATATACAAATATTCGCATCGTTCTTACCTCTGAAGGAGGACTTATGCCTTTTTTTTGTTAAATATGGGTTCAAGAAGGTTTTCCTTTCGTCAGATAAGTTCTAGTCACCATATCAAAGCTTCAAAATTGTTATAAATCATTGCTCTTTGTTTCCATATTATCGAAGTGTTGAACTCCAGTGTTGGGAGCGTTTCCTTGTGAAATAGGCGATACAGCCGATACTACATGGATTATTTATATATTGAGATGTTATATATTGTTAATGTAATGAAGTGAAAAGAATTGCAGACTTCTCGCTGCGAAATAAAAGCAGTTTTAAATCGAAATAGTAAAGCGTCTGACTTTAAAATATAAATATTGTACCACCTGTGGTGAAATTTAACACCGAAAATCCGCGTTTCTTGTCAAGCCAAGGTATTAGTTTTGAGATTCTAATACCTTGAGGTCTAAGCCTTTCAAACACTTGTCGCTAAAGTCGCTAAGGTTGTTGCGCGCATCAGCGAGGACGGTACGGTACTGCGGAATTGAAATCAAACAATCAAAAACAAAGATGTTGTTTTCTTCCATCCGTCTCTGTTCTTGGAATAATTATATTATTTTACAATTCATTTCAATCTGGAGAAAAAAAGGTATTAGACTAATACCTTTAATACCTTAGCGCGCCGCCCCTGGCATGTGTAGTACACTATTTTCTCGCTGACCCAAAGAATCGTTGCTTTGATTCCGAATTCGTTTCGACTGCGTTAAGTTCGACGTTTGACCTAACTGTGGAACTTAATTAATTTAGGTCGACCCAAAATAGAAATTAAGTTCGTCGTTTGACCTAGGCCTAAAATATCAAGGGCCTTTTTGCCAAGATCTTAAACCAAATTAGTTTCAAATATCGAAATATAGTAAGGTTAGATATACTGCCGAAACAGAGAACGTAGGAGTCTAACGTTTCGAGCGAAGGCCCTTCGTCAGAGAGAAGGGCCTTCGCTCGAAACGTTAGATTACTACGTTCTCTGTTTCGGCAGTATATCTAACCTTACTATATTTCGATTGTTGTGTTTCTACACTGCCTACGCAGCACGCTACTTTTAGTTTCAAATATGTTATGGACGTCGTTTAAGAAACTCTATTACTTTGACTAAACGACTTTGTTCTAGCCAAGGTGTTCGCAGTGTAATAAAACAACGATGCAAACATATTTCCCGCAAAACTGCACCCAGTAATGTTAATAAACGGTAACTTATCTGTTCTAAAGCCAGTCACTAAAATTATTTAAATATTTTCTCTTATATATATCGTATATATAATATCTACTTACGATTGATTATACTCGTCTTCTTTTTCTTCGCTCTAGCTATTTGTTAAATTTTATCTTGTTATGAGGTTTGCTTTTCTCACGATATAATTAAATTGTTTTCACGTTTCGACCAATGAAAAACACAGGGCGTTTTTCTAGCCAATGAACTTGCGCTATTCCATGCATGCTTGCATGTATATAGTGTTCTCTACAGGAGGCTCTATAGCGAATGTAAGGGATGTTTTGGTCAAGGCAAACAACAACATGGCTATATATAGTGATGTTAAAAATTAAAACGTAAGTAAATTTTGATTGTTTCAGATGTCGTTTCCTTCTATCCTATGCGTTGGCGTAATATAAGCCAGAAAATTCATGAAGTCGACATTTTTGTTACCTTACCTTACCTTACCTCACCTCACCTCTGTCATGATTTTCGTTTAATGAGAGTCACAACATTCGACTACTTTGGTTTTAAACTTATAATTTCCGACTTGACAATACAAAAAAAGGAACTTACATAAAATACAAAAAAAACACAACTGCTTCTCACTGACGTTGTCAGTAAAAGTACTTCACGTGAACAAAAGAACACGTTAGTGACGTAAACAATCGAACGCACGCAATTAGCACGTGAACAATAACAAAGTCCGTATAAATTAGAATGTTTTTTACACTCCCCAAAGTTTCTTAACAACGTTAGAAACTTTCAAATAAAACTAAACAGTTAAACAATGTTTTTATCACGCCGATTGAATTCACCAATTAACGCAGCATTGCGTCGGGTTTCACAATGTCTGTCACTCTTGCTACTTGTTCATCAGGTTTAGAATCCGAGAGATCCGTGTAGGTATTTGATCTTACTTCGAGTGGAATAAGATGTTGGATTACTCTTCGTAGATAAACTGGTCGTCTTGCTGCTAGCGACCTTTATGATTGCTGCTCGCGCCTTTCCGTCCGATCCCTCAATAAGTTTCTCAACCTTAGCGAGTTTCCAGTAACTTCTAGAAGTAGAATCGTTCTTGAGAATAACAATGTCTCCGACTGAGATAATTTCTTTTGTACTCTCTTTGGTTCCAGGCTGCTTTCTTTCTCTTAAGCCAGATGTTCTCTTATGATGGCGTAGTCTTCTTGTAAGAGACTGGTAAGAACTAATAATTTCTTGATGAGAAGAATTTGCGGTGGGTGTGATGCGCCGTCCGTAAATTAGATCCGAGGGTGTCAGAGGATACGAAAGGGAGTCAACGTCATCGTACACATATGTAAGTGGTCGTGAGTTGATTACTCCTTCAATCTCAACTAACAGAGTATTAAGCTCGTCGAAATCTAATGTTGATCGTCCTAAGACTTTCTTCAGTCGTCGTTTGATGCTTTGGACGAGTCTTTCCCAGTACCCTCCCCACCATGGAGCCCTTTCAATAATGAAGTTCCAAGTGATTCGTTTGTTTGTAAGAAATTGACATACTTCTTCAGATCTGGTGATTTTTTGAACATCGTTGCACGACGACTTAAATGATTTTGCGTTGTCCGAAGTAATCGTAGCAGGAAGTCCTCTTCTAGCTGAAAATCTTCTGAAAGCTAACAGGAACGCTTGAGTACTGAGACCTCGAGTTAACTCCAAGTGCACTGCTCGTGTCGAAGCACAAGTGAAAAGGCAAAAGTAAACTTTCTTGCTAGAATTTGCTTCGGTAATAAACAATGGGCCAGCGAAGTCTAGGCCGATATGTGAAAAAGGTGGATCGTCTGAAACTCTTTCACTTGGAAGATCTGCAGTTGGTAGTGATTTGTACGGTTTTCCTTCGTATTTGCAGCAAATGACGCACTTTCTTATAAACTGTTTCACAGCTTCCCGTCCTCGCAAAATCCAGTAGCGTTCTCTTATCGTTGTAAGAGTGTCCCTTACACCACAGTGCTTTTCGGAATAATGTGCATCTTTGATGATAAACTGTACGAATGCATGCTTTGCAGGTAGCAAGACTGGATTCCTTGAGTTCACAGGTAACGATGAATTGTTCATTCTACCCTTGCATTTGATAATGCCTTTATTCAGGAATAATCCGAATTGCTTGACATGGATTGGTGGAGTAACCTTGCTGTTACTGTTACTGTTGCTTAGAAATTTGAGCTCCTCAGAGAATGATGAGGCTTGAACCGATCTAATCCACAATTCTTCAGCTTCCTCTAAATCCAAGTCGGTTGGTTTGTACCTTTCTTTCTCGGCCTTTCTTGCATTTCTTGTCTGGTTCTTCAGCTTGTTCGCAAATTTGACAACGAGAGCTGCATTACACGGAGTAGTTTCGTCAAATTACCGATTCGTTTTACATCGATTATTTTGTCGATTTTCCTTTCAACTCCATCGTGTGTTGAAGTATTCGTCAGGGAATGAATGACAGAAGGTGGGTTCTTTACAGCTTCTTGGAAAGTAGCTTCGTTTAAGGATTGCGTAGGTCGATTCTCAGGCTCTAGGCTGTAAAGGAATTCTGGACAACTCCACCAAGACTTGTTAGTTGTGAGTTCGCTTCCACTTAAACCTCGAGAAGGCAGATCGGCTGGATTCTGACTACCAGGGCAGTGTCGCCACGCGTCCTTTGAAGTCAGGTTACGGATTTCATCTATGCGGTGTTGTACGTACTGCTTCCACATCCTTTCATTCCTAATCCAGGATAAAGTGGTCATCGAATCTGTCCAACAAATCGTCTCTAGGATTCTCTTGGAAGAATTGAATTTGTTGAGAAGTTGTGCCAGAAGTAGCGCTCCTAATAACTCCAGTCGTGGTATGCTCTGCTTTACTAATGGAGATACTCTTGTTTTTGAGGCCACTAATCTCACATCGATACGCCCATCTTGGTAACAGGAACGCATGTAAATCACTGCGGCGTAGGCGTGTTCGGAAGCGTCGCTAAAGCCATGAACTTGAATATGAATTGGGGTTGCTTCAAAATAACAACGAGGAATCTGGTTGGCTTCGAGATATTTCAATCCTGTCAGTATCAATTTCCATCTTCGAAGAACATCTCCTTGAAGTTCGTCGTCCCACTCCAGCTTGTCAACGCAAAGCTCTTGAAAGAGAATCTTCATCACCACGGTAAAAGGGCTCAAGAATCCAAGAGGGTCGAAGATCTTTGCTGTTACCTTTAGAATTGATCTTTTTGTCATTGGAAGCTTTGTCGCATATTCAAACAAATTGGTGAAGTTGAAGAAGAATTGATCGGAATTAGTGTTCCAATTAAGTCCTAAGATCTTAACAAAATGTTCTTCCTTTGGACAGGAATTGCCCAAACCCATGGTTGATTTGACGTAAGATTCGACATCTTCAGTGGCGGTGTCTTCAACCTGTTTGACTCGATTGACTGATGGACTTTCTTGTGTTGTTTCCGAATTCTTAATTTCTTCCAATAATCTACACGAGTTTGAACTCCACTTTCTCAGATTAAATCCACCTTCAGCCAACATCTTCTTCGACTTCTTGTATATCTGGAAAGCGTTCTCAACAGATTCTGCTCCAGTAACGAGATCATCAACGTACAACGATTTCTCTAATAACTCTGCCATTTCTGGTTCACTCTGCTTGTAAAGTCGTAGATGGTGTTTTATCGTCTCACCCAGAATGGAAGGTGAAGGTCGTAATCCGAAGACAAGACGATTAAATCGAAGCTGGATAATTTCTGGACTGATGGCGGTCAAGTTCTTGAACCACAGGAAACGAAGCATGTCACGATGTTCTTCCTTGATCCCTACCATGAGGAAGGCCTTCTCAATGTCTGCAGTAAGAGCAACTGAGTTCCAACGAAAGTTGGATAACATTTCAAAAATGAGCGGTATGTGATTAGTTCCAGTTTCTAAACAACCGTTGAGAGAGAGATCACCCTTTGAAGACTTTGCAGATCCATCGTATACAATTCGCACTTTAGTTGTATCACGCTCCTTTCTGACCACAGCATGATGGGGAGAATAATGAACAGCCTTCTCGGTTTGCTCGTTCAAGCAGCTCGATTTTTTTGCGTACTCTCGCAACAATTCAGGCTCTTCTTTCAACTTGTGATGTAATGATCGTAGTCGTGATTCGCACATCCGGTAGTTGCTTGATGTTGGGGAACAGTTTTCTTTCCAAGGTAATCCGACCTCGTAAAAATTGCCATTGAAAGAAATTTCTTCATATTGCTTAGTTGCGATAGGTAGATTATCTTGGATCTTGGATCTATCCTCTTTTCCAACACTCTCGACATCCCAGAATTTCTTTAGCATATCCACGACTTCGTCATTTTCTCTCGTTGCATTGAAGGGTGCGGTTTCCCCTGAGATGATAAGATTCGACACGACCTTGTTTTCAGACGAAGAATTGTTGGTCGGTCCAGAGAGAATCCAACCAAACTGGCTACTTACGGCGGTAGGACCACTTTCTGCACGAATGGTTTGACCAGTGACAATGTCCCAGTAATAATCTGAGCCAATAAGAATGTCAATGGAATGTAGGTTTTCGAAGCTGTCTGCAAAGTGTAAGTCTTGCAATTGTGGATATTCCTTGACGTCGATCGATTGTGGGAGTGGCGAACAAATAGCTGGGAAGCAGAGTGCAGAGATCTTTATACATTCATTCTCGGTTCGAAGAGGCAAAGTCACCACTTGACATTTTTGCTTTCGGTAGACCTTTTCTCCAAATGTGTTAAGATGTAAAGTCTCTGTCGCCGTTGGCTTCAAACCCAGCTTCGATTTAAGACTGTCGGTGATGTAACTTCGCTGACTTCCGTTGTCGAACAAGATTCTGACCTTTATTGACTTGGTGTTTTCTTCGTTCGTAGCTACAGCTATGGCGGTTTGCAAGAGAATGTTCCCTTTGGTTTTGATTGCGGAAGTCGTTGTAACAGCACTCCCCGTAACACTGGTTGACTCTTCTTTATACTCTTTCGTATTTACTTCTTGTTTCGGTTTCCTTTCTTCTGAGTCCTTTGTTTCGTTGAATCTCAAGCAAATCGACTGATGGTGGCGTCCGCCGCAATTTCGACAGTTCTTCGGATATTTGCATTCCTTTACTTGATGGCCTGTTTTAAGACACTTGAAACAACGACTCGACTTGATTAATATTCCCTTTCTCTCGCTTGGTTTGGTGACCTTTTCGCACGATGCAGAATAATGGAAATTTTTGCAATAAGCACATTGGATATTCATACCCCTTTTCGATTGATCCTCATTGGACACCAACGAATTTCCAGTCGAATATTTCGAACTCTTCGAGAAATTACTTGGCTTCGAATTTCTTTCTTCGCTTGCTTTAACACCTTCGTTAACTCTCTTGCTTCTACTTCTTGTTTGATAAGTTCCATCAACTCTTCTATTTTCCAAACAGTGCTTTTTGTTTCTCTTGCTACTCGTAAGCGAATTTCGTTTGGAAGTTTGGCCATTATGACTGGAATCAACAGACCTCCGTATTGATCTGAAGCAACGCCAAGAGAAGTCAAGCCACGTACATGCACACTAAGTTTGTCGTATACGAGTCGTAATGAGCTAGAACGATCAGTCCCCGTACAGCTAGGAAGTTTCAAGAGTTCATCCATGTGAGCTGAGATAATTTGTTGTGGTTTGCCGAATCTTTCGTGAAGAATTTCAATCGCTGAGTCGTAATTCGAATCGGTTAAAGACAACCCTTGAATCGACCGAGACGCTGAAGCTTCTAGCAGTGAATTTAAGTAATTAAACTTATCGACCTTCGACATTCCGTTGTTTTCATGAATAGCTAATTTGAACGAGTCCCAAAAACTCGTCCACTTCGTCACATCTCCTCTAAACTTAGGCAGACTGAGTTTGGGTAGTTTCGCTTTGACTTGAATTGGATGAAAAGTAGATTGCATTGCTTGACTTGAACCGACATAATTTGCTTGAGTTTCTTGCGTATGCGTTTCGGAATTTCGCTTTTGTATTGCATCGTGTATAAACTTTTGACTTTCGACAATCTTTGCTACAACCCTTTCCGACTCTTCGATTTCGTTTGGGATAACATCAAGGTCACAGAGAGACGGAATGTTTTAATCAATATCTTCTAATGTTTTTAACTTCCCTTCAAGTAAACGATTTATTTCGTCTAACCTTTTTGCTTGTTCTTCGTTTAATGTTCTTTTGGCTTCGGTTCCATGCAGGATTTCGTTGACATCGTTCACCTTTTTCGTAATAACCCCACGGTTCGCGGCACAGATAGCCTTTAGTCGCTCGAGTTTTTCCTTCACGTCTCTTTCTGACATCGTTCGCTTCAAATGCTCTTCAAAGCTAAAACCCTTTACTTTGTGTGTTCGTGACTTCGTGCCCCACGTTGGGCGCCATGTCATGATTTTCGTTTAATGAGAGGCACAACATTCGACTACTTTGGTTTTAAACTTATGACGTTGTCAGTAAAAGTACTTCACGTGAACAAAAGAACACGTTAGTGACGTAAACAATCGAACGCACGCAATTAGTACGTGAACAATAACAAAGTCCGTATAAATTAGAATGTTTTTTACAACCTCACCTCACCTCACCTCACCTCACTTCAAGTGAGATATTTTCCCGATTGTATTTTATATTACGTATACTTTTAGAAAAGTAGAAGAATTTATTTCTGATCTAGGTTTTTTATTATTTAAATCGTTATTAGATTACAGTATAGATAATTTTTGAGCGATGAGCAAAAGTGTCTACAAAGCGTTATGTTATGATAACTGGTGGTGCAATAACGTGAGTAGTGTAAAAAGGCGGGTTCTGGCTCATTGGCTCATCCGCCCAAAAACACCCCCCCTTACTCCTATCATTCCCAAAATACCAAAATAAAAGGCGGGACCACCAACCCCCCTACTCCTTTTATTCCCAAAACCACCCCCAACCCCACCCCTATCATTGACAAAACCACACCCCACCCCACTCCTGTTATTTTTCAAAAATCCTTTGCAAAAAAAGTAAACAAATGAGCCAGAAAAATAATTACTGGCTCATTAAACAACAACAACAAATGAGCCAGAAAAATAATTACTGGCTCATTAAACAACAACAACAAATGAGCCAGAAAAATAGTTACTGGCTCATAAAACAACAACAACAAATGAGCCAGAAAAATAATTACTGGCTCATTAAATAACAACAAATGAGCCAGAAAAATAATTACTGGCTCATTAAATAACAACAAATGAGCCAGAAAAATAATTACTGGCTCATAAAACAACAACAACAAATGAGCCAGAAAAATAATTACTGGCTCATTAAATAACAACAACAAATGTAATTCTTATTTTTGCAAATAAGAATTTTTAATATAAATAAATAATGAGTTTTTTCTATGGTTATGGTTTGCGCCAGCGTAATGCACAACAAGGTGGCGACTTTGAAAAAAGATTTAAAGACATTGAGAAAGAATTAAAAAAGTTGGAAACAAAAGAAAACTACAAAACTGTTTTTGATATTAACTTAACAAAAGCAGGTAAACACTTTGAAACTGTTTCTGGAGAAAGAAGACTAATTCAAGCAAGACAAGGGGGCTCTGTTTTATGGCAGGATGATAAACCCCATGCACCAACATTTGGGTCTGACCCAGCTGGTCCAGGTAAAGATTACATTGAAAACAAGGGAGACAACTACATGTTATTTTGCAACACCGAAATGCAGTTTAATGATGTTTCTGTTTTTGTTGTTTGCGCGGTAGTAGATACATCTGTTTCTGGCGATTGGTGCTATCTTATTGGGAATGATAATGGTAATTATGACAAATATATTAGTTTTGGATCCTTCTCTTACTCAAAATTAATAATTGGGGGTGTAAGGCAAAACACTAAAAAAACAGTAAATATTGTTGGCCCCCACAGCATTCTTAGCAAACACATAGTTTCCTGTCATTGGTTGGGGGCCGGATCCTGTGTGTATTTAAATGGTAAAAAGGAGCCAGGATCAGAATTTAAATCCGACCTTGCAGATGTAGGTAGTCCATTTGGATCTGTATTTTTAAATAAAAGATTGTCTGGAACCCCATTAAATAGTACCCAGCTAAAAGGAAAAATATATGGGATAAAAATTGTGCATGGACCACTGACCTCAGATGAGATTGTAAAAATTAATAAGGACATGATGGTGGAATACGGAAACTTTATATAAATAAACATGAGTTATTACTATGGATATGATGACCCCGATTATTCTTATGGAGGTGGAGGAGCAGATGGAGAACAAGGGGAACAAGGACCCCAAGGAGATACAGGAGCAAAAGGCGACAAAGGCGATCGGGGTTCAACAGGACCTCAAGGAACAACTGGTTCTACAGGTGCAAAAGGAGCAACAGGACCCCAAGGAACAACTGGTTCTACAGGTGCAACAGGATCTAAAGGCGACAAAGGTAACACAGGTCCCAAAGGTTCGAAAGGAGACAAAGGCGATGAAGGCTTGGAAGGGCAAAGAGGTCTAACAGGAGACAAAGGAAATAGTGGAGACAGAGGTGCAATAGGACCAACAGGACCAACAGGACCAACAGGAACAGCTGCACAAAAAGGCGACAAAGGGGATAAGGGAGATCAAGGTCCAAAAGGTCCAAAAGGCGACAGGGGTTTAACAGGTATGGCTGGTACAGATGCCCACAAAAAAGGCGACAAAGGAGACAAGGGTAACACAGGACCTGCAGGACCCACAGGACCAAAAGGCGACAGGGGTTTGCAAGGAACCAAAGGCGACAAAGGCGATACTGGTATTAGAGGACCTCAGGGAACCAAGGGCGACAGAGGTACCTTTGGAACCACAGGTGCAACAGGACCCCAAGGATCCAAAGGCGACAAAGGGGACCATGGAACCACAGGTGCAACAGGGTCCAAAGGAGACAAAGGCGACAAAGGAGACAAAGGTATGGCGGGAACAACAGCACAAAAAGGCGACAAAGGAAATCCTGGCGATGATGGTGCAAAGGGGAACAAAGGGAACACTGGGGCAACAGGTCCGCAAGGACCACAAGGGGCCCAAGGCCCACAAGGAACCCAAGGTTCGCAAGGATTAAAAGGAACCACTGGCAGCACAGGATCCCAAGGTCCCCAAGGGCCCCAAGGAACAAAAGGAGACAAAGGAGATCAAGGCCCCAAAGGCGACCAAGGAAACCAAGGACCTCAAGGACTGCCAGGAGGAAAAGGAACAACTGGACAAAGAGGACTTAGAGGGCTAAGAGGGGTTACAGGAGCCACAGGACAGGCTGGTAATTTTACGCAAATAAAAAAATATCAAAAAAAGGGGAGAGTAGCTTATAAAGCCGGCAGTTGGGATAACATTTACAACAAAAGCATTTTGATAGAATTTAATGCAGAAGAATCTGGCAAATTTTTAGTAAAATATTGGCTTACACTTGAACCAGATGGTCATAAAATTGATCAAAATAGTAAACAATCTTCTTGGTACGATTCCACTAATTACAATGCTTTTTTTGATCTAGAAACAAATCTTTACCATGGAGATATAACAAAAAGAGCAAACAAACTTTCAAGTTTGGGGGTTTTAACAATGGGAAAAACCTATAACGAAAAACGCCACCACCATATATTTTGCGAAGGTATTGCAACATTGATAAAGGGAACCAAAATAACTTTGCATAGCTATACAGGTTCTGTTGGTGATGACTATACATTTTTGTTTTACAATGTTAATGATGTTGAAGTTAACTTACTCAAAATTAATTAGACCCTAAATAAAAGGGTATAATGACAGACTTTAAAAAGAACACATTATCAACATTTTTGTATAAAAATTACAACAGAGACAATGTTACTCATATGGACATGTTTAACAAAAGATCGTACTTCATAGAAAATGAAGAAGAGTTTTTAATGCTATATACAAGAGCTTACAAATTTCTTTCGACAGAGCCTGGTGGATTTAACAGATATCTTTTAGAAAGAACAACCGACATTTCTCCTGTTATTGTTGACATTGATTTGAGTAAAAACTTTAAACTTAAAGATCCTAAACCCTTGTACACAAAGAAACAGGTGTTAGCATTAGCAAGATTATTTCAAAAAACAATAAAAAATAATATTGTTGAACAAACAAATTTGGATTGTTTTGTTCTTGAAAAACCTGGTTATTTTAAAGATGACAGAAAAACTTATAAAAATGGTTTTCATTTACACTTTCCACATGTTTGGTTAACAAAAAGAGAAAGACAATACATAAACAGGCTTGTGCAAGAAAATGCGAAATTTACCCTTGACAATGCAGTTATTAGTGGTAACTGGTTTTTGTATGGTTCGAAAAAAGATCCTAAGTCGGATCCATACCTTTTGAGTTACATTATTGAAGAAAAGAGAACCCATATATCAAACACATATTCTGACCAAGAATTAATAACTTTACTTTCTGTAAGACAAAAGGATTACACTGTTGTTAGTAAACTATGTTTTGTGGATGAACCAGAACAAATAACCAGAGAACCGACCATTATTGACTTTAAAGACCATGAAAAGAGAACTGAGGAGGAGTTAAGCGAATATATTTATAAAATCCCAAAAAATGTTGCTGACGACTACACATCATGGAGATCCGTAGGTTGCGCTTTGTACAACGAAACGCATGGAGAAGACTATGGAAGGGAACTTTGGCATAGTTTTTCAAGTTTGTCTGAAAAATATGATGTAGGTGAGTGCGACAATTTTTGGGACAAAATGGTTGAGAACAAATGCTCCATTGGTACAATTATCCATTTTGCAAGTTTACCTGAGAAAAGAAAGAGGCCAGCCAAAAAGCCGGTTGTTGCCAAACTATATTTTGAAACACCCTTGGCGGATAATGAAATAGAGCCAGATTTACCTGAAAAAGATTTTAGGGATCCTGAACTAGCCCCAGAAGAACTACTTGAAGAAATACTTAAAGACATACCCAAACTATCTAAAAAGGGGGTAAAACTGCTTAGACTAGCTTTACAACTAGCTTAATAACTAGCTATTACAGCAAATTGAGCTAGCTATTACAGCAAATTTGAGCTAGCTATTACAGCAAATTGAGCTAGCTATTACAGCTAGCTGTTAAACAAACTTTAAACAAAACCAAGTAAATTTGAACTAGCTTATTTAAACAAAATAAGCTAGCTTGTTAAACAAAAAATAGCAAAAACCCAGCTAGCCGCAAGCAAAACCCAGCAAAACCCAGCAAAACCAACAAACCCAAACTAATAAAATGGAACAAGAACAACCTAAACAAAATGAGCCAGAGAAACAAACCATTACAAAACCCGCTGAAACCAAAACTAAAAACCCAATAAGGGTTGCCCAAGGAAAAAGATTAGCGGCAATAAGTAAAGCTGCAAAACAACGAAAAAAGGAGCAAATGGGATCTGATTCATCTTTTTCAAGAAAAGAACCAACAACATACGAGCCAACAACAACATCTTTAATTACAACAACAGGAACAATACTTGGCACTTGTTGCACACTTCTATTGACTTATATTGCATACACCCAATGGTCTTCAAAACAGAACCAAGAAGATCCTAAAAAAACATTAAAACATTCTAAAGTTGTATACAAAGATTTGTCGCAATACGATCTTTAAGTCCAAAAAATTTCTAAACTATAAATTTTAGTTTAGAAACTATATATAATAAATGAATACCGACAGAGAAGAAGAATTAGTACCTGGTTATAATCGTTTACACAAAAGTTCGATTACGGGGGATCGAGCTCGTAATGTAATTACTTTTAACCCTAATTCCGCTAACGAGGGGGAAGTACTTTACATACACATTCCTAAACTTAAACCTGGAACGGCTTTGGTGCCTGACAAAATGTTTCTTTTGTTTGACTTTAAAAACAAAAATACGAAATCATGGTTTAACAACAACCTTGCAAAACAACTGCAAGAACGACTTGAAGTTCGATTTGCAGGAGAAAAAGTTTACGACAACACGGGAGAAAGTCTGTTGGGGACTTACAAGGATTTGTGGATTGCTGAGAATGTTAGATCTAACAGTGTTGAAGATGGTATTGCAACTTTAAACCAAAGAAAACTTATTTCAAAGTCAGATGATGGCAGTGGCGATGCATATGTTGGTGTTTACAACACAAAGCAGAGAATTCGGTTGGGAAAGATTTTAGAGGATCATGGTTTGTACGCACCACACAGTATGGCAAATGACCTGCAGTATATTATTACATTGCCTAAGGGAACCGATATTATGAAAGCCCAAAACAGTCAATCTGTAGCTGGTTACTCGCTTGAAAATATCGAGCTTGAGTATGAAACTATTACAAACTCTTCATTAGTTCAAGAAATTGAGTCTACTTACCAAGTTGGTCGTGCTCTTTCATTTGAACATGTAACTTTAATGAAAACAACACCATGGGCGGCGGCAGCAACATTAATTAACGAAACAATTAACCTGCCAAGAAAAAGTATGAAAGCGGTTGTAATGTTATTTACAAAAGCTACAAGATCTGGATCAGAGGAGTTTGTTTTTCCCAACATTGAGCGGGTAAAAGTTACTATTGAAGGAGTACCAAATAGTATCTATTCCCAAGGGATTCCCAAACGAAGACTATTTGAAGAAGCCTCAAGATTGTTTAAACTGGGCCCAAACCCGTTAGTTGACGCTGAGAAGTTCTTTACGGAAGACAAGTTTGCACTAGTTGTTGATCTAAGATCAATTAATGACAACGAAGTGTATGGAGATGGTACCAGGCTTTTAACAACACAATCTGGGATTATGTTGGAAATTCAGAAAAAGGCAACAACATCCGACCTAAGATGTCATGTTTTCATTCTTTCAGATGGTGTATTAAAAGTACAAGCAGGAGCCTTTCAGAGTGTTAATTATTAAAAAATAAATGTCCAAACAAAATGAGGAACCTGAAAACCCTGACCCAAAACCATTTAATATGATTATTGTTGGGATGACAAGTTGTGGAAAAACCCATTACCTACTAGAAATGTTATCAAAAAATTATAAAAAAAAATTTGAAAATATATTTTTAATTTGCCCAACATTTGAGTGGAACAAAACTTACCACGAATGGGAACATTTAAATGATCCAAATTTTTTTGTAATTCCTTGCGATCAAGACCAATCTGAGGATTTTTTAAAATATGTAGTTGACTATTGCAAAGGGGCACCAAGCCTAATTATTTTAGATGATTGTGCTTCGGGTCAAAGTGTAAAAAATAGAACAAGCGAACTAGTGAAACTTGGTTTTGGTGCTAGACATATGAATATTAGTACAATAGTTGTTACGCAACAACTTACAAGTATTTCAAAACCATTTCGCGAAAATATCTCCAAATTAGTTACATTTTATAACCCCAATCGTAAAGATATGCAGGTTATTTTAGATGATTATTTGGACATACAAAAAGAAGAAGAACAAAAAATAAAAGAAACATTAAAATTAAAAAAATATTCAAAATTAGAAATTAACCTAATTCATCCATACCACCACTGTATTGAATAAATGAGGAACTTAAGAATTTTACTTAAAAAGGGGGAAACAACAGTTAAATTTGAAGATCCTTTAATCATTGAAAACACTAAGATGCTGGTAAAAAACGCTGTGGTGTTTTGGAATTTTGACAACATTACAGAACCAACATTTGTTATGCATGGAACAAAAAAAATTACTTTTGAAAATGGTTATTGGACCATTGGCATGATTATGGTAAGGTTCAAAGATAACGGCATAAAAACTCAGCTGTTACCATTTAACTGCAAGGTTAACATATTTCCAACAAAAAACCTTTCGTTGTTAAAACTTGGACCATTGCTAGGTTACCCAGAAACAGCAATAATTACAAAAGGTACAAATTTAATCAGTCCAGAACCAGCTAACATAAACCTTGGAATGAGATTTGTATGTATAACTTGCAACATGATTGATGGAACAAAAACCTCATTTTCAGGGAAACGAGACAGAACTGCAGCAATTCTTCCAATTACAACAAAACAACTGTTAAAAGGTTCTGTTGAAAAGTTTGACAACATTAATTCTGAAGCAATGTTGGACAATGGTATTTACAACGAACTTAAATTTAAAACCGACCATGATGTAGGAGATATCATTCTTGAGGTGTTTTTATGCCCCAAAGAAAATTATTAGGTATAATAAATGAACAAGACTGAAGTTTTAAACGAATTATATACAGCAGGGTTAGTTACAATTGGAGCGGTTGCGGTTAGTATGGTTGTTAAAAAATTAACAGGACAATCGTTAGCAGCACCAGCAAGTATTAAAGAAACAGCTAAACTTGGGGTTGCTGTTGCTGGCGGTTTAAGTCTTGTAAAAATGGCGCAAGAGAAAGGATATATTCCAAAGAATATCGATCCTAAGTAGGTTTTCATTCTCTTTTTCCAAAAATATTTCTTATTAAAATTTAATAAGAAAATAAAATGGCATCAATGGTGGCAGGAGGTATATTTAATGCACTTGCGTTTGCAGGGGCTGGTTATCTTTTTCAATCTTTTAACAAAGACGGTTTTGCAGCAGAAGCAAAAAGACATAACCTGGCAACAGAAAAACTACAAAAAGCTAAAGAAAGATTTTTTGAGATCGAACTAAAAAGAAAAGACAAACAAAGGGAGCTACAAGAAGAGATTCGCAACGCAAATTACAATATGAAAGACACATCTGTAGCATTTAATGAACTTCGTAAGGTAATTGCTTCGCGACAGCCCGAACCAACCCTTGATGATTTTTACGAACCAAGCGAAGAAATGGAAAATTATCAGATTGCAGCTGTTACAATTTCGGGGACAGGCATTGGGCTAGTACTGTCCAGATTTTTGTAAAGCAAAGCGGCAAAAATAATTTCTATTCTTTTTGAATAGAAATTTTTATCCATTACTTTTTTTCAATAAGTCTTAGCATTTTTGTAAACAGCTTCATATCTTCTGAAAAATTTTCTTCTTCTGGTCTAAAAATTTCTTTCTGTGGTTTTTCATAGTTTAAAATGAATTTTATGTATTTAAATGTTGACACTGGCGGCGGTCTTAAATCCACCAAAAGATCATCCCGTTTACAAAGTCTAAGAACAACATACAACAAATATTTTTGTGGAGGATATTTTAAAACTAATTGTTGTTTTTTAAGAATATTGAAACATTCCTCAAAAAATTTTACGATGTTTATACCAGGAATTTCTCTTTTTACTTCCGGCATTGGTTTTTCTCCTTTTTTTGTTTTTTCAGGTATATATTCTGGTTCTGGAAATAATTTTTTGTATAATTTTATGTAGGTGGTTACTCTACTTGAGTTTTTGTGGGTTTTTTTAGGTCTTAAAACCATTATTGGCATATTGATTTCAAAAGTTAGTCCACAACCCGGACAGAAAATGCAGCCGTTGTTTTCCTCAATCCGCAAGCTGCAACATTCGGTAATATTTTTATCCTTAGGATACATAATTTTTTGTAAAGTTGACGAAATTTCCATTTTACACAAACTCATTTCTTTTATTACAATGATAACAGTTTTGACCCAAGTTTAACCGCTATAAATACGATTCCCAACGAAGCTCCAAACACTTCTGGTAATCTGTTGTTGGTTTTTTGGGCTTGGCTTTTTTTAAAAATTCCAGGTTTGTATTCTGATCTTGTAGGTGCGGAAATAACAGGGCTTCGCTGACGCTTTGCGGGTTTAACACCAACACCAACAACACTATTAACATTTAAATGTTTGTTAAACCCAAACATCATTTTGTTTGTAGCCATTGTAAGAACATTATTAAACCCCTTAACGGGGTTAATAAGAATTCTCATATCTGACGGTATTAGAATTAGACCAGGACTCACAGCAAAATTTAAAACAACATTAGTACTTTTAATGGCTTGTCTCATATTACTAATACTAACAGTAATGTCGTCCTGTGCAATGGTGTCCTCCATTAATTTTTTAAACACCTCTTGTGTTTGTAAACTTTTGGCACCTTGTCCGACAATTACCCATCTTGTTTTTGCCTGTGCGCCTAAAATACAGTAACAAAAAGATTCTAAACTTTGTTGAAATAACTTTTGGCCTATTTTTGTTAGTCCATTGCTGCTTTCAGGGACAAAATGTTTATAATCATTTGGACTCCTTCCTTTTGTTGAGACTAATTCTTCGTAAGTGTTAACTCTGCCGTAACTTTTTTGTTCCAACTTTACATATCTAACTTCATATCCAAGGTCCCTCATGTCTTGCGTAAAATCTTTGGAACTTTGGGTCGAGTTGCTTATTTTGTTTACCCAAACATCATTTGGGTTGTGTTGTAAAATTTTTACGACTTCTCGCGTAAGATATCTCCCCAGCTCTGCTGGATGTTTTAAGAACCTTCTCATTTGAAAAACATAATGATAATGGGTGATACTTGTTAAAAAATGAGACCCACTTTCAAAATGTTTGTTACTAACACCACACAAATAACTCGCTACATAACTAGCTGCAATTGCTGTAAAATACGGAATTGTAAAAAAGTCATTTAAGTCTGGATTTCTTGGGTTTGCTGGTTGCTGGAATGATAGATCTATTGGTTGTAAGTTTAAAGTAAAACTTTTGTTTTTAGTTACAAAAATTATAAATTTGTTTATGTCTGCGGAACACTCTGGCTGTTTAGAAAAACTTTGAACGGTACCATTAGTGCTCCATTCTTTTGGCCAGCTATTCATTATTTTATTTTAAATAAAAATGGACAACGAGCTTTTACTCATTGACCTTGAATTACGAGATATATATTACAACCCTGTAACAGGTTACCAATCCATGGAAAAGCTTTACCAAGCTGCTGTAAAAGAAAATTCTTCAATAACCAGAAAACAAGTTAGGGAATGGCTTAAAAACCAAAAAGTGTTTACATTGCACAAAACCATCAGAAAACCCAAAAAATATCAAAAAACATTTGTAAAAAATCTTGCTGACCAACTACAAATGGACCTTGTTGATGTTACAAATTTTACAAATCAAAATGATGGTCAGGGGTGGATATTAACAGGAATAGAAATTTTGTCAAGATTTGGTTTTGCTGTTCCTGCTAAAACAAAAGGTACAATAAGCATGGTTCCTGGTGTTACAAAAATGTTAGAAGAATTTAAAGTTAGGTTTCATAAATATCCAGAAACAGTACAATTTGATGAAGGTAAGGAGTTCTATAATGTTGGGGTAAAAACTCTTTTGGAATCTTTGGGGATTAAATATTTTTCAACACAAAGACCCAAAAAAATAATAATTAAAAAAGATAAAAAAACAAAGGAGGACAAATATCCAACAACAAAGAAGGCTGCTGTTGTCGAAAGATTTAACCGCACTTTAAAAACCAGAATGTGGAAATATTTTACTTTTAAAGAAACCAAAAGGTGGATTGATGTTCTTGACAAGTTTACAGCAAGTTACAACAACACACTTCATAGCGCAATTAAAATGAAGCCAAAAGATGTTAATTTTACCAACCAATCCAAAGTATTTTTTACACTGTACGGAATTCCTCCACTTGAAGCTAGTGTAAACCCAAAATTTGAAGTTGGAGATCGTGTCAGAATCCAAAAATTTAGAAAAAATTTTGCAAAAGGGTATGACCCAAATTTTACTGATGAAATTTTTACTGTGTCAGCGGTATTTAGAGGGGCTCCAGTTATGTACAAAATTCGGGATAAGGAGGAGGACATTTTAGGTAAATTTTACGGCGAGGAACTCGTAAAAGTTATTGGAGACCAAACATAAATAAATGGCTGAAAATATTGGACTTGATAATTTAGGCGAACAACAAGAAGAAGATGGTTATGAATATGAGGAAACATCTTTTATAGACAAAACTGGAGAATATGATGACTTCAACAAGTCTTTTGAGGTTCTTAAGGGGGTGTATGACGAAGATGAGTTGTTAGAAGATCCTAAAGAGTTCTCAAAAAAACTTATACAAGAAACCGACAGACCAGCAACCGAAACAGATGGGCAATTTGAGGGGAGGCTTGCTAAATTTATTAAAGCAGTAAAAAAACAGCGGGCGGCAGGTTTGACAAAAGGCACCAAAAAATTTTTTGCTAAAAAAATGAATGCAACTATAAATTTGGGGGATGGTCCAGCAAGTCAAAACATACTAAGAAAAAGTAGAGTAGTTTTTAATAGAAAGGGGGAACTAATGGGACTTGACTACAATGGGAAAAGAATGTTGGTTCCAGACGAAGACGGTAAGTTCAATTTAAATCCCAAAGCAAACAAAAAGGATACCATAAAATTTGATGAACTATATAGTAAGGCAGTTGCCGAACACAAACGAACGGCAAAATATCAAGTAGAAAAGGCAACAGGAAGGGAGCCCCAGGATCTAAATTACGAAGATGTCAATTACATTGTTGAAAGTATTGTTAATGACCTTTGGGATGAAGTAGCAATAAAACTTGACCAAATTGAAACTGAGAATGAACTTGATCCCGATAGCGCACGAAGAAATATTGTAGGAATTTTGGAATCCAATGATTTGGATGCTATTGAAATTAACAAAAGGTTTTGGGAAGACAGAGCAGCAGCAGAACAAGATCCAAGAAAAAAACAGCAGGCTCAAAGTGTTGTAGACACCTGTGCTCTAAGGATCGGTCAACTTAGAATGGTGCGAGACATGCCGCCAATAGAGGGTGAGATCGACGAGCGCATTAACAACAATATTTTAACAAGATTTGAAAGGTTCAAAGAATGGTCAAAGAAAAACATGGGTGCTTTGGCTGCCTCAATTGCTGTTAGTATTGCAGGAATTATAACAACAGTTGTGTTGGCTGGAAAAGGTGGAGTTGTAACCGCTGCAAAGGCAACAGGAGCGTTAGGCAAGGCCATCGCAAAACTTACAAAAGCTGTTTGGCCTGTATTGGCACCACTTCTAAGCATACTCGCAACGGCATTATCATGGGGTGCGCAGGGGTTGCTATGGTTGTCCCAAAATTTGTGGGCGCTCGCCATTGGTCTAACTTACTTTTTATACGCAGAATACAAAAAATACAGATCTAATAAATGAATGACTTTATGCAAAATGAAACTGTACTTGACCCAGAACCCGAAAACTTAAACCTTAGGGAAGAACTTATTCGCTTATCAACCGCAAAAGAAATCAAATACACAGAAAAATATTTAAAGAAAGCCTCCCAAACCGCACTTGTTAAAATTAAGGTTAACTACGACCGGGCACAACAAGACAAAGTTAACACATTATTAACGGAAACCCTAATAACAAAATTTTCAGCACTGATGGAACAGTTCAGTTTAATACAAGACGACGAAAAACTTGATGCTGACCTTATGTCAAACAAATTATTTTGCGAAGATGTTAAATCCTTGGTAACAAAATTTTCGCCATACATTCCCATGATTGGGTTGTTATCTGGCGGTCTTACAGTTGCTAAACATGTTTGGGACAAACCAGTAAATAAAAATGATACCGTACAGAATAATGAGAGTTCTTGTTCAAATGGCGATGGTAGCGATGTTACTGATCCCCGTAACGGTAGAACTGATACTAATTAAATATTTGGTTTTTTTCTAACTTGTAAAGGTTAGAAAAAAATTGGTTGGTTTAAAGAGAAAATTATAATAATTAAAGAAAATGACTTATAAACAGCTAAAAAATCCCTTAGAGCCCATAAAAACCACTTTAAAAACCAGGGTGTGGAAACTTTTTACTTTTAATGGAACTAAAAAGTTGTTAAAAAAGAATGATTAAATATTTGGTTTTTTTCTAACTTGTAAAGGTTAGAAAAAAATTGGTTGGTTTAAAGAGAAAATTATAATAATTAAAGAAAGATGGAAATAGCTTACGACTATCTAAATTTATTAACAGACTTTGCACAAAAAAGTGCAAAGTGTTCTGGTTGTTGCACTGATGGGTGCAGAAAAGACCCAGATAACCTAGTATTAAGAGCAAAATTCGATATACTGGAAGGTTTTTTACTCCTAGAAGAAAACTGTGTTCAAACTGCATCTGAAAAAAAACTTTTTAAAGAGATAAAAATTTTCCTTGCAAAAATAAACCCCACAATGCATGGTTCTTACATCCTTAATCTAATAGATGAAAACCAAGAAAAATATAAACAACTATTATTAGAAGAAGAAACAACACTTAACACAATGATTACCCAACACAAGGAAAAAGTGGAGAAAAACCAACAACGGAAAAAAGAACAAAAAGAACGGAAAAAAGAAATTGGGCTGCAAAAAGAAGTAGAAAAAACTCAAATGCAAAGAAAACCGTCAAAACAAGAAACCAAAGAAAAAAAAGAGAAACAAGAAC
Organism: Paragorgia papillata; assembly: GCA_035771165.1. Lineage (NCBI taxonomy): Eukaryota > Metazoa > Cnidaria > Anthozoa > Scleralcyonacea > Coralliidae > Paragorgia > Paragorgia papillata. Next base: position 2,022,057 of record JAWNZC010000252.1, on the reverse strand, counting down.
TAATACACCAAAAAGAAAAAGAATACGCACAAATGTTAGAAAATGAAGAAAGAGAGAAAAAAAGACGACTCAGAAACTTAAAAACAAAAAAGAAAAGGTACTAATAAAAGAATGACAAAAGAAATGTTTGCAAAGAAAATGCAAGATAGAACAAAATTACAAGATTGGTTAAAGAAAGTTCGGGAAGAAAATCCTGTTGGCCATTACTCCCGAAAGTTTTTAAGAGAAATGGCCTGTATTAAAGGCCTTAAAGGGGCTAATAGTTTAAATTTAAAATCATTGTGCGATGGTCTTGGTGTCCCACTAATTAAAAATGAAAAATTTGACAAACACAACAAAGAATCCATAAAAAATCCTGTCAAAATAACATTTACATCTTTGGACAGCGATGAAAAAATTGAGTTTCCAAGTATTTACAATGCAGCTGCAAGTATTGGGAAAAATTGTAGTTGTATTTCTTTTTACATCAACCATGGATCAGCTGTAAAGTACAAAGGTAAATTTTGGGCTGTTAGTCGTTAGTAGTGTCAAAAACAAGAATTTCTTATTTCCGCAAATAAGAAATTTTTTTTAGTTAAATAAAATGCCTAAATTATGTTCAATGGGTAACCAATGTACCAAAGTTAAAAGTACTCCAACACACTTGGGAGAATTAATATACCACAATGTAGATTACAAAAACATTTGTTATTATTTACATCCTTTTGAAGATGTTAGAAAAATGTTGGTTCGAACAGGATTTTACGATACTGTACATTAATCAAATGAAATTTGGTGTTTTTACAAAATAAAAGGCATATGGAAACCAAAAAGTTAAGTTATAAGTTAACAGACCAATTATTTTGTAAAAAAATGATAACACAAAAAAAATTAAAATTTGAGGTTTTCCAAAATATTTTTATCCCAAGAGAACAACTGAAAAGGCTCCATGCTTTCATAGAAGTTCTGAGAAAAAATGAAAGCAAAATTGCCTTGGTTGTTCCACTCGCAAAGGTGTTCGAATATTTTTTGTCAACCATAAACTTTAAAAAATATATTTTAGAACATATTGAAGAGTCAAGAAAAAGACCATCAATACCCATACCACTATTTGTAACCAAAATTAGGTGTAAATTTGAAAACAGTCCCGATGGCGAATTTTATAACGTTATAGCTTTTTTAAAAATAAAAGGGGAAACCAAAATGGTTAACATATATGGGGAGGTTGTCGAAGAAAACAAGAAAAAGTCTTTAAAAAACATTTTTGCAAATAGCGATACCAACATCAAAACACTCAGAGAAGGAAAAAAACACGTAAGAAAACTAGTAAAGTATTACAACCCCAAATTCAGAAATGGTGTTTACAGTTACTAATTACAGTATATATAAAGGGGTAGTGTAAACTTAACCTTTTTTTATACAATACCGTTTTGAAAATTCGTCATTTTTTCTCAAAATTGCAGCGTCTAGTTTGGTTTGTTCACTGTTCATAACGTAAAAAAATTTTTTACGTTATAAAAAAAATAATTATTTATGCATTTTGGGTAAAAAAATTTTTTACGTTATAATAAATGAATAGTGAAGAACACATCAAACTATTAAAAAAACGGGAAAATGCCCGTCTCAGAAAAAGATTACAACTTCAACGAGATCGGGCAATGACCCCATTTAAACCAGAAAGACTTGCCAAACTTCAGCAAGCAAAACTGGACAAGGAGACCAAAAAAACAGCAAGGAAGGAGGAAATTTTGACAAGAAAAATTTTCAAAACGGAGCAGAAAAAGGAGTCCAAAAAAGAACTCAAAAAGTGGACAAGAGAAATTAAAGCCGAAGAAAAAAGACAAAAGAAAGACAAATGGGCTCGCAAATGGAAGGGTGGCAGTAAAACAGCGAAAACCCGCCAAATACTTGGTAACAAGCTGACAAAAATTTTAAACAGAAATGCGAGAGCCGCCCAAAAAATAAGAGAAAATGAGCCTGTTCTTGTCAAAGATTTTGCAAATGGGGCAGCTGCTGTTTACAGAATATCTGGTAAAAAGTATAAGGACCCAGTATTATTCCTGGAACACACAACAGCCTCTGTTGAAAAATTACTCAATGGGATTGAAAACGGTAAAAAGGTAAAAACAACGCTCGAATGTGTTTTGGTCAAAAGAAACTACGAAACCAGAACAACCGATAAGGACACCTTCAATTTTTGGTCCAAAATGAAGCCAATGTTAACTAAGGAAAATGTCCACGAAATGTATGGACATGCAAAAGAAGAAATGCTAGAAAGTTTAGCAGCCCATCAGCAAAGGGGTTCCGGTTGGACCATAAGATCTGTAAAGAGTCTAAGAATCTCGGTTACAAAATGGAAACCATTGGGTGGAAGGGGTTACGAGCCATTGCCAGAGTCTGTACAAATGAAAAAGGCAATTATTAACCCGAAAAACAAAGACAACAACTGTTTTCCATACGCTAACGCTATTGCAGATGTGTCAAATAATAACCCCAAAGCAAAAAATTTAGAAAGGATACCATTCGAAGTTAGAGAAATTGCGAAAGGTTACAATATGGATGGTGTGGAGTGCCCGGTAACAATTAAGGACATTCCAAAATTTGAGAAGAACAACAACAGACGCATAAATGTTTACAGCTTTGACGAAGAAATTAAGATGATCTATCCGCTGTACATAGGCAGTTCTGACCATCCGTACAAAGTAAACCTGTTTTTGTGGAAAGGTCATTACAGCACCATCAAACACACATCAAGACTGTTAGCAAGTCAGGTCAGTAAAAAAAAGGCTAAAGTACATATTTGCGAGCGGTGTCTTAATGGATTCAAAACAGAAGAAAAACTGGACGAACACATGACAGTTTGCAAGGACCACAAAGCGCAAATACAACAATATCCGTTAGAAGGTTCAACTTTAAAATGGGGAAAAAAAGATTATAAAAAAATGCAAAATGTCCCCTTCATCATAGTTGCAGATTTTGAGTGCATGTTAAAACCTTTGGAAAAAACAACAACAGAAGCCAACACCCAAAAATATCAGAGACATATTCCTAGTGGATTCGCATTTCTTATAGTTTGTTCAGACAGTACTGTTTTCCCAGGTAAACTTGTAAGTTACACAAAAAAATATAATTATGAAAATATTGGGGAAATCTTCGTCAAAGCGTTGGAAAAAGAGGCAGCAAACATTTGGGAAACATATTTAAAATTTCCAAAAAAAATAATTATAAGCGAAAAAGAAGAAGAAGAATTCAACCAGGCGACAGTTTGTTATGTTTGCGAAAAGGAATTAGGTACAGATCGCGTAAGGGATCATGACCACCTAAATGGAAGGTATAGAGGAGCGGCACACAACAGCTGTAATTTAGCGATGTCCAGTGCAAAACATATACCTGTTTTGTTCCATAATTTACAGGATTATGATGCCCACCTTTTCATTAAAAGTTTGGGGGTGTCAAACGGACCAATAGGGTGCATCCCGGCAACAGACGAAAAATATATCAGCTTTAACAAAAAAGTGTGGGTTGAAAATGGCTGGGAATGGAGCGAACCCATTGGCCCACTAAACAAAGATGAGGAGCCACCACTATTGGTACCCAAACTTGAGGAAAAAGTGTTTGGGCTCGAATTAAGATTTATAGACTCTTTAAAATTTATGCCAAGTTCGTTAGCAAAACTTGTTGGAAACTTGGATCCAAAGGAGTTCAAATTCCTGGAAAGATTTTGTGGTGTTACGAAAGAAAAAGCGAAGCTGTTAAAAAGCAAGGGTGTATTCCCATATGATTTTCTAACAGACTTGAAAAAAATGGAGTGCACTGAGTTGCCACCAAAAGAGGCATTTTACAGCAAGTTAAATAATACAGATGTCTCAGACTCGGATTACAAACACGCGCAAAATGTGTGGAAAACGTTTGGGTGTAAAAACATGCGAGAGTACCACGATTTGTACCTAAAAACAGATGTTCTCTTACTTACAGATGTCATACAAAAATTTCGAGAAGTTTGTAAAGGTGTTTACAAACTGGATCCAATGTGGTTTTACACCGCACCTGGTTTGGCCTGGTCAACACTACTGAAAATGACAAAACAAGAACTGGAGTTAATAACAGATCCCGACATGTACCTCATGATCGAAAAAGGTATTCGTGGTGGAATTTCATTAATTCCGCATCGCTATTCGGAAGCTAACAACAAGTATTTGTCAAAATACAAACCAGAACAAGAAAGTGTGTTCATAGCATATCTTGACAAAAATAACTTGTATGGCTGCCCCATGAGCGAACCACTACCTGTTAAGGGGTTCAAATGGATGGATGAAAAGGAACTAGAAAACTGGGAAACCCATCTTAAAAATGAGGGGGCCGGCTGTTTTCTAGAAGTTGACTTGGGTTATCCGGTGGAACTTCATGACAAACATAATGGACTACCGTTTGCAGTTGAACGGATAAAAATTGGCAAGGTAGAAAAACTTTTACCAAATCTCAACGACAAAAAAAATTATGTTGTACATTATCAAGCATTAGACCAAATGTTAAAAAATGGGTTAATACTTGAAAAAATTTATCGAGGGGTTTCATTTGTTGAAAAAGCATGGATGAAACCATACATAATGTTAAACACAGAACTCAGAACACTCGCTACAAATGAGTTCGAAAAGGATTTTTATAAGCTAATGATCAACAGCAACTTTGGTAAAACTATGGAGAACAAAAGAAACAGGGTCGATGTCAGACTTGTATCTTGGGAGGATCAACTTGACAAACTAACAAAAAAGTCAAATTATAACTCCATAAACATTTTTACAGAAACTTTAGGTGCTGTACATATGACCAAAACAAAAGTTATGTTAGACAAGCCCATATATCTTGGAATGAGTATCTTGGACAAAAGCAAAATAATTATGTACGACTTCCACTACAATTATATGAAAAAAAAATATGGAGATCGCGCAAAGTTGTTGTTTACAGATACAGATTCGTTGTGCTACGAAATCAAAACAGATGATGTTTTTAAAGATATTTCGGATGATGTTGAAACCCATTTTGATACAAGTAATTTTGGGAAAAGTCATCCAAGCGGAATTAAGTGTGGGGTAAACAAAAAGGTTTTGGGAATGATGAAATTTGAAACTGGTCCAAACCAGATTAGCGGGTTTGTTGGGCTAAGGCCCAAGTCCCACGTTTTGCAAGTGGAAATGCTAAATGAAGAAACCGGAAAAACGGAGCTAGTGGACCACAAAAGATGTAAGGGAATTAAAAGAAATGTTGTCAAAGACGAGATTACATTTGAAGATTACAAAAACTGTTTGGAATCAGGTAAAAATTTAATGCGAAAAATGAATACATTTTCCAGTGTCAACCACAAAATTTACACCACCACTGTTAACAAGATCGCTCTCAGTGCAAATGACGACAAGAGAGTTACTCTAAAAGATGGCATCAGCACTTTGGCAATAGGCCATTGGAGGGTTGCCCAAGAATAGACTAAGGGTTATTCGGTTCCATAAACCGTTCAGAAATTCTTATTTACAAAAATAAGAATTACATTTGTTGTTGTTATTTAATGAGCCAGTAATTATTTTTCTGGCTCATTTGTTGTTGTTGTTTAATGAGCCAGTAATTATTTTTCTGGCTCATTTGTTGTTGTTGTTTAATGAGCCAGTAATTATTTTTCTGGCTCATTTGTTGTTGTTGTTTAATGAGCCAGTAATTATTTTTCTGGCTCATTTGTTTACTTTTTTTGCAAAGGATTTTTGAAAAATAACAGGAGTGGGGTGGGGTGTGGTTTTGTCAATGATAGGGGTGGGGTTGGGGGTGGTTTTGGGAATAAAAGGAGTAGGGGGGTTGGTGGTCCCGCCTTTTATTTTGGTATTTTGGGAATGATAGGAGTAAGGGGGGGTGTTTTTGGGCGGATGAGCCAATGAGCCAGAACCCGCCTTTTTACACTACTAACGTGCTCACAGGCTCGCTGAGCATTAATATATCTCAATTGCAAAGTGCCTATGAAACGAAAATTAAGTTAGTCTTATTTGAAAGAACACTTAAAATGACAAAGTAACAACTTTTGCAGTTTTTAGTTTCCTTGTTTCGTTTTTGAGATTTCAGTTTGTTTCGGATATGCAAATGAAACATCTTTGGTTTAGATATAACTGATAGAGTTACCCATTTAAATATATATTTTAAAAAATTACTGCCAAGCTAAACTAACTATATAGTTAGTTTAGTTTGGCAGTAATTTTTTGCCATGTTTACGGCAGTGAGCTGTATAATATTTAAGAAATGTTTGTGTATCTAAGGGCCTTCGCTCGAAACGTTAGATTCCTACGTTCTCTGTTTCGGCAGTATATCTAACCTAAGTTACTATGTGTTTATATAGCCTGATGCAAACACGAGAGTGAGTTGGGAGAATTCAAAAGTTTATTTACTTTCGAATTCTCCCAAACTCACTCGAGTGTTTGCTTTTGGTTATATAAACTGGGCATCCATCTTCTATTTCTTTCATGAAATGAGGCTATTAAAAAAAACCGGAAGTAAATTTCTCAAACCGGAAGTGATGTCGAAAATGACCGTAACTGAACTTCACAACTCCCCACTTAGGCCTGGTTCATACGTCGCATTTAATTCAGACGAATTTAACTATGAAACGAATTAAATTCGATTGAAGAGTTAAATTCGTCTGAGACGTTGTATCCGTCACGGTGAGGCGGATACAACGTCTGAAATGCGTGTTGGTTTCAGACGTCGCTGTATCGAATTAAATGCATAAATTATAACAACATATTTTTTGTGCCCGTGATCAGATTTTTGTTTACTTCGCATGCGTATTGGACGTTTTTGGCGCGATCTAGCGAGATTTTCCTTGCTCGTCACTGAATTAAATTCGTCGCATGAAACGAATTCGAGTTTACGTCGACTACACGCGTAAAAACGCACAACTTGTTCACGGTTGTCAACAGGCGTGAACAATGTTGTGGTGCTCGCCGTGAACGATGTTGTGCTACTCGCCGTGACCAAGTTGTCAACAAGTTGTTCACTTAAGCCCTAATCAAACGAGAACGCAAGTCATCGCAAGTTGGCAGTCACGCTATCTCAGCCAGCCGCTCTGAATAGTTTCCCGAAAATATCATGTACCGTGACAAAGTTAAAACTTGTTTAAAACACTCATGAAACCTTTATTTTGTTAATTTGGGTGTTCGAACGACCGCCAAAGAAATTCTGACTGCCAACTTGCGATGACTTGCGTTCTCGTTTGATTAGGGCTTTATGGCTCGAACAACTTGTTCACGGATAAATCAACAGTCATGAACAAGTTGTTCCAACAGCACATTTTTATAGCCAACAACGTTGTTCGCACATGATACAACATGTTGTAACAGCATGACGAAATAACAACGATGAACAACAATGTTACAACAATGGTGAACATGGTTGATGTATCAACACGTTCTTCGGTTGTTACAACATGCGTGAACAACGGTTGTTGTTTCATCAAGCTGTAACAACTTGTTGAAACAATGATGAACAATGTTGTTCATTGATCAATGTTGTTCAATCAATGTTGTCACATATGTCAACAAGTTGTTACAGCATTGTTCAGGCAACAATGCTGTAACAACTTGCGAGATTTTTACGCGTGTACACGCGTAAAAACGCACAACTTGTTCACGGTTGTCAACAGGCGTGAACAATGTTGTGCTGCTCGCCGTGAACAATGTTGTGCTGCTCGCCGTGAACAAGTTGTTCACTTATGGTTCGAACAACTTGTTCACGGATAAATCAACAGTCATGAACAAGTTGGCAATGATGAACAATGTTGTTCATTTATCAATGTTGTTCACATATGTCAACAAGTTGTTACAGCATTGTTCAGGCAATGAACGCGTGCGTAAGACGCAACCTATTTTATAAATAGAGTGCTGCGTAGGCAGTGTTTTGAACAGAGAGCAAAATGAAAAGCTGGTAAACTGCCGAGATTTTTAGTAACTTATATTTTTGTTAGAAAAATAATAGCCCAGCAAATAACTTTGAGGAAAACCATAGCGAATACACAATATTTCAAAATTTTAATACTGACGTTTCATTACTAACCTTTATTATATGGCTGGGCTTGTTTTCGGGTCATTACGCCAAACGGCGCATGCTGATTGGTTGCTGAGAGGTCCGGAAAAAGCCGTAATGCCCTCTCGGCACTGTGAGAGGGCATTACGTCCTTTTTAATGACCTGCAAGTTTTGGCGGGAAAATTACTGAGTTGATTTGAATGAAAATAAAAGTGAATTAGATATATTCGTTGGAAAATTTTGAACAATAATACGTCCTGAAACATCAGTGTTTCTTTTTATAAAAACTTCTTATTTAAAAGCGCGAAAAATAAAAGCCTAACAGGTGTATTAAAACATGAAGCGAAACGAACAAGCTCAAAAGTAAGAACTAAGGTGAACAGCGACACCTGATCAAGACAAACGTAGAACTAAAAACAGATAAGAAAACAAACCAAAAGCCATGTAATAAAAGGCTTATTAACCTCGTTTTCTCGGTCTGTACAGGAAAGTATTTGCCCTCGGTTTCTCTCGCACAAACCTCGATCCTTCGTCGCTCGGTCTGTACGAAAACCTCAGGCAAATACTTTCCCGTACAGACCTCGAACTCGGTTAATAAGCCTTTAATAACATCTTCAGAGTGAGTGAATTATTTACAGAGATTGATATTAAATAGCTAACTGATACATAAATAGACGGTGACAGAAGTGACAGAGGAGTAACTAATGAGCATGAAGAAGTGAGAAACTCAGGAAAAATCGTCCAAAGACACATCATGGCCAGTTTGTGTTTTGTGTGCTATAAAAACACTAGAGAATTCAGTCACAGAAAGCGTTTTACCTGTGTAGGCCAAATTTGATGTTTTCATACGAGAAAGTCTTCTCATTTCCAAGATAAACCCCTGTCTTAACGGAAACATTCCATCTTTTCCTTTGACACTTTTTTTAATATTATTTTACTTACGGTTTTGGTTTGTTGGGTTTTGGTTTTTTTTGTCACCTCTTTCCTCTTCTGTTAATACGCGTGTAGAAATACGCGTGCGAAGTTTGGCATTATTCCCTTCCTGACTACCTTAGCCTTGAAATCGAGCACGTCCAAAAGAGAGCGCTTCGTATCATTTTCCCATCCAGCTCATATGATGCCGCTTTGAAATTAGCAAATTTGCCCAGCTTGTACGATCGTCGAAGCCATTCATGTCAACGTTTCTTTCGTAAAATTCTTTAGCCCCGCACAGACGACCAAGTTTTCCTTGACAAGTTTTATTTGTTCGTGTGTACGACACAAATTGACAAGTTTTTCCTTGACAAGGAGCCTTGTTCAAAAGCTGGTCATGCCAGCTTTTGAACAAGGAAAATTGTTCGTGTGTATAGTCGTCAAGGAAAACTTGACAAGATCATCTCCGAAGCTTATTACGCGACCATTGCCGTCAAGGAAAACTTGTCCAACCGTACACACGAGCAATTATAAATTGTCAAGGAAAATGTTTGGGGGAAAAATTGTTCATCGTACACACGAGCAATGAAAGCTACCAAGGAACTTGTCAAGGAAAACTTGGTCGTCTGTGCGGGGCTTTAACCCCAGTCACAAAATTTATTCTATTGTCCCCCAACGGAAAAAAATGTAAAATATAATATTAGAAATTTTACTCCGTTGTTATTCCCTAGATGTAGAACGGACAGATTTTTAAAAAGCTTTATTCCATCAGCAACTCATACTTTTAACTGCGAACACGTAGATAAGAATCTCTAGCCTTTTTTTTATCGTATAGTAAATTTGTTATTTAACCTTAATGTAAATAGTTATATTTCGTTGTTATACTGTAGAATTCAATTTTGTTTTAACAATTGCATATCAGTAATTCAATAAATTAAATTAAATTCTGTGCTTAATTGTCTCACTTCTTTATGCTCATTAATTACCCTTCTGTCCTTCTGTCAACCGTCTATTTATGTATCAGTTTGGTATTTAATATTGTAAATAATTTATTCACTCTGAAGATGTTACTACAATCATTGACAAAATTAGTTGAAACGACTCGAGCGAATCATGCCATGTTAATTGCTAAACCTATTTTTTGCATAAATTGCTATACCTCCGTCCCCCCTTTTCAATGTTGATCCTCTGCACATTTAAATGTAATGGCAGGTGAGTGCAAATTGCACACGTTTTGAGTTCCACAACATTGAAGTGGGGGGAAGGGGGGACATTAAACCACTTCATGTTAGCTTTGTTTCAAGAATTTTGTCAATGATTGTAGGTTAGTAACGAAACGTCAGTATTAAAATTTTTGAACTATTATGTATTCGTTATGGTTTTCCTTAACGTTATTTGCTGGGCTATTATTTTTCTAACAAGACTGCGTTCCCGCCTGGTATTTCAATTGCAACTTATATTTTATATAGAGTAATATACATTATATTCTAATTCGCTCCCCGCTCAACCGAATATAAATAATTTATGAAGTAATACAAAACAGGCTTATAGGAGTGTGTCCACACGACGATGCGCGCGTGTCTTTTATTCACGTAAATTAATCAAAATACAGGATACAGATATATTATTATAGGATAACTTATAACACTAGTTACAACAGTGAATATAATCGTCATGATCTGTCAGTATTAACCATTTATAATTATTGGCTATCTTCTAATGATAGAACAACCTGGAACAACTTGAATGGACCTAGATTAGTGGAAAACTAATTACTTATAATCAGAATAGTGCCTGGTATCGAACCTACTTATCAGTCTTTGGGTATTTAATTTTATTAGACACACGACGCGTAAGGCGTTGGACGCGAATGAGAACCGATCTTCCTTTCAGCCTTATATAATTAGCGTGTCGCTAATCATGCATAACCTCCCTACAGCCTGGTTCCCAGGCCTCTCTTTTTAACGTCGAGAATTGTGAGAGGCCTGGAATAAAATGTTTTGCTTGGCCGCAAATCTGGCCCCAAAACTGGCCCCAACTTATACAGGCACCAAACGGCCGTTTGGCGGAAAACCAAGGCAGATAACACTCACGTCGGTCTGCACAATTCTTTATAACATCATATAGCAAGGTTGGTCTACTGCCGAAACGCTAAAATAGCATATTTCGATTTGTATAAATGTGTTTCAACACAATCACTTCCCACGCCGAACACTACTTTATAAAGCCTCTTATGTAACAACCTTTTAACGTAATGTAAAACAAAGAAACCTCATTTGCTGTCAGCTCTCAAGAAGAAGTTTGTTTAAGTTTATTAAAGAATCCGAGCTCCAGCAGGATTCATGTGATGATAGATAAAGATGAACATTTTCCGCTAGTCCTCTTGCTCGATCCCTATTCTGTGACGTCACCAAAATACGTTCGAGAGAAAAGAGGACTAGGAACTAGTCTGACCTCCCTTCACAACACTTAGGGGCCGTTTACATGAATTCGGATTGAGTTTCAATTCGGATTGAACTCATTCCGCTTCTGACCAAACCCCTTTATCTGTTTACATGAATCCGGATTGAGATTAGCTCATTCCAGATTGAGTTCAATCAATGCGTGCGCGTGTTGTCAAATATTTACGGATTTCAGATTTCAGGCGGATTTCAATCCAGAAACCCAATTCCCATGTAAACACGGATTGACTTCGCTTTTCAATCCGGATTGAAACTCAATCCGGATTTCAATCCGGATTCATGTAAACGGCCCTTACATCCCTGGCGCACTCCATGCGCCAAGTATGTAACTCATAATAAATACATGTATTTTGAGCGGAGCCCTTCATCAGAGTAAGATGAAAATACATAATTTTAGTTCCATCCAGACGGTCTTGCTTACCTAAACCTAAAAATGAAAACAGTGTAAACAGTCGTCTTGGCGTTGAAACGGTGAACGCCACACGACTGTTTTCACGGAGACGGCAAACGGCAGATTTTACAGTCCAAATTTCTAATATTTCCTCTCTTTCACGTCTTTTACGAAGGAAGAGATACAATAGAAATGTTAAAGAGGTTAGCCTTTACTTTTTGACCGAATTTGGCCATTTTTTCATCTTTTCAAAAAGGCAAAAAAATCGTTAATTTAGCCCATATAAAGCCTTTTTTCGCTTCTCGAGCTACAGAAAGCCTTTGTGCAAAATATGCATATTTTAGCCTTATTTCCAAAGTTGAAAAAATGGCCAAAATCGGTCAAAAAGTAGAGGGGTTAGCCTTTACTTTTTGACCGATTTTGGTCACTTTTGAAACTTTTGAGTTACTGTCAAAAGCGGTAAAATAAAGTCGTTTTAAACCTTCTGTGAAAAGGAGAAGGCTGGATTCGGGCTAAAACGACTTTTTTGTAAAAAATCGGTCAATAAAAAGTAGAGGCTTAGCCTTTACTTTTTGACCCGATTTTGGTCACTTTTGAAACTTTTGAGTTACTGTCAAAAGCGGTAAAATAAAGTCGTTTTAAACCTTCTGTGAAAAGGAGAAGGCTGGAAGGTTTAAAACGACTTTATTCAACCGTTTTTGACCCTAACTCAAAAGTTTCAAAAGTAACCAAAATCGGTCAAAAAGTAAACGCTAACCCCTTTACTTTTTTTTTACCCGATTTTTTTTTAAAAATCCAAAAAAATATTTTTAGCCAAAATACAGCCTTCTCCTTTTCACAGATGGTTTAAAATGACTTTATTTAACCGTTTTTGACCCTAACTCAAAAGTTTCAAAAGTGACCAAAATCGGTCAAAAAGTAAAGGCTAACCCCTTTACTTTTTTTTTTCCCGATTTTTTTTTAAAAAATCCAAAAAAATATTTTTAGCCAAAATACAGCCTTCTCCTTTTCACAGATGGTTTAAAATGACTTTATTTAACCGTTTTTGACCCTAACTCAAAAGTTTCAAAAGTGACCAAAATCGGTCAAAAAGTAAAGGCTATCCCCTTTACTTTTTTTTTCCCCAATTTTTTTTAAAAAATCCCAAAAAATATTTTTAGCCAAAATACAGCCTTCTCCTTTTCACAGATGGTTTAAAATGACTTTATTTAACCGTTTTTGACCCTAACTCAAAAGTTTCAAAAGTGACCAAAATCGGTCAAAAAGTAAAGGCTAACCCCTTTACTTTTTTTTTTCCCGATTTTTTTTAAAAAATCCAAAAAAATATTTTTAGCCAAAATACAGCCTTCTCCTTTTCACAGATGGTTTAAAATGACTTTATTTAACCGTTTTTGACCCTAACTCAAAAGTTTCAAAAGTGACCAAAATCGGTCAAAAAGTAAAGGCTAACCCCTTTACTTTTTTTTTTCCCGATTTTTTAAAAAAAATCCAAAAAAATATTTTTAGCCAAAATACAGCCTTCTCCTTTTCACAGATGGTTTAAAATGACTTTATTTAACCGTTTTTGACCCTAACTCAAAAGTTTCAAAAGTGACCAAAATCGGTCAAAAAGTAAAGGCTAACCCCTTTACTTTTTTTCCCCCCGATTTTTTTTAAAAAAATCCAAAAAAATATTTTTAGCCAAAATACAGCCTTCTCCTTTTCACAGATGGTTTAAAATGACTTTATTTAACCGTTTTTGACCCTAACTCAAAAGTTTCAAAAGTGACCAAAATCGGTCAAAAAGTAAAGGCTAACCCCTTTACTTTTTTTTTTCCCGATTTTTTTTTTAAAAAATCCAAAAAAATATTTTTAGCCAAAATACAGCCTTCTCCTTTTCACAGATGGTTTAAAATGACTTTATTTAAACCGTTTTTGACCCTAACTCAAAAGTTTCAAAAGTGACCAAAATCGGTCAAAAAGTAAAGGCTAACCCCTTTACTTTTTTTTTTCCCGATTTTTTTTAAAAAATCCAAAAAAATATTTTTAGCCAAAATACAGCCTTCTCCTTTTCACAGATGGTTTAAAATGACTTTATTTAACCGTTTTTGACCCTAACTCAAAAGTTTCAAAAGTGACCAAAATCGGTCAAAAAGTAAAGGCTAACCCCTTTACTTTTTTTTTCCCGATTTTTTTTAAAAAATCCAAAAAAATATTTTTAGCCAAAATACAGCCTTCTCCTTTTCACAGATGGTTTAAAATGACTTTATTTAACCGTTTTTGACCCTAACTCAAAAGTTTCAAAAGTGACCAAAATCGGTCAAAAAGTAAAGGCTAACCCCTTTACTTTTTTTTTACCCGATTTTTTTTTTAAAAAATCCAAAAAAATATTTTTAGCCAAAATACAGCCTTCTCCTTTTCACAGATGGTTTAAAATGACTTTATTTAACCGTTTTTGACCCTAACTCAAAAGTTTCAAAAGTGACCAAAATCGGTCAAAAAGTAAAGGCTAACCCCTTTACTTTTTTTTTTCCCGATTTTTTTTTAAAAAATCCAAAAAAATATTTTTAGCCAAAATACAGCCTTCTCCTTTTCACAGATGGTTTAAAATGACTTTATTTAACCGTTTTTGACCCTAACTCAAAAGTTTCAAAAGTGACCAAAATCGGTCAAAAAGTAAAGGCTAACCCCTTTACTTTTTTTTTTCCCGATTTTTTTTTAAAAATCCAAAAAAATATTTTTAGCCAAAATACAGCCTTCTCCTTTTCACAGATGGTTTAAAATGACTTTATTTAACCGTTTTTTGACCCTAACTCAAAAGTTTCAAAAGTGACCAAAATCGGTCAAAAAGTAAAGGCTAACCCCTTTACTTTTTTTTTTCCCGATTTTTTTTAAAAAATCCAAAAAAATATTTTTAGCCAAAATACAGCCTTCTCCTTTTCACAGATGGTTTAAAATGACTTTATTTAACCGTTTTTGACCCTAACTCAAAAGTTTCAAAAGTGACCAAAATCGGTCAAAAAGTAAAGGCTAACCCCTTTACTTTTTTTTTTCCCGATTTTTTTTAAAAAATCCAAAAAAATATTTTTAGCCAAAATACAGCCTTCTCCTTTTCACAGATGGTTTAAAATGACTTTATTTAACCGTTTTTGACCCTAACTCAAAAGTTTCAAAAGTGACCAAAATCGGTCAAAAAGTAAAGGCTAACCCCTTTACTTTTTTTTTTCCCGATTTTTTTTTAAAAATCCAAAAAAATATTTTTAGCCAAAATACAGCCTTCTCCTTTTCACAGATGGTTTTAAAATGACTTTATTTAACCGTTTTTGACCCTAACTCAAAAGTTTCAAAAGTGACCAAAATCGGTCAAAAAGTAAAGGCTAACCCTTACTTTTTTTTTTGATTTTTTTTAAAAAAACAAAAAAATATTTTTAGCCAAAATACAGCCTTCTCCTTTTCACAGATGGTTTAAAATGACTTTATTTAACCGTTTTTGACCCTAACTCAAAAGTTTCAAAAGTGACCAAAATCGGTCAAAAAGTAAAGGCTAACCCCTTTACTTTTTTTTTCCCGATTTTTTTTTAAAAAATCAAAAAAATATTTTTAGCCAAAATACAGCCTTCTCCTTTTCACAGATGGTTTAAAAATGACTTTATTTAACCGTTTTTGACCCTAACTCAAAAGTTTCAAAAGTGACCAAAATCGGTCAAAAAGTAAAGGCTAACCCCTTTACTTTTTTTTTTCCCGATTTTTTTTTAAAAAATCCAAAAAAATATTTTTTAGCCAAAATACAGCCTTCTCCTTTTCACAGATGGTTTAAAATGACTTTATTTAACCGTTTTTGACCCTAACTCAAAAGTTTCAAAAGTGACCAAAATCGGTCAAAAAGTAAAGGCTAACCCCTTTACTTTTTTTTTTCCCGATTTTTTTTAAAAAAATCCAAAAAATATTTTTAGCCAAAATACAGCCTTCTCCTTTTCACAGATGGTTTAAAATGACTTTATTTAACCGTTTTTGACCCTAACTCAAAAGTTTCAAAAGTGACCAAAATCGGTCAAAAAGTAAAGGCTAACCCCTTTACTTTTTTTTTTCCCCGATTTTTTTTAAAAAATCCAAAAAAATATTTTTAGCCAAAATACAGCCTTCTCCTTTTCACAGATGGTTTAAAATGACTTTATTTAACCGTTTTTGACCCTAACTCAAAAGTTTCAAAAGTGACCAAAATCGGTCAAAAAAGTAAAGGCTAACCCCTTTACTTTTTTTTTCCCGATTTTTTTTTAAAAAATCCAAAAAAATATTTTTAGCCAAAATACAGCCTTCTCCTTTTCACAGATGGTTTAAAAATGACTTTATTTAACCGTTTTTGACCCTAACTCAAAAGTTTCAAAAGTGACCAAAATCGGTCAAAAAGTAAAGGCTAACCCCTTTACTTTTTTTTTTCCCCGATTTTTTTTAAAAAATCCAAAAAAATATTTTTAGCCAAAATACAGCCTTCTCCTTTTCACAGATGGTTTAAAATGACTTTATTTAACCGTTTTTGACCCTAACTCAAAAGTTTCAAAAGTGACTAAAATCGGTCAAAAAGTAAAGGCTAACCCCTTTACTTTTATTTTTTCCGATTTTTTTTAAAAAATCCAAAAAAATATTTTTAGCCAAAATACAGCCTTCTCCTTTTCACAGATGGTTTAAAATGACTTTATTTAACCGTTTTTGACCCTAACTCAAAAGTTTCAAAAGTGACCAAAATCGGTCAAAAAGTAAAGGCTAACCCCTTTACTTTTTTTTTTTCCCGATTTTTTTTTAAAAAATCCAAAAAAATATTTTTAGCCAAAATACAGCCTTCTCCTTTTCACAGATGGTTTAAAAATGACTTTATTTAACCGTTTTTGACCCTAACTCAAAAGTTTCAAAAGTGACCAAAATCGGTCAAAAAGTAAAGGCTAACCCCTTTACTTTTTTTTTCCCCGATTTTTTTTAAAAAATCCCAAAAAATATTTTTAGCCAAAATACAGCCTTCTCCTTTTCACAGATGGTTTAAAATGACTTTATTTAACCGTTTTTGACCCTAACTCAAAAGTTTCAAAAGTGACCAAAATCGGTCAAAAAGTAAAGGCTAACCCCTTTACTTTTTTTTTCCCCAATTTTTTTTAAAAAATCCAAAAAAATATTTTTAGCCAAAATACAGCCTTCTCCTTTTCACAGATGGTTTAAAATGACTTTATTTAACCGTTTTTGACCCTAACTCAAAAGTTTCAAAAGTGACCAAAATCGGTCAAAAAGTAAAGGCTAACCCCTTTACTTTTTTTTTTCCCAATTTTTTTTAAAAAATCCAAAAAAATATTTTTAGCCAAAATACAGCCTCCTTTTCACAGATGGTTTAAAATGACTTTATTTAACCGTTTTTGACCCTAACTCAAAAGTTTCAAAAGTGACCAAAATCGGTCAAAAAGTAAAGGCTAACCCCTTTACTTTTTTTTTCCGATTTTTTTTAAAAAAATCCAAAAAAATATTTTTAGCCAAAATACAGCCTTCTCCTTTTCACAGATGGTTTAAAATGACTTTATTTAACCGTTTTTGACCCTAACTCAAAAGTTTCAAAAGTGACCAAAATCGGTCAAAAAGTAAAGGCTAACCCCTTTACTTTTATTTTTCCCGATTTTTTTTTAAAAAATCCAAAAAAATATTTTTTAGCCAAAATACAGCCTTCTCCTTTTCACAGATGGTTTAAAATGACTTTATTTAACCGTTTTTGACCCTAACTCAAAAGTTTTCAAAAGTGACCAAAATCGGTCAAAAAGTAAAGGCTAACCCCTTTACTTTTTTTTTTACCCGATTTTTTTTTAAAAAATCCAAAAAAATATTTTTAGCCAAAATACAGCCTTCTCCTTTTCACAGATGGTTTAAAAATGACTTTATTTAACCGTTTTTGACCCTAACTCAAAAGTTTCAAAAGTGACCAAAATCGGTCAAAAAGTAAAGGCTAACCCCTTTACTTTTTTTTTACCCGATTTTTTTTAAAAAATCCAAAAAAATATTTTTAGCCAAAATACAGCCTTCTCCTTTTCACAGATGGTTTAAAATGACTTTATTTAACCGTTTTTGACCCTAACTCAAAAGTTTCAAAAGTGACCAAAATCGGTCAAAAAGTAAAGGCTAACCCCTTTACTTTTTTTTTACCCGATTTTTTTTAAAAAATCCAAAAAAATATTTTTAGCCAAAATACAGCCTTCTCCTTTTCACAGATGGTTTAAAATGACTTTATTTAACCGTTTTTGACCCTAACTCAAAAGTTTCAAAAGTGACCAAAATCGGTCAAAAAGTAAAGGCTAACCCCTTTACTTTTTTTTTTCCCGATTTTTTTTAAAAAATCCAAAAAAATATTTTTAGCCAAAATACAGCCTTCTCCTTTTCACAGATGGTTTAAAATGACTTTATTTAACCGTTTTTGACCCTAACTCAAAAGTTTCAAAAGTGACCAAAATCGGTCAAAAAGTAAAGGCTAACCCCTTTACTTTTTTTTTACCCCGATTTTTTTTAAAAAAATCCAAAAAAATATTTTTAGCCAAAATACAGCCTTCTCCTTTTCACAGATGGTTTAAAATGACTTTATTTAACCGTTTTTGACCCTAACTCAAAAGTTTCAAAAGTGACCAAAATCGGTCAAAAAGTAAAGGCTAATAACCCCTTTACTTTTATTTTTCCGATTTTTTTTAAAAAATCCAAAAAAATATTTTTAGCCAAAATACAGCCTTCTCCTTTTCACAGATGGTTTAAAATGACTTTATTTAACCGTTTTTGACCCTAACTCAAAAGTTTCAAAAGTGACCAAAATCGGTCAAAAAGTAAAGGCTAACCCCTTTACTTTTTTTTTACCCGATTTTTTTTAAAAAATCCAAAAAAATATTTTTAGCCAAAATACAGCCTTCTCCTTTTCACAGATGGTTTAAAATGACTTTATTTAACCGTTTTTGACCCTAACTCAAAAGTTTCAAAAGTGACCAAAATCGGTCAAAAAGTAAAGGCTAACCCCTTTATTTTTTTTTTAACGATTTTTTTTAAAAAATCCCAAAAAATATTTTTAGCCAATATACAGCCTTCTCCTTTTCACAAATGGTTTAAAATGACTTTATTTAACCGTTTTTGACCCTAACTCAAAAGTTTCAAAAGTGACCAAAATCGGTCAAAAAGTAAAGGCTAACCCCTTTACTTTTTTTTTTCCCGATTTTTTTTAAAAAATCCAAAAATATTTTTAGCCAAAATACAGCCTTCTCCTTTTCACAGATGGTTTAAAATGACTTTATTTAACCGTTTTTGACCCTAACTCAAAAGTTTCAAAAGTGACCAAAATCGGTCAAAAAGTAAAGGCTAACCCCTTTACTTTTTTTTTTACCCGATTTTTTTTAAAAAATCCCAAAAAATATTTTTAGCCAAAATACAGCCTTCTCCTTTTCACAGATGGTTTAAAATGACTTTATTTAACCGTTTTTGACCCTAACTCAAAAGTTTCAAAAGTGACCAAAATCGGTCAAAAAGTAAAGGCTAACCCCTTTACTTTTTTTTTTCCCCGATTTTTTTTTAAAAAATCCAAAAAAATATTTTTAGCCAAAATACAGCCTTCTCCTTTTCACAGATGGTTTAAAATGACTTTATTTAACCGTTTTTGACCCTAACTCAAAAGTTTCAAAAGTGACCAAAATCGGTCAAAAAGTAAAGGCTAACCCCTTTACTTTTTTTTTTCCCGATTTTTTTTTAAAAAATCCAAAAAAATATTTTTAGCCAAAATACAGCCTTCTCCTTTTCACAGATGGTTTTAAAATGACTTTATTTAACCGTTTTTGACCCTAACTCAAAAGTTTCAAAAGTGACCAAAATCGGTCAAAAAGTAAAGGCTAACCCCTTTACTTTTTTTTTCCCGATTTTTTTTAAAAAATCCAAAAAAATATTTTTAGCCAAAATACAGCCTTCTCCCTTTTCACAGATGGTTTAAAATGACTTTATTTAACCGTTTTTGACCCTAACTCAAAAGTTTTCAAAAGTGACCAAAAATCGGTCAAAAAGTAAAGGCTAACCCCTTTACTTTTTTTTTTTCCCGATTTTTTTTTAAAAATCCCAAAAAAATATTTTTAGCCAAAATACAGCCTTCTCCTTTTCACAGATGGTTTAAAATGACTTTATTTAACCGTTTTTTGACCCTAACTCAAAAGTTTCAAAAGTGACCAAAATCGGTCAAAAAGTAAAGGCTAACCCCTTTACTTTTTTTTTCCCAATTTTTTTTAAAAAATCCAAAAAAATATTTTTAGCCAAAATACAGCCTTCTCCTTTTCACAGATGGTTTAAAATGACTTTATTTAACCGTTTTTGACCCTAACTCAAAAGTTTCAAAAGTGACCAAAATCGGTCAAAAAGTAAAGGCTAACCCCTTTACTTTTTTTTTTCCCGATTTTTTTTTAAAAAAATCCAAAAAAATATTTTTAGCCAAAATACAGCCTTCTCCTTTTCACAGATGGTTTAAAATGACTTTATTTAACCGTTTTTGACCCTAACTCAAAAGTTTCAAAAGTGACCAAAATCGGTCAAAAAGTAAACCTTTACTTTTTTTTCCCGATTTTTTTTTAAAAAATCCAAAAAAATATTTTTAGCCAAAATACAGCCTTCTCCTTTTCACAGATGGTTTAAAATGACTTTATTTAACCGTTTTTGACCCTAACTCAAAAGTTTCAAAAGTGACCAAAATCGGTCAAAAAGTAAAGGCTAACCCCTTTACTTTTTTTTTCCCGATTTTTTTTTAAAAATCGAAAAAAATATTTTTAGCCAAAATACAGCCTTCTCCTTTTCACAGATGGTTTAAAATGACTTTATTTAACCGTTTTTGACCCTAACTCAAAAGTTTCAAAAGTGACCAAAATCGGTCAAAAAGTAAAGGCTAACCCCTTTACTTTTTTTTCCCCCAATTTTTTTTTAAAAAATCCAAAAAAATATTTTTAGCCAAAATACAGCCTTCTCCTTTTCACAGATGGTTTAAAATGACTTTATTTAACCGTTTTTGACCCTAACTCAAAAGTTTCAAAAGTGACCAAAATCGGTCAAAAAGTAAAGGCTAACCCCTTTACTTTTTTTTTTCCCGATTTTTTTTAAAAAATCCAAAAAAATATTTTTAGCCAAAATACAGCCTTCTCCTTTTCACAGATGGTTTAAAATGACTTTATTTAACCGTTTTTGACCCTAACTCAAAAGTTTCAAAAGTGACCAAAATCGGTCAAAAAGTAAAGGCTAACCCCTTTACTTTTTTTTTCCCGATTTTTTTTAAAAAATCCCAAAAAATATTTTTAGCCAAAATACAGCCTTCTCCTTTTCACAGATGGTTTAAAATGACTTTATTTAACCGTTTTTGACCCTAACTCAAAAGTTTCAAAAGTGACCAAAATCGGTCAAAAAGTAAAGGCTAACAACCCCTTTACTTTTTTTTCCCCGATTTTTTTTAAAAAATCCAAAAAATTTTTTTTAGCCGAAATACAGCCTTCTCCTTTTCACAGATGGTTAAAAATGACTTTATTTAACCGTTTTTTACCCTAACTCAAAAGTTTCAAAAGTGACCAAAATCGGTCAAAAAGTAAAGGCTAACCCCTTTACTTTTTTTTTACCCGATTTTTTTTAAAAAATCCAAAAAAATATTTTTAGCCAAAATACAGCCTTCTCCTTTTCACAGATGGTTTAAAATGACTTTATTTAACCGTTTTTGACCCTAACTCAAAAGTTTCAAAAGTGACCAAAATCGGTCAAAAAGTAAAGGCTAACCCCTTTACTTTTTTTTTACCCGATTTTTTTTAAAAAATCCAAAAAAATATTTTTAGCCAAAATACAGCCTTCTCCTTTTCACAGATGGTTTAAAATGACTTTATTTAACCGTTTTTTGACCCTAACTCAAAAGTTTCAAAAGTGACCAAAATCGGTCAAAAAGTAAAGGCTAACCCCTTTACTTTTTTTTTACCCGATTTTTTTTTAAAAAATCCAAAAAAATATTTTTAGCCAAAATACAGCCTTCTCCTTTTCACAGATGGTTTAAAATGACTTTATTTAACCGTTTTTGACCCTAACTCAAAAGTTTCAAAAGTGACCAAAATCGGTCAAAAAGTAAAGGCTAACTCCTTTACTTTTTTTTTTTCCCAATTTTTTTTAAAAAATCCAAAAAAATATTTTTAGCCAAAATACAGCCTTCTCCTTTTCACAGATGGTTTAAAATGACTTTATTTAACCGTTTTTGACCCTAACTCAAAAGTTTCAAAAGTGACCAAAATCGGTCAAAAAGTAAAGGCTAACCCCTTTACTTTTTTTTTACCCAATTTTTTTAAAAAATACCAAAAAATATTTTTAGCCAAAATACAGCCTTCTCCTTTTCACAGATGGTTTAAAATGACTTTATTTAACCGTTTTTGACCCTAACTCAAAAGTTTCAAAAGTGACCAAAATCGGTCAAAAAGTAAAGGCTAACCCCTTTACTTTTTTTTCCCCGATTTTTTTTAAAAAATCCAAAAAAATATTTTTAGCCAAAATACAGCCTTCTCCTTTTCACAGATGGTTTAAAATGACTTTATTTAACCGTTTTTGACCCTAACTCAAAAGTTTCAAAAGTGACCAAAATCGGTCAAAAAGTAAAGGCTAACCCCTTTACTTTTTTCCCCCACAATTTTTTTTAAAAAATCCAAAAAAATATTTTTAGCCAAAATACAGCCTTCTCCTTTTCACAGATGGTTTAAAATGACTTTATTTAACCGTTTTTGACCCTAACTCAAAAGTTTCAAAAGTGACCAAAATCGGTCAAAAAGTAAAGGCTAACCCCTTTACTTTTTTTTCCCCCAATTTTTTTTAAAAAATCCCAAAAAATATTTTTAGCCAAAATACAGCCTTCTCCTTTTCACAGATGGTTTAAAATGACTTTATTTAACCGTTTTTGACCCTAACTCAAAAGTTTCAAAAGTGACCAAAATCGGTCAAAAAGTAAAGGCTAACCCCTTTACTTTTTTTTTACCCGATTTTTTTTTAAAAATCCATAAAAATATTTTTAGCCAAAATACAGCCTTCTCCTTTTCACAGATGGTTTAAAATGACTTTATTTAACCGTTTTTGACCCTAACTCAAAAGTTTCAAAAGTGACCAAAATCGGTCAAAAAGTAAAGGCTAACCCCTTTACTTTTTTTTTACCCGATTTTTTTTAAAAAATCCATAAAAATATTTTTAGCCAAAATACAGCCTTCTCCTTTTCACAGATGGTTTAAAATGACTTTATTTAACCGTTTTTGACCCTAACTCAAAAGTTTCAAAAGTGACCAAAATCGGTCAAAAAGTAAAGGCTAACCCCTTTACTTTTTTTTTTCCCGATTTTTTTTAAAAAATCCAAAAAAATATTTTTAGCCAAAATACAGCCTTCTCCTTTTCACAGATGGTTTAAAATGACTTTATTTAACCGTTTTTGACCCTAACTCAAAAGTTTCAAAAGTGACCAAAATCGGTCAAAAAGTAAAGGCTAACCCCTTTACTTTTTTTTTACCCGATTTTTTTTTAAAAATCCAAAAAAATATTTTTAGCCAAAATACAGCCTTCTCCTTTTCACAGATGGTTTAAAATGACTTTATTTAACCGTTTTTGACCCTAACTCAAAAGTTTCAAAAGTGACCAAAATCGGTCAAAAAGTAAAGGCTAACCCCTTTACTTTTTTTTTACCCGATTTTTTTTAAAAAATAAAATCCAAAAAAATATTTTTAGCCAAAATACAGCCTTCTCCTTTTCACAGATGGTTTAAAATGACTTTATTTAACCGTTTTTGACCCTAACTCAAAAGTTTCAAAAGTGACCAAAATCGGTCAAAAAGTAAAGGCTAACCCCTTTACTTTTTTTTTACCCGATTTTTTTAAAAAATCCAAAAAAAATATTTTTAGCCAAAATACAGCCTTCTCCTTTTCACAGATGGTTTAAAATGACTTTATTTAACCGTTTTTGACCCTAACTCAAAAGTTTCAAAAGTGACCAAAATCGGTCAAAAAGTAAAAGGCTAACCCCTTTACTTTTTTTTTTCCCGATTTTTTTTTAAAAAATCCAAAAAAATATTTTTAGCCAAAATACAGCCTTCTCCTTTTCACAGATGGTTTAAAATGACTTTATTTAACCGTTTTTGACCCTAACTCAAAAGTTTCAAAAGTGACCAAAATCGGTCAAAAAGTAAAGGCTAACCCCTTTACTTTTTTTTTACCCGATTTTTTTTTAAAAAATCCAAAAAAAATATTTTTAGCCAAAATACAGCCTTCTCCTTTTCACAGATGGTTTAAAATGACTTTATTTAACCGTTTTTGACCCTAACTCAAAAGTTTCAAAAGTGACCAAAATCGGTCAAAAAGTAAAGGCTAACCCCTTTACTTTTTTTTTTCCCGATTTTTTTTAAAAAATCCAAAAAAATATTTTTAGCCAAAATACAGCCTTCTCCTTTTCACAGATGGTTTTAAAATGACTTTATTTAACCGTTTTTGACCCTAACTCAAAAGTTTCAAAAGTGACCAAAATCGGTCAAAAAGTAAAGGCTAACCCCTTTACTTTTTTTTTAATTTTTTTTAAAAAATCCCAAAAAATATTTTTAGCCAAAATACAGCCTTCTCCTTTTCACAGATGGTTTAAAATGACTTTATTTAACCGTTTTTGACCCTAACTCAAAAGTTTCAAAAGTGACCAAAATCGGTCAAAAAGTAAAGGCTAACCCCTTTACTTTTTTTTTACCCGATTTTTTTTAAAAAATCCAAAAAATATTTTTAGCCAAAATACAGCCTTCTCCTTTTCACAGATGGTTTAAAATGACTTTATTTAACCGTTTTTGACCCTAACTCAAAAGTTTCAAAAGTGACCAAAATCGGTCAAAAAGTAAAGGCTAACCCCTTTACTTTTTTTTTCCCCGATTTTTTTTAAAAAATCCAAAAAAATATTTTTAGCCAAAATACAGCCTTCTCCTTTTCACAGATGGTTTAAAATGACTTTATTTAACCGTTTTTGACCCTAACTCAAAAGTTTCAAAAGTGACCAAAATCGGTCAAAAAGTAAAGGCTAACCCCTTTACTTTTTTTTTCCCAAATTTTTTTTAAAAAATCCAAAAAAATATTTTTAGCCAAAATACAGCCTTCTCCTTTTCACAGATGGTTTAAAATGACTTTATTTAACCGTTTTTGACCCTAACTCAAAAGTTTCAAAAGTGACCAAAATCGGTCAAAAAGTAAAGGCTAACCCCTTTACTTTTTTTTTTCCCCGATTTTTTTTAAAAAATCCAAAAAAATATTTTTAGCCAAAATACAGCCTTCTCCTTTTCACAGATGGTTTAAAATGACTTTATTTAACCGTTTTTGACCCTAACTCAAAAGTTTCAAAAGTGACCAAAATCGGTCAAAAAGTAAAGGCTAACCCCTTTACTTTTTTTTTTACCCCAATTTTTTTTTAAAAAATCCAAAAATAAATATTTTTAGCCAAAATACAGCCTTCTCCTTTTCACAGATGGTTTAAAATGACTTTATTTAACCGTTTTTGACCCTAACTCAAAAGTTTCAAAAGTGACCAAAATCGGTCAAAAAGTAAAGGCTAACCCCTTTACTTTTTTTTTTCCCGAATTTTTTTTAAAAAATCCAAAAAAATATTTTTAGCCAAAATACAGCCTTCTCCTTTTCACAGATGGTTTTAAAATGACTTTATTTAACCGTTTTTGACCCTAATCAAAGTTTCAAAAGTGACCAAAATCGGTCAAAAAGTAGGCTACCCTTTACTTTTTTTTACCCGATTTTTTTTTATAAAATCCCAAAATACAGCCTTCTCCTTTTCACAGATGGTTTAAAATGACTTTATTTAACCGTTTTTGACCCTAACTCAAAAAGTTTCAAAAGTGACCAAAATCGGTCAAAAAGTAAAGGCTAACCCCTTTACTTTTTTTTCCCGATTTTTTTTAAAAAATCCAAAAAAATATTTTTAGCCAAAATACAGCCTTCTCCTTTTCACAGATGGTTTAAAATGACTTTATTTTAACCGTTTTTGACCCTAACTCAAAAGTTTCAAAAGTGACCAAAATCGGTCAAAAAGTAAAGGCTAACCCCTTTACTTTTTTTTTACCCGAATTTTTTTTAAAAAATCCATAAAAATATTTTTAGCCAAAATACAGCCTTCTCCTTTTCACAGATGGTTTAAAATGACTTTATTTAACCGTTTTTGACCCTAACTCAAAAGTTTCAAAAGTGACCAAAATCGGTCAAAAAGTAAAGGCTAACCCCTTTACTTTTTTTTTTTCCCGATTTTTTTTAAAAAATCCAAAAAAATATTTTTAGCCAAAATACAGCCTTCTCCTTTTCACAGATGGTTTAAAATGACTTTATTTAACCGTTTTTGACCCTAACTCAAAAGTTTCAAAAGTGACCAAAATCGGTCAAAAAGTAAAGGCTAACCCCTTTACTTTTTTTTTTTCCGATTTTTTTTAAAAAAATCCAAAAAAATATTTTTAGCCAAAATACAGCCTTCTCCTTTTCACAGATGGTTTAAAATGACTTTATTTAACCGTTTTTGACCCTAACTCAAAAGTTTCAAAAGTGACCAAAATCGGTCAAAAAGTAAAGGCTAACCCCTTTACTTTTTTTTTACCCGATTTTTTTTAAAAAATCCAAAAAAATATTTTTAGCCAAAATACAGCCTTCTCCTTTTCACAGATGGTTTAAAATGACTTTATTTAACCGTTTTTGACCCTAACTCAAAAGTTTCAAAAGTGACCAAAATCGGTCAAAAAGTAAAGGCTAACCCCTTTACTTTTTTTTTTACCCCGATTTTTTTTAAAAAAATCCAAAAAAATATTTTTAGCCAAAATACAGCCTTCTCCTTTTCACAGATGGTTTAAAATGACTTTATTTAACCGTTTTTGACCCTAACTCAAAAGTTTCAAAAGTGACCAAAATCGGTCAAAAAGTAAAGGCTAACCCCTTTACTTTTTTTTTTCCCCGATTTTTTTTAAAAAATCCAAAAAAAATATTTTTAGCCAAAATACAGCCTTCTCCTTTTCACAGATGGTTTAAAATGACTTTATTTAACCGTTTTTGACCCTAACTCAAAAGTTTCAAAAGTGACCAAAATCGGTCAAAAAAGTAAAGGCTAACCCCTTTACTTTTTTTTTACCCGATTTTTTAAAAAAATCCAAAAAAATATTTTTAGCCAAAATACAGCCTTCTCCTTTTCACAGATGGTTTAAAATGACTTTATTTAACCGTTTTTGACCCTAACTCAAAAGTTTCAAAAGTGACCAAAATCGGTCAAAAAGTAAAGGCTAACCCCTTTACTTTTTTTTTCCCGATTTTTTTTAAAAAATCCAAAAAAAATATTTTTAGCCAAAATACAGCCTTCTCCTTTTCACAGATGGTTTAAAATTACTTTATTTAACCGTTTTTGACCCTAACTCAAAAGTTTCAAAAGTGACCAAAATCGGTCAAAAAGTAAAGGCTAACCCCTTTACTTTTTTTTTTACCCGATTTTTTTTTAAAAAATCCAAAAAAATATTTTTAGCCAAAATACAGCCTTCTCCTTTTCACAGATGGTTTAAAATGACTTTATTTAACCGTTTTTGACCCTAACTCAAAAGTTTCAAAAGTGACCAAAATCGGTCAAAAAGTAAAGGCTAACCCCTTTACTTTTTTTTTACCCGATTTTTTTTAAAAAAACAAAAAAAATATTTTTAGCCAAAATACAGCCTTCTCCTTTTCACAGATGGTTTAAAATGACTTTATTTAACCGTTTTTGACCCTAACTCAAAAGTTTCAAAAGTGACCAAAATCGGTCAAAAAGTAAAGGCTAACCCCTTTACTTTTTTTTTACCCGATTTTTTTTAAAAAATCCAAAAAAATATTTTTAGCCAAAATACAGCCTTCTCCTTTTCACAGATGGTTTAAAATGACTTTATTTAACCGTTTTTGACCCTAACTCAAAAGTTTCAAAAGTGACCAAAATCGGTCAAAAAGTAAAGGCTAACCCCTTACTTTTTTTTTACCCCCCGATTTTTTTTTAAAAAATCCAAAAAAATATTTTTAGCCAAAATACAGCCTTCTCCTTTTCACAGATGGTTTAAAATGACTTTATTTAACCGTTTTTGACCCTAACTCAAAAGTTTCAAAAGTGACCAAAATCGGTCAAAAAGTAAAGGCTAACCCCTTTACTTTTTTTTTCCCGATTTTTTTTTAAAAAAATCCAAAAAAATATTTTTAGCCAAAATACAGCCTTCTCCTTTTCACAGATGGTTTAAAATGACTTTATTTAACCGTTTTTGACCCTAACTCAAAAGTTTCAAAAGTGACCAAAATCGGTCAAAAAGTAAAGGCTAACCCCTTTACTTTTTTTTTTCCCGATTTTTTTTTAAAAAATCCAAAAAAATATTTTTAGCCAAAATACAGCCTTCTCCTTTTCACAGATGGTTTAAAATGACTTTATTTAACCGTTTTTGACCCTAACTCAAAAGTTTCAAAAGTGACCAAAATCGGTCAAAAAGTAAAGGCTAACCCCTTTACTTTTTTTTTACCCGATTTTTTTTTAAAAAATCCAAAAAAATATTTTTAGCCAAAATACAGCCTTCTCCTTTTCACAGATGGTTTAAAATGACTTTATTTAACCGTTTTTGACCCTAACTCAAAAGTTTCAAAAGTGACCAAAATCGGTCAAAAAGTAAAGGCTAACCCCTTTACTTTTTTTTTTACCCCGATTTTTTTTTAAAAAAATCCATAAAAAAAATATTTTTAGCCAAAATACAGCCTTCTCCTTTTCACAGATGGTTTAAAATGACTTTATTTAATCGTTTTTGACCCTAACTCAAAAGTTTCAAAAGTGACCAAAATCGGTCAAAAAGTAAAGGCTAACCCCTTTACTTTTTTTTTCCCCGAATTTTTTTTTAAAAAATCCAAAAAATATTTTTAGCCAAAATACAGCCTTCTCCTTTTCACAGATGGTTTAAAATGACTTTATTTAACCGTTTTTGACCCTAACTCAAAAGTTTCAAAAGTGACCAAAATCGGTCAAAAAGTAAAGGCTAACCCCTTTACTTTTTTTTTACCCGATTTTTTTTTAAAAAATCCAAAAAAAATATTTTTAGCCAAAATACAGCCTTCTCCTTTTCACAGATGGTTTAAAATGACTTTATTTAACCGTTTTTGACCCTAACTCAAAAGTTTCAAAAGTGACCAAAATCGGTCAAAAAGTAAAGGCTAACAACCCCTTTACTTTTTTTTACCCGATTTTTTTTAAAAAATCCAAAAAAATATTTTAGCCAAAATACAGCCTTCTCCTTTTCACAGATGGTTTAAAATGACTTTATTTAACCGTTTTTGACCCTAACTCAAAAGTTTCAAAAGTGACCAAAATCGGTCAAAAAGTAAAGGCTAACCCCTTTACTTTTTTTTTTCCCGATTTTTTTTAAAAAATCCAAAAAAAATATTTTTAGCCAAAATACAGCCTTCTCCTTTTCACAGATGGTTTAAAATTACTTTATTTAACCGTTTTTGACCCTAACTCAAAAGTTTCAAAAGTGACCAAAATCGGTCAAAAAGTAAAGGCTAACCCCTTTACTTTTTTTTTCCCGATTTTTTTTAAAAAAATCCATAAAAATATTTTTAGCCAAAATACAGCCTTCTCCTTTTCACAGATGGTTTAAAATGACTTTATTTAACCGTTTTTGACCCTAACTCAAAAGTTTCAAAAGTGACCAAAATCGGTCAAAAAGTAAAGGCTAACCCCTTTACTTTTTTTTTACCCGATTTTTTTTAAAAAATCCAAAAAAATATTTTTAGCCAAAATACAGCCTTCTCCTTTTCACAGATGGTTTAAAATGACTTTATTTAACCGTTTTTGACCCTAACTCAAAAGTTTCAAAAGTGACCAAAATCGGTCAAAAAGTAAAGGCTAACCCCTTTACTTTTTTTTTTCCCAATTTTATTTAAAAAATCCAAAAAAATATTTTAACCAAAATACAGCCTTCTCCTTTTCACAGATGGTTTAAAATGACTTTATTTAACCGTTTTTGACCCTAACTCAAAAGTTTCAAAAGTGACCAAAATCGGTCAAAAAGTAAAGGCTAACCCCTTTACTTTTTTTTTCCCCGATTTTTTTTAAAAAATCCAAAAAAATATTTTTAGCCAAAATACAGCCTTCTCCTTTTTCACAGATGGTTTAAAATGACTTTATTTAACCGTTTTTGACCCTAACTCAAAAGTTTCAAAAGTGACCAAAATCGGTCAAAAAGTAAAGGCTAACCCCTTTACTTTTTTTTTTACCCGATTTTTTTTAAAAAATCCAAAAAAATATTTTTAGCCAAAATACAGCCTTCTCCTTTTCACAGATGGTTTAAAAATGACTTTATTTAACCGTTTTTGACCCTAACTCAAAAGTTTCAAAAGTGACCAAAATCGGTCAAAAAGTAAAGGCTAACCCCTTTACTTTTTTTTTCCCGATTTTTTTTAAAAAATCCAAAAAAATATTTTTAGCCAAAATACAGCCTTCTCCTTTTCACAGATGGTTTAAAATGACTTTATTTAACCGTTTTTGACCCTAACTCAAAAGTTTCAAAAGTGACCAAAATCGGTCAAAAAGTAAAGGCTAACCCCTTTACTTTTTTTTTTACCCGATTTTTTTTAAAAAATCCAAAAAAAATATTTTTAGCCAAAATACAGCCTTCTCCTTTTCACAGATGGTTTAAAATGACTTTATTTAACCGTTTTTGACCCTAACTCAAAAGTTTCAAAAGTGACCAAAATCGGTCAAAAAGTAAAGGCTAACCCCTTTACTTTTTTTTTACCCGATTTTTTTTAAAAAATCCAAAAAAATATTTTTAGCCAAAATACAGCCTTCTCCTTTTCACAGATGGTTTAAAATGACTTTATTTAACCGTTTTTGACCCTAACTCAAAAGTTTCAAAAGTGACCAAAATCGGTCAAAAAGTAAAGGCTAACCCCTTTACTTTTTTTTTTCCCGATTTTTTTAAAAAATCCAAAAAAATATTTTTAGCCAAAATACAGCCTTCTCCTTTTCACAGATGGTTTAAAATGACTTTATTTAACCGTTTTTGACCCTAACTCAAAAGTTTCAAAAGTGACCAAAATCGGTCAAAAAGTAAAGGCTAACCCCTTTACTTTTTTTTTACCCGATTTTTTTTTAAAAAATCCAAAAAAATATTTTTAGCCAAAATACAGCCTTCTCCTTTTCACAGATGGTTTAAAATGACTTTATTTAACCGTTTTTGACCCTAACTCAAAAGTTTCAAAAGTGACCAAAATCGGTCAAAAAGTAAAGGCTAACCCCTTTACTTTTTTTTTACCCGATTTTTTTTAAAAAATCCAAAAAAATATTTTTAGCCAAAATACAGCCTTCTCCTTTTCACAGATGGTTTAAAATGACTTTATTTAACCGTTTTTGACCCTAACTCAAAAGTTTCAAAAGTGACCAAAATCGGTCAAAAAGTAAAGGCTAACCCCTTTTACTTTTTTTTTTCCCAATTTTTTTTAAAAAATCCCAAAAAATATATTTTTTAGCCAAAATACAGCCTTCTCCTTTTCACAGATGGTTTAAAATGACTTTATTTAACCGTTTTTGACCCTAACTCAAAAGTTTCAAAAGTGACCAAAATCGGTCAAAAAGTAAAGGCTAACCCCTTTACTTTTTTTTTCCCCGATTTTTTTTAAAAAATCCAAAAAAATATTTTTAGCCAAAATACAGCCTTCTCCTTTTCACAGATGGTTTAAAATGACTTTATTTAACCGTTTTTGACCCTAACTCAAAAGTTTCAAAAGTGACCAAAATCGGTCAAAAAGTAAAGGCTAACCCCTTTACTTTTTTTTTTCCCCAATTTTTTTTTAAAAAATCCAAAAAAATATTTTTAGCCAAAATACAGCCTTCTCCTTTTCACAGATGGTTTAAAATGACTTTATTTAACCGTTTTTGACCCTAACTCAAAAGTTTCAAAAGTGACCAAAATCGGTCAAAAAGTAAAGGCTAACCCCTTTACTTTTTTTTTCCCCGATTTTTTTTAAAAAATCCAAAAAAATATTTTTAGCCAAAATACAGCCTTCTCCTTTTCACAGATGGTTTAAAATGACTTTATTTAACCGTTTTTGACCCTAACTCAAAAGTTTCAAAAGTGACCAAAATCGGTCAAAAAGTAAAGGCTAACCCCTTTACTTTTTTTTTACCCGATTTTTTTTTAAAAAAATCCAAAAAAATATTTTTAGCCAAAATACAGCCTTCTCCTTTTCACAGATGGTTTAAAATGACTTTATTTAACCGTTTTTGACCCTAACTCAAAAGTTTCAAAAGTGACCAAAATCGGTCAAAAAGTAAAGGCTAACCCCTTTACTTTTTTTCCCCCCAATTTTTTTTAAAAAATCCAAAAAAATATTTTTAGCCAAAATACAGCCTTCTCCTTTTCACAGATGGTTTAAAATGACTTTATTTAACCGTTTTTGACCCTAACTCAAAAGTTTCAAAAGTGACCAAAATCGGTCAAAAAGTAAAGGCTAACCCCTTTACTTTTTTTTCCCCCAATTTTTTTTAAAAAATCCAAAAAAATATTTTTAGCCAAAATACAGCCTTCTCCTTTTCACAGATGGTTTAAAATGACTTTATTTAACCGTTTTTGACCCTAACTCAAAAGTTTCAAAAGTGACCAAAATCGGTCAAAAAGTAAAGGCTAACCCCTTTACTTTTTTTTTACCCGATTTTTTTTAAAAAATCCAAAAAAATATTTTTAGCCAAAATACAGCCTTCTCCTTTTCACAGATGGTTTAAAATGACTTTATTTAACCGTTTTTGACCCTAACTCAAAAGTTTCAAAAGTGACCAAAATCGGTCAAAAAGTAAAGGCTAACCCCTTTACTTTTTTTTTTCCCGATTTTTTTTAAAAAATCCAAAAAAATATTTTTAGCCAAAATACAGCCTTCTCCTTTTCACAGATGGTTTAAAATGACTTTATTTAACCGTTTTTGACCCTAACTCAAAAGTTTCAAAAGTGACCAAAATCGGTCAAAAAGTAAAGGCTAACCCCTTTACTTTTTTTTTACCCGATTTTTTTTAAAAAATCCAAAAAAATATTTTTAGCCAAAATACAGCCTTCTCCTTTTCACAGATGGTTTAAAATGACTTTATTTAACCGTTTTTGACCCTAACTCAAAAGTTTCAAAAGTGACCAAAATCGGTCAAAAAGTAAAGGCTAACCCCTTTACTTTTTTTTTACCCGATTTTTTTTTAAAAAATCCAAAAAAATATTTTTAGCCAAAATACAGCCTTCTCCTTTTCACAGATGGTTTAAAATGACTTTATTTAACCGTTTTTGACCCTAACTCAAAAGTTTCAAAAGTGACCAAAATCGGTCAAAAAGTAAAGGCTAACCCCTTTACTTTTTTTTTTCCCGATTTTTTTTTAAAAATCCAAAAAAATATTTTTAGCCAAAATACAGCCTTCTCCTTTTCACAGATGGTTTAAAATGACTTTATTTAACCGTTTTTGACCCTAACTCAAAAGTTTCAAAAGTGACCAAAATCGGTCAAAAAGTAAAGGCTAACCCCTTTACTTTTTTTTTACCCGATTTTTTTTAAAAAATCCAAAAAAATATTTTTAGCCAAAATACAGCCTTCTCCTTTTCACAGATGGTTTAAAATGACTTTATTTAACCGTTTTTGACCCTAACTCAAAAGTTTCAAAAGTGACCAAAATCGGTCAAAAAGTAAAGGCTAACCCCTTTTTTTTTTTTTCCCGATTTTTTTTAAAAAATCCAAAAAAATATTTTTAGCCAAAATACAGCCTTCTCCTTTTCACAGATGGTTTAAAATGACTTTATTTAACCGTTTTTGACCCTAACTCAAAAGTTTCAAAAGTGACCAAAATCGGTCAAAAAGTAAAGGCTAACCCCTTTACTTTTTTTTCCCGATTTTTTTTAAAAAATCCAAAAAAATATTTTTAGCCAAAATACAGCCTTCTCCTTTTCACAGATGGTTTAAAATGACTTTATTTAACCGTTTTTGACCCTAACTCAAAAGTTTCAAAAGTGACCAAAATCGGTCAAAAAGTAAAGGCTAACCCCTTTACTTTTTTTTTCCCCGATTTTTTTTAAAAAATCCAAAAAAATATTTTTAGCCAAAATACAGCCTTCTCCTTTTCACAGATGGTTTAAAATGACTTTATTTAACCGTTTTTGACCCTAACTCAAAAGTTTCAAAAGTGACCAAAATCGGTCAAAAAGTAAAGGCTAACCCCTTTACCTTTTTTTTTTTTTTTTCCCAATTTTTTTTAAAAAATCCAAAAAAATATTTTTAGCCAAAATACAGCCTTCTCCTTTTCACAGATGGTTTAAAATGACTTTATTTAACCGTTTTTGACCCTAACTCAAAAGTTTCAAAAGTGACCAAAATCGGTCAAAAAGTAAAGGCTAACCCCTTTACTTTTTTTTTCCCCGATTTTTTTTAAAAAAATCCAAAAAAATATTTTTAGCCAAAATACAGCCTTCTCCTTTTCACAGATGGTTTAAAATGACTTTATTTAACCGTTTTTGACCCTAACTCAAAAGTTTCAAAAGTGACCAAAATCGGTCAAAAAGTAAAGGCTAACCCCTTTACTTTTTTTTTCCCGATTTTTTTTAAAAAATCCAAAAAAATATTTTTAGCCAAAATACAGCCTTCTCCTTTTCACAGATGGTTTAAAATGACTTTATTTAACCGTTTTTGACCCTAACTCAAAAGTTTCAAAAGTGACCAAAATCGGTCAAAAAGTAAAGGCTAACCCCTTTACTTTTTTTTTACCCCGATTTTTTTTAAAAAATCCAAAAAAATATTTTTAGCCAAAATACAGCCTTCTCCTTTTCACAGATGGTTTAAAATGACTTTATTTAACCGTTTTTGACCCTAACTCAAAAGTTTCAAAAGTGACCAAAATCGGTCAAAAAGTAAAGGCTAACCCCTTTACTTTTTTTTTACCCGATTTTTTTTAAAAAATCCAAAAAAATATATTTTTAGCCAAAATACAGCCTTCTCCTTTTCACAGATGGTTTAAAATGACTTTATTTAACCGTTTTTGACCCTAACTCAAAAGTTTCAAAAGTGACCAAAATCGGTCAAAAAGTAAAGGCTAACCCCTTTACTTTTTTTTTTTCCCCGATTTTTTTTTAAAAAATCCAAAAAAATATTTTTTAGCCAAAATACAGCCTTCTCCTTTTCACAGATGGTTTAAAATGACTTTATTTAACCGTTTTTGACCCTAACTCAAAAGTTTCAAAAGTGACCAAAATCGGTCAAAAAGTAAAGGCTAACCCCTTTACTTTTTTTTTTCCCGATTTTTTTTAAAAAATCCAAAAAAATATTTTTAGCCAAAATACAGCCTTCTCCTTTTCACAGATGGTTTAAAATGACTTTATTTAACCGTTTTTGACCCTAACTCAAAAGTTTCAAAAGTGACCAAAATCGGTCAAAAAGTAAAGGCTAAACCCCCTTTACTTTTTTTTTACCCGATTTTTTTTAAAAATCCAAAAAAATATTTTTAGCCAAAATACAGCCTTCTCCTTTTCACAGATGGTTTAAAATGACTTTATTTAACCGTTTTTGACCCTAACTCAAAAGTTTCAAAAGTGACCAAAATCGGTCAAAAAGTAAAGGCTAACCCCTTTACTTTTTTTTTACCCGATTTTTTTTAAAAAATCCAAAAAAATATTTTTAGCCAAAATACAGCCTTCTCCTTTTCACAGATGGTTTAAAATGACTTTATTTAACCGTTTTTGACCCTAACTCAAAAGTTTCAAAAGTGACCAAAATCGGTCAAAAAGTAAAGGCCTAACCCCTTTACTTTTTTTTTCCCCGATTTTTTTTTAAAAAATCCAAAAAAATATTTTTAGCCAAAATACAGCCTTCTCCTTTTCACAGATGGTTTAAAATGACTTTATTTAACCGTTTTTGACCCTAACTCAAAAGTTTCAAAAGTGACCAAAATCGGTCAAAAAGTAAAGGCTAACCCCTTTACTTTTTTTTCCCCCAATTTTTTTTTAAAAAATCCAAAAAAATATTTTTAGCCAAAATACAGCCTTCTCCTTTTCACAGATGGTTTAAAATGACTTTATTTAACCGTTTTTGACCCTAACTCAAAAGTTTCAAAAGTGACCAAAATCGGTCAAAAAGTAAAGGCTAACCCCTTTTACTTTTTTTTTTCCCCGATTTTTTTTTAAAAAATCCAAAAAAATATTTTTAGCCAAAATACAGCCTTCTCCTTTTCACAGATGGTTTAAAATGACTTTATTTAACCGTTTTTGACCCTAACTCAAAAGTTTCAAAAGTGACCAAAATCGGTCAAAAAGTAAAGGCTAAACCCCTTTACTTTTTTTTTCCCCGATTTTTTTTAAAAAATCCAAAAAAATATTTTTTAGCCAAAATACAGCCTTCTCCTTTTCACAGATGGTTTAAAATGACTTTATTTAACCGTTTTTGACCCTAACTCAAAAGTTTCAAAAGTGACCAAAATCGGTCAAAAAGTAAAGGCTAACCCCTTTACTTTTTTTTTTCCCGATTTTTTTTAAAAATCCAAAAAAAATATTTTTAGCCAAAATACAGCCTTCTCCTTTTCACAGATGGTTTAAAATGACTTTATTTAACCGTTTTTGACCCTAACTCAAAAGTTTCAAAAGTGACCAAAATCGGTCAAAAAGTAAAGGCTAACCCCTTTACTTTTTTTTTACCCGATTTTTTTTAAAAAATCCAAAAAAATATTTTTAGCCAAAATACAGCCTTCTCCTTTTCACAGATGGTTTAAAATGACTTTATTTAACCGTTTTTGACCCTAACTCAAAAGTTTCAAAAGTGACCAAAATCGGTCAAAAAGTAAAAGTAAAGGCTAACCCCTTTACTTTTTTTTTACCCGATTTTTTTTTAAAAAATCCAAAAAAATATTTTTAGCCAAAATACAGCCTTCTCCTTTTCACAGATGGTTTAAAATGACTTTATTTAACCGTTTTTGACCCTAACTCAAAAGTTTCAAAAGTGACCAAAATCGGTCAAAAAGTAAAGGCTAACCCCTTTACTTTTTTTTTTACCCCGATTTTTTTTTTTAAAAAATCCAAAAAAATATTTTTAGCCAAAATACAGCCTTCTCCTTTTCACAGATGGTTTAAAATGACTTTATTTAACCGTTTTTGACCCTAACTCAAAAGTTTCAAAAGTGACCAAAATCGGTCAAAAAGTAAAGGCTAACCCCTTTACTTTTTTTTTTCCCGATTTTTTTTTAAAATCCAAAAAAATATTTTTAGCCAAAATACAGCCTTCTCCTTTTCACAGATGGTTTAAAATGACTTTATTTAACCGTTTTTGACCCTAACTCAAAAGTTTCAAAAGTGACCAAAATCGGTCAAAAAGTAAAGGCTAACCCCTTTACTTTTTTTTTACCCGATTTTTTTTTAAAAAATCCAAAAAAATATTTTTAGCCAAAATACAGCCTTCTCCTTTTCACAGATGGTTTAAAATGACTTTATTTAACCGTTTTTGACCCTAACTCAAAAGTTTCAAAAGTGACCAAAATCGGTCAAAAAGTAAAGGCTAACCCCTTTACTTTTTTTTTACCCGATTTTTTTTAAAAAATCCAAAAAAATATTTTTAGCCAAAATACAGCCTTCTCCTTTTCACAGATGGTTTAAAATGACTTTATTTAACCGTTTTTGACCCTAACTCAAAAGTTTCAAAAGTGACCAAAATCGGTCAAAAAGTAAAGGCTAACCCCTTTACTTTTTTTTTACCCGATTTTTTTTTTAAAAATCCAAAAAAATATTTTTAGCCAAAATACAGCCTTCTCCTTTTCACAGATGGTTTAAAATGACTTTATTTAAACCGTTTTTGACCCTAACTCAAAAGTTTCAAAAGTGACCAAAATCGGTCAAAAAGTAAAGGCTAACCCCTTTACTTTTTTTTTTCCCGATTTTTTTTAAAAAATCCAAAAAAATATTTTTAGCCAAAATACAGCCTTCTCCTTTTCACAGATGGTTTAAAATGACTTTATTTAACCGTTTTTGACCCTAACTCAAAAGTTTCAAAAGTGACCAAAATCGGTCAAAAAGTAAAGGCTAACCCCTTTACTTTTTTTTTTACCCGATTTTTTTTAAAAAATCCAAAAAAATATTTTTAGCCAAAATACAGCCTTCTCCTTTTCACAGATGGTTTAAAATGACTTTATTTAACCGTTTTTGACCCTAACTCAAAAGTTTCAAAAGTGACCAAAATCGGTCAAAAAGTAAAGGCTAACCCCTTTACTTTTTTTTTACCCGATTTTTTTTAAAAAATCCAAAAAAATATTTTTAGCCAAAATACAGCCTTCTCCTTTTCACAGATGGTTTAAAATGACTTTATTTAACCGTTTTTGACCCTAACTCAAAAGTTTCAAAAGTGACCAAAATCGGTCAAAAAGTAAAGGCTAATAACCCCTTTACTTTTTTTTTTCCCGATTTTTTTTAAAAAATCCAAAAAAATATTTTTAGCCAAAATACAGCCTTCTCCTTTTCACAGATGGTTTAAAATGACTTTATTTAACCGTTTTTGACCCTAACTCAAAAGTTTCAAAAGTGACCAAAATCGGTCAAAAAGTAAAGGCTAACCCCTTTACTTTTTTTCCCCCGATTTTTTTTAAAAAATCCAAAAAAATATTTTTAGCCAAAATACAGCCTTCTCCTTTTCACAGATGGTTTAAAATGACTTTATTTAACCGTTTTTGACCCTAACTCAAAAGTTTCAAAAGTGACCAAAATCGGTCAAAAAGTAAAGGCTAAACCCTTTACTTTTTTTTTCCCCGATTTTTTTTAAAAAATCCAAAAAAATATTTTTAGCCAAAATACAGCCTTCTCCTTTTCACAGATGGTTTAAAATGACTTTATTTAACCGTTTTTGACCCTAACTCAAAAGTTTCAAAAGTGACCAAAATCGGTCAAAAAGTAAAGGCTAACCCCTTTACTTTTTTTTTTACCCGATTTTTTTTAAAAAATCCAAAAAAATATTTTTAGCCAAAATACAGCCTTCTCCTTTTCACAGATGGTTTAAAATGACTTTATTTAACCGTTTTTGACCCTAACTCAAAAGTTTCAAAAGTGACCAAAATCGGTCAAAAAGTAAAGGCTAACCCCTTTACTTTTTTTTTACCCGATTTTTTTTAAAAAATCCAAAAAAATATTTTTAGCCAAAATACAGCCTTCTCCTTTTCACAGATGGTTTAAAATGACTTTATTTAACCGTTTTTGACCCTAACTCAAAAGTTTCAAAAGTGACCAAAATCGGTCAAAAAGTAAAGGCTAATAAACCCTTTACTTTTTTTTTACCCGATTTTTTTAAAAAAATCCATAAAAATATTTTTAGCCAAAATACAGCCTTCTCCTTTTCACAGATGGTTTAAAATGACTTTATTTAACCGTTTTTGACCCTAACTCAAAAGTTTCAAAAGTGACCAAAATCGGTCAAAAAGTAAAGGCTAACCCCTTTACTTTTTTTTTCCCGATTTTTTTTAAAAAATCCAAAAAAATATTTTTAGCCAAAATACAGCCTTCTCCTTTTCACAGATGGTTTAAAATGACTTTATTTAACCGTTTTTGACCCTAACTCAAAAGTTTCAAAAGTGACCAAAATCGGTCAAAAAGTAAAGGCTAAACCCTTTACTTTTTTTTTACCCGATTTTTTTTTAAAAATCCAAAAAAATATTTTTAGCCAAAATACAGCCTTCTCCTTTTCACAGATGGTTTAAAATGACTTTATTTAACCGTTTTTGACCCTAACTCAAAAGTTTCAAAAGTGACCAAAATCGGTCAAAAAGTAAAGGCTAACCCCTTTAGTTTTTTTTTTCCCGATTTTTTTTAAAAAATCCAAAAAAATATTTTTAGCCAAAATACAGCCTTCTCCTTTTCACAGATGGTTTAAAATGACTTTATTTAACCGTTTTTGACCCTAACTCAAAAGTTTCAAAAGTGACTAAAATCGGTCAAAAAGTAAAGGCTAACCCCTTTACTTTTATTTTTCCCGATTTTTTTTAAAAAATCCAAAAAAATATTTTTAGCCAAAATACAGCCTTCTCCTTTTCACAGATGGTTTAAAATGACTTTATTTAACCGTTTTTGAGCCTAACTCAAAAGTTTCAAAAGTGACCAAAATCGGTCAAAAAGTAAAGGCTAACCCCTTTACTTTTTTTTCCCCGATTTTTTTTAAAAAATCCAAAAAAATATTTTTAGCCAAAATACAGCCTTCTCCTTTTCACAGATGGTTAAAAATGACTTTATTTAACCGTTTTTTACCCTAACTCAAAAGTTTCAAAAGTGACCAAAATCGGTCAAAAAGTAAAGGCTAACCCCTTTACTTTTTTTTTACCCGATTTTTTTTAAAAAATCCAAAAAAATATTTTTAGCCAAAATACAGCCTTCTCCTTTTCACAGATGGTTTAAAATGACTTTATTTAACCGTTTTTGACCCTAACTCAAAAGTGACCAAAATCGGTCAAAAAGTAAAGGCTAAACCCTTTACTTTTTTTTTACCCGATTTTTTTTTAAAAATCCAAAAAAATATTTTTAGCCAAAATACAGCCTTCTCCTTTTCACAGATGGTTTAAAATGACTTTATTTAACCGTTTTTGACCCTAACTCAAAAGTTTCAAAAGTGACCAAAATCGGTCAAAAAGTAAAGGCTAACCCCTTTTTTTTTTTTCCCGATTTTTTTTAAAAAATCCCAAAAAAATATTTTTAGCCAAAATACAGCCTTCTCCTTTTCACAGATGGTTTAAAATGACTTTATTTAAACCGTTTTTGACCCTAACTCAAAAGTTTCAAAAGTGACTAAAATCGGTCAAAAAGTAAAGGCTAACCCCTTTACTTTTTTTTTCCCGATTTTTTTTAAAAAATCCAAAAAAATATTTTTAGCCAAAATACAGCCTTCTCCTTTTCACAGATGGTTTAAAATGACTTTATTTAACCGTTTTTGACCCTAACTCAAAAGTTTCAAAAGTGACCAAAATCGGTCAAAAAGTAAAGGCTAACCCCTTTACTTTTTTTTTCCCCGATTTTTTTTAAAAAATCCAAAAAAATATTTTTAGCCAAAATACAGCCTTCTCCTTTTCACAGATGGTTTAAAATGACTTTATTTAACCGTTTTTGACCCTAACTCAAAAGTTTCAAAAGTGACCAAAATCGGTCAAAAAGTAAAGGCTAACCCCTTTACTTTTTTTTTTCCCGATTTTTTTTTAAAAATCGAAAAAAATATTTTTAGCCAAGATACAGCCTTCTCCTTTTCACAGATGGTTTAAAATGACTTTATTTAACCGTTTTTGACCCTAACTCAAAAGTTTCAAAAGTGACCAAAATCGGTCAAAAAGTAAAGGCTAACCCCTTTACTTTTTTTTTACCCGATTTTTTTTTAAAAATCCAAAAAAATATTTTTAGCCAAAATACAGCCTTCTCCTTTTCACAGATGGTTTAAAATGACTTTATTTAACCGTTTTTGACCCTAACTCAAAAGTTTCAAAAATGACTAAAATCGGTCAAAAAGTAAAGGCTAACCCCTTTACTTTTATTTTACCCGATTTTTTTTAAAAAATCCAAAAAAATATTTTTAGCCAAAATACAGCCTTCTCCTTTTCACAGATGGTTTAAAATGACTTTATTTAACCGTTTTTGACCCTAACTCAAAAGTTTCAAAAGTGACCAAAATCGGTCAAAAAAGTAAAGGCTAACCCCTTTTTTTTTTTTCCCGATTTTTTTAAAAAAATCCCAAAAAATATTTTTAGCCAAAATACAGCCTTCTCCTTTTCACAGATGGTTTAAAATGACTTTATTTAACCGTTTTTGACCCTAACTCAAAAGTTTCAAAAGTGACTAAAATCGGTCAAAAAGTAAAGGCTAACCCCTTTACTTTTATTTTACCCGATTTTTTTTAAAAAATCCAAAAAAATATTTTTAGCCAAAATACAGCCTTCTCCTTTTCACAGATGGTTTAAAATGACTTTATTTAACCGTTTTTGACCCTAACTCAAAAGTTTCAAAAGTGACCAAAATCGGTCAAAAAGTAAAGGCTAACCCCTTTAGTTTTTTTTTTCCCGATTTTTTTAAAAAAATCCCAAAAAATATTTTTAGCCAAAATACAGCCTTCTCCTTTTCACAGATGGTTTAAAATGACTTTATTTAACCGTTTTTGACCCTAACTCAAAAGTTTCAAAAGTGACTAAAATCGGTCAAAAAGTAAAGGCTAAACCCCTTTACTTTTTTTTTCCCGATTTTTTTTTAAAAAATCCAAAAAATATTTTTAGCCAAAATACAGCCTTCTCCTTTTCACAGATGGTTTAAAATGACTTTATTTAACCGTTTTTGACCCTAACTCAAAAGTTTCAAAAGTGACCAAAATCGGTCAAAAGTAAAGGCTAACCCCTTTACTTTTTTTTTCCCCGATTTTTTTTTAAAAATCCAAAAAAATATTTTTAGCCAAAATACAGCCTTCTCCTTTTCACAGATGGTTTAAAATGACTTTATTTAACCGTTTTTGACCCTAACTCAAAAGTTCCAAAAGTGTCGATCTGAGCCAAAATACAGCCTTCTCCTTTTCACAGATGGTTTAAAATGACTTTATTTAACCGTTTCTGACCCTAACTCAAAAGTTTCAAAAGTGACCAAAATCGGTCAAAAAGTAAAGGCTAACTCCTTTACTTTTTTTTTACCCGATTTTTTTTAAAAAATCAAAAAAATATTTTTAGCCAAAATACAGCCTTCTCCTTTTCACAGATGGTTTAAAATGACTTTATTTAACCGTTTTTGACCCTAACTCAAAAGTTTCAAAAGTGACCAAAATCGGTCAAAAAGTAAAGGATAACCCCTTTACTTTTTTTTTCCCCAATTTTTTTTTAAAAATCCAAAAAAATATTTTTAGCCAAAATACAGCCTTCTCCTTTTCACAGATGGTTTAAAATGACTTTATTTAACCGTTTTTGGCCCTAACTCAAAAGTTTCAAAAGTGACTAAAATCGGTCAAAAAGTAAAGGCTAACCCCTTTACTTTTATTTTACCCGATTTTTTTTAAAAAATCCAAAAAAATATTTTTAGCCAAAATACAGCCTTCTCCTTTTCACAGATGGTTTAAAATGACTTTATTTAACCGTTTTTGACCCTAACTCAAAAGTTTCAAAAGTGACCAAAATCGGTCAAAAAGTAAAGGCTAACCCCTTTAGTTTTTTTTTTCCCGATTTTTTTAAAAAAATCCCAAAAAAATATTTTTTAGCCAAAATACAGCCTTCTCCTTTTCACAGATGGTTTAAAATGACTTTATTTAACCGTTTTTGACCCTAACTCAAAAGTTTCAAAAGTGACTAAAATCGGTCAAAAAGTAAAGGCTAACTAACCCCTTTACTTTTTTTTTCCCCGATTTTTTTTTAAAAATCCAAAAAAATATTTTTAGCCAAAATACAGCCTTCTCCTTTTCACAGATGGTTTAAAATGACTTTATTTAACCGTTTTTGACCCTAACTCAAAAGTTTCAAAAGTGACCAAAATCGGTCAAAAGTAAAGGCTAACCCCTTTACTTTTTTTTTCCCCGATTTTTTTTAAAAAATCCAAAAAAATATTTTTAGCCAAAATACAGCCTTCTCCTTTTCACAGATGGTTTAAAATGACTTTATTTAACCGTTTTTGACCCTAACTCAAAAGTTCCAAAAGTGTCGATCTGAGCCAAAATACAGCCTTCTCCTTTTCACAGATGGTTTAAAATGACTTTATTTAAACCGTTTCTGACCCTAACTCAAAAGTTTCAAAAGTGACCAAAATCGGTCAAAAAGTAAAGGCTAACTCCTTTACTTTTTTTTTACCCGATTTTTTTTTAAAAAATCCAAAAAAATATTTTTAGCCAAAATACAGCCTTCTCCTTTTCACAGATGGTTTAAAATGACTTTATTTAACCGTTTTTGACCCTAACTCAAAAGTTTCAAAAGTGACCAAAATCGGTCAAAAAGTAAAGGATAACCCCTTTACTTTTTTTTTTCCCCAATTTTTTTTTAAAAATCCAAAAAAATATTTTTAGCCAAAATACAGCCTTCTCCTTTTCACAGATGGTTTAAAATGACTTTATTTAACCGTTTTTGGCCCTAACTCAAAAGTTTCAAAAGTGACCAAAATCGGTCAAAAAGTAAAGGCTAACCCCTTTATTTTTTTTTACCCGATTTTTTTTTAAAAAATCCAAAAAAATATTTTTAGCCAAAATACAGCCTTCTCCTTTTCACAGGTGGTTTAAAATGACTTTATTTAACCGTTTTTGACCCTAACTCAAAAGTTTCAAAAGTGACCAAAATCGGTCAAAAGTAAAGGCTAACCCCTTTACTTTTTTTTTCCCCGATTTTTTTTAAAAAATCCAAAAAAATATTTTTAGCCAAAATACAGCCTTCTCCTTTTCACAGATGGTTTAAAATGACTTTATTTAACCGTTTTTGACCCTAACTCAAAAGTTCCAAAAGTGTCGATCTGAGCCAAAATACAGCCTTCTCCTTTTCACAGATGGTTTAAAATGACTTTATTTAACCGTTTCTGACCCTAACTCAAAAGTTTCAAAAGTGACCAAAATCGGTCAAAAAGTAAAGGCTAACCCCTTTAGTTTTTTTTTTCCCGATTTTTTTAAAAAAATCCCAAAAAATATTTTTAGCCAAAATACAGCCTTCTCCTTTTCACAGATGGTTTAAAATGACTTTATTTAACCGTTTTTGACCCTAACTCAAAAGTTTCAAAAGTGACTAAAATCGGTCAAAAAGTAAAGGCTAACTAACCCCTTTACTTTTTTTTTCCCCGATTTTTTTTTAAAAATCCAAAAAAATATTTTTAGCCAAAATACAGCCTTCTCCTTTTCACAGATGGTTTAAAATGACTTTATTTAACCGTTTTTGACCCTAACTCAAAAGTTTCAAAAGTGACCAAAATCGGTCAAAAGTAAAGGCTAACCCCTTTACTTTTTTTTTCCCGATTTTTTTTTAAAAAATCCAAAAAAATATTTTTAGCCAAAATACAGCCTTCTCCTTTTCACAGATGGTTTAAAATGACTTTATTTAACCGTTTTTGACCCTAACTCAAAAGTTCCAAAAGTGTCGATCTGAGCCAAAA
Source organism: Paragorgia papillata (assembly GCA_035771165.1). Lineage (NCBI taxonomy): Eukaryota > Metazoa > Cnidaria > Anthozoa > Scleralcyonacea > Coralliidae > Paragorgia > Paragorgia papillata. The sequence goes on along the minus strand of JAWNZC010000252.1, from coordinate 1,977,136 downwards.
TACAGCCTTCTCCTTTTCACAGATGGTTTAAAATGACTTTATTTAACCGTTTCTGACCCTAACTCAAAAGTTTCAAAAGTGACCAAAATCGGTCAAAAAGTAAAGGCTAACTCCTTTACTTTTTTTTTACCCGATTTTTTTTAAAAAATCCAAAAAAATATTTTTAGCCAAAATACAGCCTTCTCCTTTTCACAGATGGTTTAAAATGACTTTATTTAACCGTTTTTGACCCTAACTCAAAAGTTTGAAAAGTGACCAAAATCGGTCAAAAAGTAAAGGATAACCCCTTTACTTTTTTTTTCCCCAATTTTTTTTTAAAAATCCAAAAAAATATTTTTAGCCAAAATACAGCCTTCTCCTTTTCACAGATGGTTTAAAATGACTTTATTTAACCGTTTTTGGCCCTAACTCAAAAGTTTCAAAAGTGACCAAAATCGGTCAAAAAGTAAAGGCTAACCCCTTTATTTTTTTTTTACCCGATTTTTTTTTAAAAATCCAAAAAAATATTTTTAGCCAAAATACAGCCTTCTCCTTTTCACAGATGGTTTAAAATGACTTTATTTAACCGTTTTTGACCCTAACTCAAAAGTTTCAAAAGTGACCAAAATCGGTCAAAAGTAAAGGCTAACCCCTTTACTTTTTTTTTCCCCGATTTTTTTTAAAAAATCCAAAAAAATATTTTTAGCCAAAATACAGCCTTCTCCTTTTCACAGATGGTTTAAAATGACTTTATTTAACCGTTTTTGACCCTAACTCAAAAGTTCCAAAAGTGTCGATCTGAGCCAAAATACAGCCTTCTCCTTTTCACAGATGGTTTAAAATGACTTTATTTAACCGTTTCTGACCCTAACTCAAAAGTTTCAAAAGTGACCAAAATCGGTCAAAAAGTAAAGGCTAACTCCTTTACTTTTTTTTTACCCGATTTTTTTTAAAAAATCCAAAAAAATATTTTTAGCCAAAATACAGCCTTCTCCTTTTCACAGATGGTTTAAAATGACTTTATTTAACCGTTTTTGACCCTAACTCAAAAGTTTCAAAAGTGACCAAAATCGGTCAAAAAGTAAAGGATAACCCCTTTACTTTTTTTTTCCCCAATTTTTTTTTAAAAATCCAAAAAAATATTTTTAGCCAAAATACAGCCTTCTCCTTTTCACAGATGGTTTAAAATGACTTTATTTAACCGTTTTTGACCCTAACTCAAAAGTTTCAAAAGTGAGACAACAAGCATCTCCAGTATTACTGCTGTAAAATTTTATAGTGAATGAGAAAGATGTCCAGCAGCAATGTCATCAAAATTATAAGAGCAACCATACATTAATTGTTCTTCAAGACATATGCCTACATGCAGTAAAAGGTAGAAGAAATGTTTGTACATTCATGACACAGATTTTGCATGACATTGACAACTGCAGCATATAATTTTACTCCATTAATACTGTATAGACTTACCAGTTCACGCTCTCAACATAGCCTGTCACTAACATTTGACTACTGGATTTGTCATCTACATGTCAGATCGACAATATGTTATTTAATAGCATATTTCGCTCGTGGACTACCATAGGTTTTGGACATTGTTGCTTGACCATGAAGCTAACTTTGTTTTCTTAGAAGAAGGTCATCCATTTCTGTTCGGCAACGCACAGTCACTCGATCAGACATGTTGGTCACTTGGCCGTATAAATTGCCTCGTTTGAATATGAATTATGAAATCGTCTATAGAAGTGATAGAACGACCATTAATTTGCTTTCAAAAACTTTATCATATTTCCGACAACGTCTAGTACATCACAATTAAGAATTGCCTACGATTCATACTTAAAATACTTACTAAACTTGTAAAAACTTTTTCTTGTTGAATATATCCCGCTCCTTGAATATCTCGATGACTTATGAAATACTTGGTGTACAGTAGTTATTTCAGCTTCGGTGGTTTGTCGTGATTCAATCGTTTTATTCTATATTTTGATTGGCCTCCGAAGGCATTTAGACTGAACCCAGTCCCTCCTGAAGACGGCGCGCGGGAGGACTAGATAAGTTACAAAAATCGGTGCTTACTTTGTGTTTCGCGCGCGAATTTGTTATTCTTTGACCCTGACCCTGAAAACACCCTAATCCTAACCCTGATCCCAAACCCAATCCAAACCCTAATCCTAACCCTGGTCCCAAACCCAATCCAAACCCTAACGTGCTTAATCCTAACCTCAATCCTAACCCTAATTTTTATGAGTATTTATATGACCACAAATATGAATACTTAGCACAAATATACAGAACGTCCAAAAAAGCTTTAATTTATTTGACTTTTTTGACACTATTTCAAAAGTTCGAAAAATGTCCCAAATCGGTCAAAAGGTAAAAGGGTAACCCCTTGATTTTTTCTGACTTCCAAATATGGCCAAATATGAATATTTAACACAAATACATACTTCCCGTTACTGCAATAGCTGTAAGAAGGCTTTATTTGAGTTAGACTATCATTTTGATCCTTTTTAAAAAGTTGTGAAAATGGCCAAAATCGATCGAAATGAATATCGTCCCGCTTTACATTTTGAACGATTTATAAAGTTTTAAGACCAAAAAATAATCTAGGTTAAACTAAGCCCTTTTGTAGCTTGTGTGCCAACGAAAAAACTCTAGTTTCAACGTTTAAAAAAATGACCAAAAACCGGAGAAAATGTGAAGAGGTTAATTTAGCCTTTTTTATTTGACACGACTCCGGCCATTTCAATTTTTGACATGTGGTTAAAAAATGATCATGAGCTCAAATAAAGAGCCCGTTTGCACGGTGCCGAACGAATTCGGAACTGGTCTCAAATTGGTACGGTTCCGCCTGTTTACACGGAAGACAAATTCGGAACCGTTCTCGTATTAGTACGGTTCCGCCTGTATCAACGAGAAAACTTTATTTGTGCTAATTTTAGCCTTATTTTTGAAGTTGAACTTAACTGACTCGACCAAAGCGGCTCCTATCCAACCTCGTTCCCAGGGCCCATTTGTAAAAGGCCGGGGCAAGATAGCGCGTACAAATTTAAAATGGCGGAACAAATGGTCCTGGTGGAGACAAGTGGAAACTCAATCTCGTACCCAGACCCATACCGCGCGGCCGGGCATATTTGGCTCTGGGAACGAGATTGGTGGAGACTAGGCAAAGATGGAACGTATATTGTGCAGTTTTTAACTTGGGTCCAGTCCCCTACACAATAATTATACACAACTATTGCATGTTTACAGTATTATTTCCCACGCCGAGGCAAGGCTGGACCAAAACACAAAATGTCGCTTACGTTCACGTTAACAAGAACGAATCAGATCATCTAATTTATTCAATATATTCGTAACCAACAGAGGCCGAGATCACAGAATAGAACTACAACCAGAAGTCCAACTCGCGTCGGAACCTTTGAAGTTTATGTCCTCGCGCATTTCGCCCCGCGCATCTTCATTCCTCGCCATCCTACGCCATCCCACGCAATCCTGGCAAGTTCCCCCGGCAGTTTGGACCTTCAAAAGAAGGTTAAAACTGCCGGGGGAACTTGCCAGGATTGCGTAGGATGGCGTAGGACATTGCGTAGGATCGCGTAGGACATTGCGTAGGACGGCGTCGGATGGCGTAAAATATCGCGCCTGCGCATTGAAGAAATGCGGACAAGTTGTCACTCGAGTTGGACTTCTGGTTGTATTTCTATTCTGTGCCAGGGTCTTCTACGCCCCGCCATTTTGAGAAGGCCCTGGGTACGAGGTTGAATTATTACTTGACTGTGCGTTCAGCCGCGCCCGCAGACCGATCAATTTACTTATAAATTCATTTATGAGAAAAAGGTCAGCAGTTACTACTATGGGAGAAAGGACCCATAAACCGTCATCTTGGATTGGTCACCCATTATAGGATATCCGCAGTCCAGTTAAATTAGGTTAGTGGCTCGCACAAGAGAATCCGGCTTCCAGGCATGCATATTAACCAACCTTTGGCTTTAATCAACTATGATCTACTATGATTTAATCAACTTTGGCTTTAATCTCTCTTGATAGATTTTGTGCTACTATTCATACTCGTTTAACGCTTAGGTACATGTGCTCTTAATTTTTATTTATTCAAAATCGGATGAAAACCATCGCCAGTATGTCGTTGTGGCTTTCATATCGAAAGTATTAATAATTAGAGACCTTAAGATACCCCGGGTAATCTACCCGTACCCGTAGTCGTATGTACGGGTAGACCATGATCTACCACGGGAAAACGGGTAGATATTACGAGTAAACAAAAATGGCGGTACCCGTACTCGTAAACCGAACCCGGGGTATCTTAAGGTCAACCTCGTACCCAGGGTCTTATCTCCGCTGCTCCGCACCCTGGGTACGAGGTTGTCTTAGGTTTCTTGTATTTCCTCCACTGCCCGATAAATGCTGCCCCTAGATTGAAACTACTCTCTTCTGCTGCTCGAATCCTTTCTAGTAGATGGTTGGCAATATCAGAGACTCAGATAATAAGACAATTCCTTTTGGGATCTCTAGAACTTTCAGAGAACGAAAATGTTCATATTTTCCATAGTGTTCAAAGTTTTATCAAAGAGTCTAATAGATTTTGAAAATATGAGTGTAAAACTTGTTTTACCATCACCATCCATCTTGCATGTCTTATTATTTTGTTTGTTTTTCTGTTTTGTATTTATGCTTGTTGTGAACTACTATATATATATATTAATGTAAACATGCATGGCAGGGGATCTTTTATTTTTATATATTTAATAGGAATGGAGGAACCCCTTGGTATGCACCATTTTAAATACACCTCTGTCATTTAGCGAATTACCTGTATGCAGTGAGCTCCTTCGGTAAGCAAATATTGCTTTGGGGGCAAACTTGAGGCAATATGACAAGAGGTATATTTAAAATGGTGCATACCAGGGGTTCCTCCATTCCTATTAAATAATTTAACAAATAGATTCCATTTTGCCGTTGTCTGTTCAGTTATAGATGCACAGATGACGTCACAACGTGGTAAGAACAAAAAAGTGGCCCACGAGTATCTATACAATAAAAAGATTTATTGAATTTCCCGCCGAACTTCCGGGGCATTGAAAAAGATGAAGCACGCCATCTGACGTGATCCATGATCTATACAAAACAAACAATATGATTGGTTCGTGACATTGGAGTGGCGATTTTCATTGGTTCACAGCAATCAGAACAAGTTGTGACGAAATCCGTGCATCTGTCTAGTAATAGATCATGGCTCTCGACCAATGAAAACGTGCAAAACATTTGGCTTATTGTATAAATAAAAATAGAAGATCCCCTGCCATGCATATTTACATTAATATATATATATAGTAGTTCACAACAAGCATACATACAAAACAGAAAAACAACTATGATATAATAAAATATTCCTTTATAGTTAGTCAAATTGTGTTTCCCTCTCGTCATCATCGTCCTCGTCCAGCAACTGTTCATCATCGTCGTCACAGTTAACGACAGTTCCTTGGGTCGACACGTACGTATAAAACTGCGACATGATGACGAAGATGATTAGCACAAACACGAGAAGACCAGCGAAAAAGAAAAATTCCATCGCCTAAAAAGCACGACATTGACATGTTATACACCCATCGATATTAAAGTGTCTTTGAAGTGAAACCTCGTTTGCACATTTTTTGTTTTGAAAGGCATTAGCAATATAAATTAAGTTTGTCTAATTTGAAAGAACTTGGGAAATTGTAATGATGACCTTTTACAACTTTTCTGTATCATTCTGCGTTTTTAAGATATTTCAGTTTGATGCTGCGTAGGCAGTGTTGAAACAACAATCGAAATATAGTAATGTTTGATATACTGCCGAAACAGAGAACGTAGGAGTCTAACGTTTCGAGCGAAGGCCATTCGTCAGAGAGTCACGTTTCTCTCTGACGAAGGGCCTTCGCTCGAAACTTTAGACTCCTACGTTCTCTGTTTCGGCAGTATATCTAACCTTACTATATTTCGATTGTTGTTTGATATGTAAATATTTGTTTGTTTGAGATGGTCTCTGACGTCATAAGCAGGGTACAGCATTTTCATGCATTACAGAATCGCTTGCACCTCCATGATTGCTCAACATGAAATGTTCAGTGCCACGACGAGTTTTAATGCGCACATGATTTTGTTGAACAAACTTGGAGATATAACTGAGTTTGCTATGTGTGAAAATGCTCTCCCCTGCTTATCATGTCTATCTTATTTACATATCAAACACATTGAAATATTTTGAAAACGAAGAAAGAAACGGAAAGGTTTTAAAACCTTTATTACTCAGCCTGGAATAGCCAAGACCGAGCAATAGGGGAAAAAAGGGGGCTAATATCACCCTTACTTGCAGTCAGTACTGAATTGCGAAGTTCAACGAGGCAGCCGCTATATGACACAGTTCAGACCACGGATCACAGATAAGATGTAGGCGTTGATTTTCCAGAGGGAGGAAAACCGGAGAACCCGGCGAAAAACCCTCGGAGCACAGGAGAGATCAACTACTACTCTACTCACATGAGTTCCAAGCTCGACAACGGGGTCATTCCCAAGCGGTCACCCATCCTAGTACTAACCACGTCTAACCGGGCTTAACTTTTTGGTGAGAGACAGCGCGCTAACAGCACGTCCCACCCGTGCTCCCGGTTGGCGACATCTGCGTCCTTCGCAATTCAGCCGCTGGCTGCAAGTAAGGATGATTACCCCCCCCCCCCCCCAAGTCCTTGCGGGTTCATGATCAACATCCTGATCTGCGTGTGTGTGTTTTGACTTATACAAATTCTGAAAAATAATTTGATGGGCTCAATGGTACATTGCTGTAAAATTTTATTAAAGCTCTAGATTTGTCAAAACATATTTATAATAAGCACTTGGAATTGCATTGACAGTCTTGCCACAGCATTAGAGCAAGAGGCATGATTATTTAATATTTGTATATTATAAATTATGTGTACATCCTGTCAAAACCCTTGTCATATCATGTCAAGCGATAAGTTATACTAACTTGTAGTTCTCAATTTTATAATTAAAAAATATAGAAGAAATGTGTACATACTCTGTCTATTATAATAAAAATTAAACTTTCCAACCTCCTTTGCAAGCAACTCTGTGGGCTCTTATGGTGAAGTGAACTTGGGTGGAGTGGGCAAACTTGGGTGGAGTGGGCAAACTTGGGTGGAGTGGGCAAACTTGGGTGGAGTGGGCAAACTTGGGTGGAGTGGGCAAACTTGGGTGGAGTGGGCAATCTTGGGTGGAGTGGGCAAACATGGGTGGAGTGGGCAATCTTGGGTGGAGTGGGCAATCTTGGGTGGAGTGGGCAAACATGGGTGGAGTGAGCAAACATGGGTGGAGTGGGCAATCTTGGGTGGAGTGGGCAATCACGGGTGGAGTGGGCAATCTTGGGTGGAGTGGGCAAACATGGGTGGAGTGGGCAATCACGGGTGGAGGGAGCAATCTTGGGTGGAGTGGGCAATCTTGGGTGGAGTGGGCAAACATGGGTGGAGTGAGCAAACATGGGTGGAGTGGGCAATCTTGGGTGGAGTGGGCAATCACGGGTGGAGTGGGCAATCTTGGGTGGAGTGGGCAAACATGGGTGGAGTGGGCAATCACGGGTGGAGGGAGCAATCTTGGGTGGAATGGGCAAGGTGGTGTCACATTAGCCACGAAGTGCACAGAGTTGCCTGTGGAGTAGGCTAAAGGTTGTTGTCCCATTTGAGGCAACACTTCACTTGCGATAGCAACTTCTAGTTTAATATTTTTGCTGGAAAGGTAACCGATAATCAAAGGGGGGCGCTTATTAGAGCATGTGCGCTTATTATTCAAGGAAATATGTTATAACTCTACCCATCCTCGTTCCCAGGGCCTCCGATTTCCCAGTGTACCGAGGAGGCGCTGGGAACGAGGATGAACTCGACCCTAATACAAGCTGTCGTAAATTGTTAATACTCACAAAACTCGGAGTTCTAGACGAAAAGAAATACTACACTTACCATATTATAAAAGAAGCGAGCCTCAGCAAAGATAACCACAATAAGATTCCCGAAGGAAACCGTCAACAACCAAGATGCCATAATGCAAGACTTCATACTGACCGGAGACTAAATAGTTGTTTTTGAAAGAAGAAATTGTTGATAAAAATTACTTCAATAATTCAATTACTTTAAGGGTATAATGGTAACAAAATTTACAATTTTTGACTTTCTGATAATCCAAGTAAAAAAAAAGCTCTCGTGCAATAATGTTAAGTATAGGTTAGTTACCGAACCCGAGGTAAATACGTCAGGTAGTTGCAGGTATATCGATCAATAGGCGATCAACCAGAGGTTGAGGTAACTAACCTACTTAGTTCAAGATCACAGAGGTTGCCTAAGAAAACTGAGATACTGAGTTCGTTATCACAGAGGTTGTCTAAAAACCACTTCAGTCGCGATGATAAATCCTTTATCACATTCGTGACCATTGACTAACCCTTATTTTCCCAACCACGCATAAATCAAGTTAAAGGGCATTAACTTGATTTATGCGTGGTTGGGAGTAATTATTATAAATAAACAACCGCGGTACATCAAAGAAAACCGAGGTGATCATGAACTAATTAATGTTATCGATTTATGTCAATTGTAATTAATTTATATTTCTTATTTTAATTAGAAATATAAATCAAGTTTTGTCTAATTTGAAAGAACTTGTGAAATTGGAGAAACTTGGAGATATAACTGAGTTTGCTATGTGTGAAAATACTCTTTCCCTGGTTATGACGTCAGAAACCATCTCATAATTTACATATCAAACAAATTGAAATATCTTGAAAACGAAGAAAATACTGAAAAGTTAAAAAAAATCTTCCTTTCACGATTTCACGAGTTCTTTCAAATTAGACTAACTTTATCGGTATATTGCCAATTCCCGTTCAAGTCTAAATACTAAAGACTTATTAACCGAGTGCAAGGTCTGATAAAAAAAGTATTTTGTCCGCTGAGGTTTTCGTACAGACCGAGCGATGAAGGAGCAAGGTTTGTGCCATAAAACCGAGGGAAAATACTTTCCCGTACAGATTGAGCAAACCAAATTAACAATGAATTTATTATATGGCTATTTGATTCACTATTGGTCCGTCTTCGGAGTTTGTCATTACCTTACCTGTTAGCTTTCTCGTGTCGCTTCTTGTTTACACCAGTTCGGCTTTTATTTGTCGTATTTTTCGGAAAGCAGTTTTAAAAAAAGCCAGCAGTAATGTTCAAGTACATTTTATTGTTTGAAATATTTAAATAAAGATACCTAGTTCTCTTTTATTTGTCTTCAAATCAACTCAGAAATTTTCCCCGCCAAAACTTACCGCTCCGAGAAAAACCATATTGACCGGTCGGTGAATATCGTAGAATCCCGACCGCGTACCGACAGAAAAACGAACCCAGTCATGTAATACATTGAACTACTCATGTTTCTAATAAAAATAGCTTTTTAGTTATTTACCTGAGAGTATGCGAACTCTAAGCCAGTTATTGAAAACATGACTTCTGCCGACGTGATGGTCAGGTATTGTGGAATTTGCAAGAACATCGACAATGTCTTCGGACCAACTTCAATGTACTTTTGCAGTATAAGCTGTTCAAAAAAAGAATCACAACATAAGGTCATAGAATACTTTAAAATTCCAATATTTTATATTTTTCAAAGGACTTTCTGGAAGGCTTATATTCACAAGGGCTTATATTCGGAAGGGAAATGTCTCAGTCTATTAAAAATGCAAATTAAATATCTTAATTTCAATTTCACACGTGTATAACAGGGTTTGTACATGTGAGGAAGAGTGAAATTCAAGACCTTTTCAAGGACATGTATTAGAAAATTCAAGGACCAATGCCATGGGCTGAAAAGAAGGCTTTAGAAAGCAGTAAAAAGTCACAAAAAAACTGTTAAAATTAGCACTTTAAAGGGGATTGGCATTAAAAATTAAGTTTGTCTAATTTGAAAGAACTCGTAAAATTGTAATAGAAGATCCTTTACAACTTTTTCGTATCTTTCTTCGTTTTCAAGATATTTCAATTTGTTTGATATGTAAATGAGATGATCTCTGACGTCAGGAGTGGGGTAAAATATTTTCATACACAGCTAAATCACTTACATATCTAACATGAAATGTTCAGCGTCGCAAGGAGTTTTTATGTGCACAGTTTCAAATGATTTCGATGAACAAACTTAGAGATATAACTGGTTTTGCTACATGTGAAAATATTTTACCCCACACCTGACGTCAGAGACCATCTCATTTACATATCAAACAAATTGAAATATCTTGAAAACGAAGAGAGATACGAAAAAGTTGTAAAGGATATTCTATTACAATTTTATGAGTTCTTTCAAATAAGACAAACTTAATTTTTAGTGCTATTGCCCTTTAATGAATGCAATACATTACAATACAATACAATACAATACAATATATATATATATATTTATTTACCCGTCCCAGGCTACCTAGGTATTTCGATTAAAACTATTGGCCCTGATTGGTTGAATTCTCATCAGTTGAGCTAAATTAACCAATGACTTAACTTCTCTCTCTGACGTTCTCGGCAGCGCGCAAGGATTGCAAGAAGCTTTGCACGCAAATTATTTTGTGAGGAAGCGAATTCGCGCACTCGAGCTCTGCTCCGTCAACTATTCACACATAGAAATTTCGAGCTCATAATATAATTGTTAAATAGCAAAGATTTATAAGCATCTCAAAATGTTTGTTTAATTTACATATCAAACAAACTGAGGTATCTCAACGAAGCAAGGAAACAAAAAAACTGCAAAAGATGCAGTTATACTTTGTCATGTTAACTCATGTTCTTTCAAAAAAGGCAGACTTAATATTGGCTTTATAAGCGCGTTAAGGACAATGTGAAGCACAATTATAAAGTATACTAAAACAAGATTTATTGTTAACTGTACCTTTGGATTATCTGGCTTGTCAGGATCCCCTTGAACTATAACAGTATACATCCCACTGTTTAAAAATTCCATTGTTTTCTAAACCAAAAATGTTCAAACGTTTTAACGTAATGTCGTTATTGAAGTCCGTGGAATATACTTTTCAGTCAGGTTTGAAGCTTAGAGATGGTTAGGGGGGAGGGGTCTGGAGAAGAAATTAATTATTTTGGGAAAATTTTCCAGGCCCCTCACTTGTTAGCCTCCATCGCAGACGCCTGTCGGCTACAGATCCTCCGCCCACCACCATCTGCTCTACGGAGCTCGAAATTCCTTTCCTGAAATGGACCAATCACAGCTAACTTCCCAAATTTTGGAAAGCTGACCTTCTAGCTTTTAATATTGACCTTCAAGATCTACGCGCGTATCGCTCATATATCAAGCCCTGCCTTTGGCCTTTAATACTGTCAATAATGGAGTTGGTGGTCATATAGTCGTGGTTGTCTCACCACTTGTGAGTCTAATGAAAGACCAGGTCAACAAACTGCGAAATATCGGGATTTCTGCTGTATTCTGCGGAGGTTTTGTAGCCCACAAGGCGTCTGCGAAAGAGGCTATAGACATCCCGTAAAAGTTATTTTTTCGCTAGATACATCTCGCCGACACTTGTTGGCAATTATGTCAGAACCAGTGCTGTGAGTAACTTCGTTACAAGTAACTAGTTACAGCAACTAGTTACATTTTTAAGTAACTGTAACTGAAACTAGTTACTTTTTCTGAAGAAGTAACTGTAACTGTAACTATAACTATAGTTACTTTTTGAAGAAGTAACTATAACTAGTTACTTTTTTAAAGAACTGTAACTAGTTACAATATTTGGTTCAAAAATGTGACTAGTATAGTTACTGATATTCAGTTGAGGATGTCATTCTTTCTTGATAAAAATGATTTTGATATAATAAAGGTACATTATGTACACATTTGACTATTTCTGCTTAATGACAACTATATTTAGGCATTTAGCTGTAAAAACATATTGGTATCCATTTTGGTACTAGCATCTAAAAACCAGTAATTTCTTTGTTGGTTCTAGTAACACGGATAAAGGAATGTAACTTCGTAACTAGTTACAAAATTTTTGAAGTAACTTTGTAACTGTAACTGTAACTTTCTTTTCATTGTAACTTCTATCAGTAACTAGTTACTTTTCTAACGATGTAACTGTAACTAGTTACAAAAATTATGTAACTTTTACAGCACTTGTCAGAACCTTTGAAATATATTTTGTAAAGAAAGACTTTGTATTCTTGAAAAAAACTTTGTATTGAAAAAACTTGTATTCACTCAACGCCATCGTACGTTAACGTGCAAATGGTCTATTCACTAGCTCATCCTATTTCTAGCTCATCCGCTTACCTTGAGCGTTACATTATTTGCATCGTCTAAAATTACTATTTCATATCTGTTAAGAGAAGAATATCAGATAAAGGATTAACAGAATGAAAAAAGTCATTCTTTATGTTGAAAAATTAACTGTTACAAATGATCATATAGAAAATGTTGACAATATAAACCACTTAAAATTTCTAAACTATATCCAAGAATTAGTGAACTTACACTAGACTTAGAAATGGTTAATGGTTTGACGCGCTCCATCAAGTTCTGGATGCATGCGGAATGTTGGGAGAGCACGTAAAAGGCGTAGGAATCGTGGAGGCGATAGCCGAGAGAAACTCTAGATTTTTGAGTGCATGCTCTTCCAACTTCCCAAGTGCATCCATAATCGATGAAGCAGGTCAAACTCAGTGACGACCTCATACTCAGGCTTTTTGCTCCCGCCCTCGCGAACTCGTGGAGCGAAAACGTACCCTGGCGTGGGCTGGTCACGTGCCTCCCAGAATCTGGGATGTTTTGGGGATACCGTTATTAGGGAGGGGATGGTAAGTACGTATTGTCTTGTGGTGTTATCGTCAAACGTATAGTTTCGGTTTATTAAAAGTTCAGCGGCGAAACGACGAGCACAACAGCAGGAATGATTGACAAGCTTCGACATGATTGCCTCTGCAGGTATAAATTTCTCTCAGTGAGCAGGGAAGGAAGGAAGCAGTTGGTAAATCAGCGATTTCTTATATCCTGTAGGCAATACAGCGACTGTATCTCTTCGATTAAAAAGAGCCTCTAAGCAGGTGACTTGCTTTGGCTTTAAATTAATATTTGTATAAATACTCTTTTTGATAGCGGAATCCAGACACGATAAAAACATGGCGTCAGATAGAAAACACGAACATGTAAACGACCCCCCCCCCCCCCCCTCTTAGTATATCCAGATTCTGGGAGGCACATGACCAGCCCATGCAAGGGTTTTTGCTCAACGAGTTTGCGAGGGCGGGAGCGAAAAGCCTGGTACGAGGTTGACCCAGTGAGCTCTACATATATAAAGCCCTAATCAAACGAGAACGCAAGTCATCGCAAGTTGGCAGTCACGCTATCTCAGTCAGCCACTCTGAATAGTTTCCTGAAAATATCATGTACCGTGACAAAGTTAAAACTTGTTTAAAACACTCATGAAACCCTTATTTTGTTAATTTGGGGAGTTCGACGACCGCCACAGAAATTCTAACTGCCAACTTGCGATGACTTGCGTTCTCGTTTGATTAGGGCTTAAGTGGAGTGATATCTTTGTGGCGGACAATGTGCGGGGCATGTAGGCCTGAAGTACGTATAGTTCCAGTCTTCTACGCGGTCTGGTCAAGTCTGATTTGGTCAAAAGACCGCGTAGGAGACTGGAACTATACGTACTTCAGGCCTACCTGTCCGCCATATTTGGCTTCAATCTTTGCCCGATGAATGAACAGCTTCAACAGCAGATATCACTCCAGTTATATAATCCATTTTGCCGTTGTCTGTTCAGTTATAGATGCACAGATGACGTCACAACGTAGTCGAGGAATCTATTTGTTTCATACAATACAAAAATTTAAAAGGTTTTTATCGAAACTCTTGCCAGATTTTGGGGCATGAAGAAAGAAAAAAGTAAGTCAGCTGACGTGATCTGACGTGATCCATGTGTCTGTCCTGTAATACATATCATGACCAACAACCAATGAAAACACGCATAGCAACCAGGGTATTGTATAATTATAGAGCTCAAAATTTATTTTATAACATAGAATAATACTGAAAATAAGATGATGATGGACACGGCTTGAAATCAATGTATGTCACAAGAAGTGTTTCGGTCATGTTTTCTGTTTTCTATTTGTTTCTTGAACCACTTTACATTTATTTTACATATTCTAAGGCCTCAACTTAATCTTTAAATGTTGTCACAGGCCAGTTTGCGGTTTGTTTGCGTTGTTTTTTTGCGAATGTTTTTCTTCTTTTTCCTCGAAAATGTTTTCCCGCGCTTTTTGCCATTGTCTACCTGGCTCCATACAGTTTCTTGAAAAATGGAAAATACAAGTTTGAGAGTCCAAAACACGTGATTAAACAATTCTGGAAAAGAATAAAACTAAATGTTATGCATAGTTAAACAGTCTGACAATCAAAAACTGTTACCTAATAAATAGCAACGGTTGTTGCTATGGCAACAGTGACGTTTCAAAATGGCTGCCAATTACCCTTCAAACTATTTTAATTCGAAAAAAACTTTGGTGACCCCCAATTGTTTTTTTCATTAAAACTTTTCTTGAAGTACGAGTGATCAATTGGCCGAT
>JAWNZC010000252.1:1345000-1355000 GCA_035771165.1 Paragorgia papillata | reverse complement strand
GTCTGTTTGTCCATTCGTCTGTTTGTCCATTCGTCTGTTTGTCCATTCGTCTGTTTGCCCATTCGTCTGTTTGCCCATTCGTCTGTTTGTCCATTCGTCTGTTTGTCCATTCGTCTGTTTGCCCATTCGTCTGTTTGCCCATTCGTCTGTTTGCCCATTCGTCTGTTTGTCCATTCGTCTGTTTGTCCATTCGTCTGTTTGTCCATTCGTCTGTTTGTCCATTGGTCTGTTTGTCCATTGGTCTGTTTGTCCATTCGTCTGTTTGTCCATTCGTCTGTTTGTCCATTCGTCTGTTTGCCCATTCGTCTGTTTGTCCATTCGTCTGTTTGTCCATTCGTCTGTTTGTCCATTCGTCTGTTTGTCCATTCGTCTGTTTGTCCATTCGTCTGTTTGTCCATTCGTCTGTTTGTCCATTCGTCTGTTTGTCCATTCGTCTGTTTGTCCATTCGTCGGTTTGTCCATACGTCGGTTTGCCCATTCGTCTGTCTGTCCATTCGTCTGTTTGTCCATTCGTCTGTTTGTCCATTCGTCTGTTTGTCCGTTTGTCTGCTCGTCCGCTGTCACCAGAAAAATTAAAAAACTGAGTATTAACTAACCATCGACCATAAACCAATCCATAAAATTTTGGTTGAATTTGGTTGAAAATTAGAGAATTTAAAAAAAAATCTGACTATAAGCTTCTCCGGCATTAGACGGCCGGCCAACCTCGATAAAAGTGTCTCAAAAACACCATTGATGGCATTTTTTGTTACAAGCAGGCAACCATGCCAGATCCTATCGGATAGTATATACTTGGAACATGAGGGGGGTTGCCAGCCGTAATTTTGAATTTATATACTAAAATTTATGGTTGTTTAAAAACACATTGGAATGGATGGGATTTCTGTGGAGTCATGCAAACTACGTTGGTGTTCTATTTTGAATGGCTCACTTCAGAATGCATTCAATCAGCGTGCGTGAAGTTATGATTAACCTAATTCGCATAACTCACAATCATAAACAAACAAGAAATATGGCGTAAATACATCTACAACAAAAAGGCGTAAAAAGCTACAACAACATAAGCTTGCAAAGAATCAGAAATTTATTAGATACAGGAAAGTCTCATATTCGTAAATTACTTCGTTTTATTTTGATAATTTGCCGATACCGCCATGATCTACTGTTATAAAGCTGAGCTTTTGTACTACAGTGTAGTGTTACTTATATTGTTCCTTAGACATTTAACTCGCCGATTCTGGCGCTTCAACAGTGCTATCTTGTTGAACCGGTCTAGTCATCTTGATCAATGTCTAAGCTACATTTCTATGGTGGTTGCCTGCTTGTAACAAAAAGTTGACTGCTTGTTGTGGCTGTTCTTCGAAGTGTTATATTTAGGTGAATTTGCGCCATGTTTCTTGTTTGTTTATGATTGTGAGTTATGCGAATTAGAATAATCAGAACTTCACGCACGCTGATTGGATGCATTCTGAATTCAGCAATTCAAATAAAACACAAACGTATTAGCTCTTTACAGATATCCCATCCATCACATTGTACTTTCACAAAGCTCTATATTTTAGTATATAAATCAATAATTACAGATGCCAACACCCCTCATATTCAAAGTATGCACTATCCGATACGATTTGGCATGGTTGCCTGCTTGTAACAAAAAATGCCATCAAAAGTAATATTTTGAAGCCTTGGCCGGCCGTCTATATAGTCCTTTTACTTATCAATACTTTTCCCCATCAAAACTTACCGCAAACCAAAGTAGAACAGCAAAAATCCAAATTAAAACCGCCATCAAAATCAGAATAGGCAACGTACTCTGAAGCGTCTCAAAAAGTAACATCGACGCTCTGTGGGTATCATCTTTCAGTACGAGAAACACCACTCCCGGGGATTCGACGAGGGGAATAAACTCGTAGCGCTTGTAGTATTTCACTTGGTAGATCTGGCCGTACATTGGAAAATGAAGCTCGGTGTTGTCGTCGATGTGGTCTCGGAAAATGGACACTCCCGGTTTGAGAAAACTTGAAGACGGATCCTGTTAGATTAAAAGAATAATAAAATGTAGTTAAATTGGCAAAAGGCAAAAGTTAACTGCAGATGTAGTTAGCCAGCGGTCTTCTCCTTCATAGTTCTTGGGGAGTCCATAGTTCTTAAGAAGTCGAAGGGCGCACACGAGTGTCACCCACGTTTGTGCATGAGCACGTCGCTACAGCATTGGCACATTGCTGCTCGTTGGTCGCTCTTGCTTGCTAGTTGCTAGCATTGCTTTAAACGTTATTATTGCTATTATTATTATTATTATTATTATTATTATTATTATTATTATTATTATTATTATTATTATTATTATTATTATTATTATTATTATTATTATTATTCTTTATTTAAGGAGGATAAGTTTTTCAGCAGAGCTGGTGGGGTCCTCCATTTACAGCTAAGACCTATAGGTGTTGATTTTACGGAGGGAGGAAAACCGGAGAACCCGGCGAAAAACCCTCGAAGCGCAGGAGAGACCAACTAAACTCTACTGACATGAGTCCCCACCCCGAGAACGGGGCTATTCCCCGACGGTCACCCATCCAAGTACTAACCCCGTCTAACCGGGCTTAACTATTGGTGAGAGGCATCGCCCTAATAGCACACGCCACCCGTGCTCCCTCAAGCTATACAGCTTTGCAGCTGCGGATTGCTTGCTTGCTTCACCCGTACCCAACCCTCTCCCTTTTTCAGGTGAGTAATCATTTATATAGACATGTGCTATATACTTATCATTCCACTGAGTTTCAGTGTGACAGGTGCCGGGAAGTCTGCCTTGGCAGAGTTGTCATGGTGACCTCTTACTGCTTCCAATCTTATCCAGAACCCAGGATTGAACCCAGGAAAACCTCAATACTATATGTAGTTCAATTACTACAGGGCTTATAGGCTCGATTTCTATAAACTAACAATATCTTGAGTCCCGGTACTTGCCTCCCCCAATATTACTGCTGGACTCGTGAGCTTGTCATTGTCAATTTGCACCAATCACAAACATGCCTGCACATTTTCAGTTAGCAACATATTATTATTAGAATTATACATGAATTACCCCCGGTAGTTCAAAATGGCGATCAATAAGCCATTTGCACGATGACGTGAGATGGCGTTGGGTGACTACAACGACCAGAATGCTTTGCCAGTATTCTAATGCTTCGACTAAAAGGGATGACTCAAAAAGCCGGCCCCGTCCAGTCCTTTCGCGGCCTTTCCAAAATATGTTGTCAAACACGTTTTTCCAAAAAGCTAGGGGATAGTGGGGTAAACCAGTTGCTTATACACTAACCTAACACACTAGCCGCTTTACTCACTTACAAAGCACTAAATTAGTGAATTGCAAGATCAATGAGATTAGCGTATACTTATTATAGGAAATTAACCCTCCATTAAATTAACGAGAATTTTAAAAATGCGCGTCAAGCCAATTTCATTTTTACGGGCGTTAATTTCCGCGATTTCAATTAAGTGGAGCGTTCATTTCCGCGAGCCTAATTTCCATAATTATAACCCCAAATTCTGATTAATCCTGTCCAGACGTATTTAACAACTAATTGTAATTAAGAGAGTGTTTATATGGAGAGGGCTAAATAACTAAATTTTACCTCGAAATAGTCTTAGATCCCCTTAATAATTATTATAGGAAACAAGACGCCTGGATCTGGCGTTCACTCGGGCTACTGTGAATCGAAGGCCTCTCTCCTCCGCAGGGGCTCTATACTGCGCCGGCAAAGGTGGGAGTGAGCCGAGGGAGATGAGATCGTAGGCTGAATGTGGTGCATATTTCACAGAGGTGAACATATTTACGATGAAGACAGTTGTCAGCTACATCTGATCACTGTTAAACTCACACAAAGTCAGTCAGTCTCTTTCGAAATCTACCAACAATGTGCGAGAACACTCTGATCAAAAGGAAAAGCTAGCTGTTCAACTTTTTGTCCAACTCCAAAAGCGAAAGGAGCAAAGAACTTACAACATGCCTCACGGCCTCACTCCATCACACGGCTAGCAACTCACCGGAAGTATGAATAGTAGCCAAGTCAATCTCGTTCCCAGAGTCCACGTTCCCCACCCGGGAAACGAGAGACTCTTGGCTGATGAACACAGTGAACTCTATATAACTCTTCTTCCGGATAACAAGAAGCCTGTGATGGCGTGAACGGATTATCCCAGAGCCTCTCGTTTCCCGCCCGCTGGGTAAGGGGAACGTGGGTTCTGGGAACGAGATTGTAGCCAAGTAAAAAGTGCAAAAATGCAAAATCGTGACACCCGAACAAAAAAGGAAAAACCATACTCGAGCCGAAACCTAGACTCGGCCTACCACAAGTGGCCCGAGTAATTAACGTTCGAGGCTTAAATTCTCCGGTAGACTTAAAGTCAGTAGTTAAACTATCGCCAGCAAGCAACACAATTTGTTTGAAATCAGTTATTTTAGCATGGTTAAATTATCGCTAAAACAACAAGAGGAAAATTCCAGGACTTCCAAGAACCTCTGTTGATTTTCAGTGGCATTCCAGGCCTTGAATTTTTCGAAGAGTTTCGAAGATTTTCAAGGGCTGTCGATGAACCCTGATGGTCGAGATACGGGCAAATGAGTGCTTGGTAGCTTTTATGACCAGTATAGAGCGAAAAACTTGGAACAATGATCTGATTATAAATTCATGTCCAATGTAACTCAGGTACTTTATGTAGGCCTAACCTCAACACAAACTTAACCTTTCTAGAAACTACCTACCTACCTACCTACCTACCTACCTACCTACCTACCTACCTACCTACCTACCCACCTACCCACCTAACTACATACCTACTTACCTAACTACACACTTACACACCTATAAACCAACATATCTACCTACATACACACCCAACCACATGTCTACTAACCTACCTAGACACCTACCCACCCACCTACCTACCCACCTACCTAACCACCTACTACCCACCCACCTACATGCCCACCCACCTACATACCCACCCACCTACATACCCACCTACCTACATACACACTTACACACCTACCAACCAACCTACCTACATACCCACCTACACACCCAACCACATATCTACTAATCTACCTACCACCTACCCACCCACCTACCTACCTACAAACCTCATACCTACTCACCCACCTACCTATCCACGTACTTAGTATGTACCTAACAACACACCTACCCACCTGGTTGTGCTCTTTCTCAAACCTCGTGACTGTCGAGACGTGTTCGTGGCAAAACCCGCAGCACTTGGCTACCATGGGAGGTAAGATGGCGGAAAAAATCCCGATAAAATCAGTCGAATTTTTGTCCATATACGGCGGATTGATCCACCAGTTAGTTCGATAAAAAGAACGACAGTTACAGGTTTCTAAAAAGACAAAATCAATCGACTATCATTATTATGAGTAACATTTGACAATTGACACTAGGAGTTGTTGGTGAAGGAAAATTTCGAATGGAAGTAATATATATTATTAGTATAAATACACTGGTGATTATAGAAAATCACGCGCGCTGATTGGTCGAGCTACTTCGGATTAATTCTCGATAATCACCTACAGCGTTTATTCAAAATGGCCGCCAGCCAAGTTGTCAATGCGACAGACAAGGAAATTAACAATTTTAAAGAAAATGTTGTTCCTAAAAGTACGAAAATGTATATTTATACTAAAACAATTATTCGCCTCAGGCTCAGTGAATATTGGTGAATAATAACCTCGACTTCGTCTCGGTTATTATACACCGATATTCACCTCGCCCTCGGCGAATAATTGTTAAGTATTCAGTTTTCCACCAATGATGTATTTTGTGAGTTCTGATTGGATAATTTGCACTACGTGATACCTTGTTATGTTATGGCAACGCTTTCCATGCATTATTAATCGCGCAGTAAATGTTATAACACGTGGAAATTAATGCACGGTTGCCAAATTTTTGAAATTGTGAAGCTACACCGACGGATACAAAAGATTAAGCAGCTTTGGAATATTACAATTTCTTGAGTTAAACTAGTGTACGTTTTTAGTTGATATTTCTATAGGATACTCGTTCTTAAGCGAAGAAATTTAAGGAAAGATACCTTGTAAGTGAGCAGATTGTCACGAGCAGATTGTTCGCAAGCGTAAATTTCATATCCAGTGTACTCAAATTGAATATAAGAATATTAAAATGTTTAAAACATTCTTTGTTCGTGTTTTATTGGAATTTACATCCACTCGTTCACTACCCTGCGAGCAGAGCCTTCTTTTCCTTATTTCTTCGCTGAGAGAGAGGAAGAAAAGTAGGCTCTGCTGTTTTCGTGTTTGGCTTCGTCCAAGATTTACGACGAAGTAACCCGTTTAAGACCCGTTTAACCGGTTCTCGTTTTGTTTTCTGCTCTGATTGGGACTGGGTTCGAGATTGTAACCAAGCAACTGACATGCATGCGCAATGGCAACCAGTCACAAATACAGCAGAACCTACTTTTCTTCCTCTCTCTCAGCGAAGAAATAAGGAAAAGAAGGCTCTGCTCGCAGGGTACTCGTTCACTAACAAGGAACTCGAAATTAAATACTGCACTCGGCTTCGCCTCGAGCAGTATTTAGTTTCTCGTTCGCTGTTAGTGAACTCGTGGATATAAATGCCAATAAAACACTCACGCGAGTACTTTGATCCTTAATTATTATACAATCAAACTTCATTCACGTTTCTTATTGGTCAACATACTCTAGTTAATTTTCAATGTCCGACAGCTGTTACGTCATTTCGAGGACGAGTTGTCTAATTGTTTTAGTATCAACCATAAACAACTTTTCTTTAACGTAAAGAAGCCTTATCAAACATTGTTCTAAATGTTCAGATAGTTTTACCTTTTTGTTTGCACTGAGAAGTCTCCCCATACATAATGCAGAGCAGTTCGATGGCGTATGGTAAACAATCGCTCACAAAACACAAGATTGTAACTACTTTGCTTCAAATATGGTGTAGATATACTCCATAGGCATAAGCGAATTCATTTTCTTATTCGAAAATGTCAAACTGAATATATTTCCATTACTTTCGACCCAATGTTTTCTTCACTCGTACAAAAATTTTAGCAGACGCCATGTTTGATTTTTTGGTATAGTTTCCAGGTTTTGCTTGCGGCGTGAATATGCCGTGGATTCTGATTGGTCAGAATAGGAGTATTCCAGCTATAAGAAGGTTTATCATTGGATAACGCTACTATGGTCTATCACCAATAGACCATGGTAGCTCAGCCAATCAGAAAGCCGGATTTGTAATAGACCACCAGTTGGTTGATACCAATGAAAATTATTGGACGATTGTGACGTCATTTCTGTCGAATACTGTAAATTATTGGACGCTGATGACATCACTATCTCAAGGCTTGATGTTGCATTTATACATGTAGTATGTTTTTACCTTGGTGTAATGTAACGAACATTTGGTAGACGTTAATTGTCAAGCTCAATAAGCCATTTGTATGTGATGATGTTCAATGTCGTTCGGTGACTACAACTACCAGAATGCTTTGCAAGTATCCTCTATTTCTTAGCACTAGAATTAGCACTGGCAAAGCATTCTGGTAGTTGTAGTCACTCAACGTCATCCTACGTCACCGTGCAAATGGCCTATTCAAACAAATGTATTGCAATTTTACTCAGAAAAACCCCAAGATTACGAATATGCGAAATCCCGACAGATAGGCCGGTGGCTCCACACAGTTTCTAGAAAAATGGAAAATACAAGTTTGAGAGTCCAAAACACGTGCATAAACAATTCGGGAAAAGAATAAAACTAAATGTTATGCATATTTCAACATTCTGACAATCAAAAACTGTTATCAAATAAATAGCAACAGTTGTTGCTATGGCAACAATGGCGTTTCGAAATGGCTGCCTATTACGCTTCAAACTAGTTTAATTCGAAACAAACTTTGGTGACCCCCCATTTTTTTTTCATTAAAACTTTTCTTGAAATATGAGTAATCAATAGGCCGAAAACAATTCTGTAGAACGAATTTTTTTAAAAATTAACAAAAAAATTATTCGTTCTACAGAAATTTTTTTTAAATCGGCCTATTGATTACTCATACTTCAAGAAAAGTTTTAATGAAAAAAAAATTGGGGGACACCAAACTTTTTTTCGAATTAAATTAGTTTGAAAGGTAATTGGCAGCCATTTTGAAACGTCATTCTTGCCATAGCAACAACTGTTGGTATTTATTTGGTAACAGTTTTTGATTGTCAGACTGTTTAATTTTGCATAACATTTAGTTTTATTCTTTTTCCGAATTGTTTATGTACGTGTTTTGGACTCTCAAACTTGTATTTTCCATTTTTCAAGAAACTGTATGGAGCCACCTTAATGGACCGGGATGTCCTGGTTGCCAGGGATAAATTTCATCCCGGGTTTGTATGGAGTAAATAAAGTGTTCGTCCCGGTTGACAAGGATGAATTTCATCCCGGGTCAAAAAGCGCGGGAATTTAGGGAAATGGAGCAAAAAAAGCAAAAACTCACACTAATTCTACTATGTTAGAGGTTATTTCAGTTTTATTCAGTGTTTTGTCTCTAGACCTGACCGTTTGGACGGAATTCTGACCGTAATATTCGAAGTTACAAGCATTGCAGTTCAGTAAACTTCATCCCGGTCTACCGGGATGTTGCGCTTATATGGACAAACATTTATCCCGCCTGACCGTGATCCCGGTTGCTTCAACCGAGATCCCGGTCAGGCTGGTCGTCCCCATATAAACGTGATCCCGGGACATCCCGGTGTACCGGAATCATAGGGCGCTTTCCAATTGACATGGTTAGACCGGTCAGTCCGGCCAGAATGGACTTGCTTTTGATTAGGACCAAATTTTCCAGTCTGACCGTCCTAAGCCTCAAACGAATCGTGTTCCATTTAACCGGTCTGACCGGGTTAACCGTGTAAATGGAAAGCCACCATATTCATATAAACAGGCCCTTAACGGTGTATTTTTCGATACCTGCGTAAAGTTCGGCAGACGTTCCGTCACCGATCCTTGTAAACGCCAATATTCGTATCCTGTATGTACCGTAGATCTCCAAATCAGTTAGAACAAGCGAGAGTATTTTAGGTCCAACAGTATGAATGGTTCTAATGCCAGCATACGTTAATCGTTCTCCGGCTAACCCCGTAAGTTCGTACTCAATTTTATAGCCCAGCAGTACACCGTGTACGTAGAACGAATCCTTAATTGGTTTCCAAGACAGAGGAATGGACGTCGGACCGGATTTGTTGACTGCCATAAATTTTTCAGGGGTATGACTTGGAACTGAAAACAAAAATAGAATTTAAGGACATCGGCAACAAAAATTAAGTTTATCTAATTTGAAAGAACTCGTGGAATTGTAATAGAAGATCTTTTACAATTTTTTCGTATCCTTCTTCGTGTTCAAGATATTTCAATTTGTAAATGAGATGGTCTCTGATGTCAGGAGCAAGGTACAGTATTTTCACACGTAGTAAAATCAGTTATATCTCTAAATTTGTTCAACGAAATCACTTGAAACTGTGCACATAAAAACGCCTTGTGACACTGAACATTTCATAACTGATGTTGTTTTGTGTAAAAATACTGTACCCTGCTCCTGACGTCAGAGCCCATCTCATTTACTTATTAAACAAATTGAAATATCTTGCAAACACGAAAAAGTTGTAAAAGATCTTTTATTACAATTTCACAAGTTCTTTCAAATTAAACAAACTTAATTTTTATTGCCCTTTAATACATTCTGAACTGCCCAATAGACCTTATTCCAAAATGGCCACCGAATTAGAATTATTTTATGTGCATATAAATTAGCCCTTATGACCTCGTTTTAAAGTAAGAATTATTTTCAATGTCCCACATGAAAACGAGTTCATAAGGGATAATTTATATGTATATAAAAGAATTTTAATTCGGCGGCCATTTAGGAATAAGGTCTATATTGTACGTTTAACGCCATAACTCTTACTGAT